>CAHIKZ030000356.1:870000-927983 GCA_903632075.3 Acanthosepion pharaonis | reverse complement strand
AAGCGACTGAAATAATTCTTTGACTCATGGATTCAGCAGGAAATTCCCCACAATCTGATATCTATTTCATGAGGATCCCCTAGAGAGGAAAAAGTTGAAATGCAATCTCTTCGAGCAAACTGCTTTTCAGACACCGTAAATTGCCAACGTGACAGTAGCGACATCGTCGAAGGTGCAGGTTGCTGTATCAAAGCAAATAGAAAAAAAATTGTAGACATGTACAGAGCGAGCGATTTCACACAAGTTAATACCAATTTTGAAGAGATTCCATTTACTGGAAAAAATGTATAAAGCAGTGAATTGTGAAAGACACCCAGTTTTGGTCCACATGAAAATTCCAACCAAGTCACTAACATGCTGCCCCCTATCGTCGAAGGTCACTCCCTCCATACACAAGCGACTGAAATAATTCTTTGACTCATGGATTCAGCAGGAAATTCCGCACAATCTGATATCTATTTCATGAGGATCCCCTAGAGAGGAAAAAGTTGAAATGCGATCTCTTCGAGCAAACCGCTTTTCAGACACCGTAAATTGCCAACGGTGACAGCAGCGACATCGTCGAAGGTGCAGGTTGCTGTATCAAAGCAAATGAAAAATGCTTGTAGACATGTACAGAGCGAGCGATTTCACAAGTTAATACCAATTTTGAAGAGATTCCATTTACTGGAAAAAATGTATAAAGCAGTGAATTGTGAAAAGACACCCAGTTTTGGTCCACATGAAAATTCCAACAAATTCAATTGTGAAAACACCCAATTGCCATGAAAATTTCATTCAAAAAATTGATGCCCCCCAAGGTCAATCCATACATACAAGCGACTGAAATAATTCTTTTTGAATCATGGATTCAGCAGGAAATTCCCCAATCTGATATCTATTTCATGAGGATCCCCTAGAGAGGAAAAAAAAGTTGAAATGCGATCTCTTCGAGCAAACCGCTTTTCAGACACAAAATTGCCAACGGTGACAGCAGCGACATCGTCGAAGGTCAGGTTGTTGCTGTATCAAAAATGAAAAAAAAAAAAGACATGTACAGAGAGAGATTTCATTCAAGGTTAATACAATTTTGAAGAGATTCCATTTACTGGAAAAAAAAAAAATAAAGCAGTGAATTGTGAAAGACACCCAGTTTTGGTCCACATGAAAATTCCAACAAATTCACTAACATGATGCCCCCCCGTCGAAGGTCACTCCTCCTCCATACAAGCGACTGAAATAATTCTTTGACTCATGGATTCAGCAGGAAATTCCCCACAATCTGATATCTATTTCATGAGGATCCCCCTAGAAAAAAAAAAAATGCGATCTCTTCGAGCAAACCGCTTTTTTCAGACACCGTAAATTGCCAACGGTGACAGCAGCGACATCGTCGAAGGTGCAGGTTGCTGTATCAAAGCAAATGAAAAAAAATGCTTGTAGACATGTACAGAGCGTACAGAGCGAGCGATTTCACACAAGTTAATACCAATTTTGAAGAGATTCCATTTACTGGAAAAAAAAAAATATAAAGCAGTGAATTGTGAAAGACACCCAGTTTTGGTCCACATGAAAATTCCAACAAATTCAATAACATGATGCCCCCCCCGTCGAAGGTCACTCCTCCCCTACACAAGCAACTGAAATAATTCTTTTGACTCATGGATTCAGCAGGAAATTCCCCACAATCTGATATCTATTTCATGAGGATCCCCTAGAGAAAAAAAAATGCGATCTCTTCGAGCAAACCGCTTTTCAGACACCGTAAATTGCCAACGGTGACAGCAGCGACATCGTCGAAGGTGCAGGTTGCTGTATCAAAGCAAATGAAAAAAAAAAATTGTAGACATGTACAGAGCGAGCGATTTCACACAAGTTAATACCAATTTTGAAGAGATTCCATTTACTGGAAAAAAAAAATATAAAGCAGTGAATTGTGAAAGACAAAGAGTTTTGGTCCACATGAAAATTCCAACAAATTCACTAACATGATGCCCCGTATCGTCGAAGGTCACTCCTCCATACACAAGCGACTGAAATAATTCTTTGACTCATGGATTCAGCAGGAAATTCCCCACAATCTGATATCTATTTCATGAGGATCCCCCCCTAGGAAAAAAAAAAATGATCTCTTCGAGCAAACCGCTTTTTTTTTCACCGTAAATTGCCAACGGTGACAGTGACAGCAGCGACATCGTCGAAGGTGCAGGTTGCTGTATCAAAAAAAATGAAAAAAATGCTTGTAGACATGTACAGAGCGAGAGATTTCATTTCAGTTAATACCAATTTTGAAGAGATTCCATTTACTGGAAAAAAAATGTATAAAGCAGTGAATTGTGAAAGACACCCAGTTTTGGTCCACATGAAAATTCCAACAAATTCACTAACATGATGCCCCGTATCGTCGAAGGTCACTCCTCCATACACAAGCGACTGAAATAATTCTTTGAATCATTTTGATTCAGCAGGAAATTCCCCACAATCTGATATCTATTTCATGAGGATCCCCTAGAGAGGAAAAAGTTGAAATGAAAAAAATCTCTTCGAGCAAACCGCTTTTCAGACACCAGAATTGCCAACGGTGACAGCAGCAGCATCGTCGAAGGTGCAGGTTGCTGTATCAAAGCAAATGAAAAAAAAAAAAGACATGTACAGAGCGAGCGATTTTTCACACAAGTTTAATACCAATTTTGAAGAGATTCCATTTACTGGAAAAAATGTATAAAGCAGTGAATTGTGAAAAACACCCAGTTTTGGTCCACATGAAAATTCCAACAAATTCAATAACATGATGCCCCGTGCCCCGTATCGTCGAAGGTCAAGGTCCATACAAAGAACTGAAATAATTTTTTTGAATCATGGATTCAGCAGGAAATTCCCCACAATCTGATATCTATTTCATGAGGATCCCCTAGAGAGGAAAAAAAATCTGAAATGCTCCCCTAGAGCAAAATGCGATCTCTTCGAGCAAACCTTTCAGACACCGTAAATTGCCAAACGGTGACAGCAGCGACATCGTCGAAGGTGCAGGTTGCTGTATCAAAGCAAATGAAAAATGCTTGTAGACATGTACAGAGCGAGCGATTTCACACAAGTTAATACCAATTTTGAAGAGATTCCATTTACTGGAAAAAAAAAATATAAAGCAGTGAATTGTGAAAGACACCCAGTTTTGGTCCACATGAAAATTCCAACAAATTCAATAACATGATGCCCCGTATCGTCGAAGGTCACTCCTCCCATACATAAGCGACTGAAATAATTCTTTGACTCATGGATTCAGCAGGAAATTCCCCCCAATCTGATATCTATTTCATGAGGATCCCCTAGAGAGAAAAAAAATTGAAATGCGATCTCTTCGAGAGAAACCGCTTTTCAGACACCGAAAAAACAAACGGTGACAGCAGCGACATCGTCGAAGGTGCAGGTTGCAGTAGCATGTATCAAAAGTGCAGGTTGCTGTATCAAAGCAAATGAAAAATGCTTGTAGACATGTACAGTACAGAGCGAGCGATTTCACACAAGTTAATACCAATTTTGAAGAGATTCCATTTACTGGAAAAAAATGTATAAAGCAGTGAATTGTGAAAGACACCCAGTTTTGGTCCACATGAAAATTCCAACAAATTCAAATAACATGATGCCCCCCGTATCGTCGAAGGTCACCCTCCATACACAAGCGACTGAAATAATTCTTTGACTCATGGATTCAGCAGGAAATTCCCCACAATCTGATATCTATTTCATGAGGATCCCCTAGAGAGGAAAAAGTTGAAATGCGATCTCTTCGAGAAAATCTTTTCAGACACCGTAAAAACCAACGGTGACAGCAGCAACATCGTCGAAAGGTGCAGGTTGCTGTATCAAAGCAAATGAAAAAAAAATAGACATGTACAAGCATTTCAAAAAATGAAAAAAAGAACAATGTAAGTTAAGACCAAATTTGAAGAGCGAGATTTCACCAAAGTTAATACCAATTTTGAAGAGATTCCATTTACTGGAAAAAATGTATAAAGCAGTGAATTGTGAAAGACACCCAGTTTTGGTCCACATGAAAATTCCAACAAATTCAATAACATGATGCCCCAAATCGTCGAAGGTCACTCCCTCCATACACAAGCGACTGAAATAATTCTTTGAATGGATTCAGCAGGAAATTCCCCAATCTGATATCTATTTCATGAGGATCCCCTCAGAGAGAAAAAAATGAAATGCGATCTCTTCCCCTAGAGAGGAAAACCCCTTTTCAGAAATTGCCAACGGTGAAATTCCATCGTCGAGAAAAAATCAAAGCAAAAATGAAAAATGCTTGTAGAATGTGAGAGCAGATTTCAAAAGTCAATACAAATTTTGAAAAGATTCCATTTACTGGAAAAAAAAATAAAAGCAGTGAATTGAAAGACACCCATTTTGGTCCACAAATTGAACAAATTCAAAAACATGATGATTTCAATACAAAGCGAAAAAAATTCTTTGAATCATGGATTCAGCAGGAAATTCCCCAAATCTGATATCTAAAAATGAATCCCCTAGAGAGAAAAAAAGTGAAATGCGATTTTAGAAAAAAAGACAAATTTTTTTTTTAAAATTCCATTTTTAATTGAAAATGTAAAAAAGTGAATTGTGAAAAATTGCAGAAAGAGAGTTTTCAAAAAAATTGAAAATTTTTGTCCCACCAACAAATTCAATAACATGATGCCCCAGTATCGTCGAAGGAAAATCCTCCCCTCCCCCCATATCGTCCACTCCTCCATACAATAGCGACTGAAATAATTCTTTGACTCATGGATTCAGCAGGAAATTCCCCACAATCTGATATCTATTTCATGAGGATCCCCTAGAGAAATTGAAAAAATCTCTTCGAGCAAACCCCCTCGATCTCTTCGAGCAAACCGCTTTTCAGACACCGTAAAAATGCCAACGGTGACAGCAGCGACATCGTCGAAGGTGCAGGTTGCTGTATCAAAAAATGTATAAATGAAAAATGCTTTTAGACATGTAAATTCAGATTCAATTGAAATTTCACAAAAGTTAATACCAATTTTGAAGAGATTCCATTTACTGGAAAAAAATAAAGCAGTGAAAAAAAAAAAAAATTGAAAAGACACCCAGTTTTGGTCCACATGAAAATTCCAACAAATTCAATAACATGATGCCCCGTATCGTGAAGGTCACTCCACTCCCATACACAAGAAATAATTCTTTGACTGAAATAATTCTTTGAATTCATGGATTCAGCAGGAAATTCCCCAATCTGATATCTATTTCTGAGGAAATCCTCTGATTTCATTTCATGAGGAAAAGAGAGAAAAAAAAGTTGAAATGCGATCTCTTCGAGCAAACCGCTTTTCAGACACCGTAAATTGCCAACGGTGACAGCAGCGACATCGTCGAAGGTGCAGGTTGCTGTATCAAAAGCAAATGAAAAATGCTTGTAGACATGTACAGAGCGAGCGATTTCACACAAGTTAATACCAAATTTTGAAGAGATTCCATTTACTGGAAAAAAAAATGTATAAAGCAGTGAATTGTGAAAGACACCCAGTTTTGGTCCACATGAAAATTCCAACAAATTCAATAACATGATGCCCCCCCCCCGTCGAAGGTCACTCCCTCCATACCACAAGCAACTGACTGAAATAATTCTTTGAACTCTGGATTCAGCAGGAAATTCCCCACAATCTGATATCTATTTCATGAGGATCCCCTAGAGAGGAAAAAAAAAATGAAATCTCTTCGAGCAAACCGCTTTTCAGACACACCGAAATTGCCAACGGTGACAGCAGCGACATCGTCGAAGGTGCAGGTTGCATCAAAGCAAATGAAAAATGCTTGTAGACATGTACAGAGCGAGCGATTTCAAACAAGTTAATACCAATTTTGAAGAGATTCCATTTACTGGAAAAAATGTATAAAGCAGTTTGTGAAAGACACCCATTTTGGTCCAAAAAATTCCAACAAATTCAAAAAAATGATGCCCCCAAAATCGAAAAAATTTCCATGGATTTCCAAAAAAAAAAAGCAAAACCCCTATTTGAAAAAAAAGTAATTCTTTCCAAAAACCGCAAATCCATAATTCAAATTCAGGAAATTCCCCAAATCTGATATCTATTTCATGAGATTCAGATTCCCCTAGAGAGGAAAAATTTAAAAAAGAAATCCCCTAGAGAGATCTCTTCGAAAATGCGATCTTCGAGCAAACCGCTTTTCAGACAGACACCGTAAAATTGCCAACGGTGACAGCAGCAGACATCGACATCGTCGAAGGTGCAGGTTGCTGTATCAAAGCAAATGAAAAATGCTTGTAGACATGTACAGAGCGAGCGATTTCACACAAGTTAATACCAATTTTGAAGAGATTCCATTTACTGGAAAAAATGTATAAAAAATGCAGTGAATTGTGAAAGACACCCAGTTTTGGTCCACATGAAAATTCCAACAAATTCACTAACATGATGCCCCCATATCGTCGAAGGTCACTCCCCCTCATACACAAGCGACTGAAATAATTCTTTGACTCATGGATTCAGCAGGAAATTCCCCACAATCTGATATCTATTTCATGAGGATCCCCTAGAGAGGAAAAAAAAAAATGCGATCTCTTCGAGCAAACCGCTTTTCAGACACAAAGTAAATTGCCAACGGTGACAGAACCGCTTTCATCATCGTCACATGACAGAAGGTGCAAGGTGCAGGTTGCTGTATCAAAAAAATGATGAAAAATGCTTGTAGACATGTACAGAGCGAGCGATTTCACACAAGTTAATACCAATTTTGAAGAGATTCCATTTACTGGAAAAAATGTATAAAGAATTGTGAAAGACACCCAGTTTTGGTCCACATGAAAATTCCAACAAATTCAATAACATGATGCCCCATATCGTCGAAGGTCACAAAGGTCCTCCATACACAAGCGACTGAAATAATTCTTTGAAATCATGGATTCAGCAGGAAATTCCCCACAATCTGATATCTATTTCATGATCCCCCCCTAGAGAGGAAAAAAAAATGGATTCAGAAATCTCTTCTGATATCTAAATCATTTCATGAGGATCCCTAGAGAGACAAATGCGATCTCTTCGAGCAAACCGCTTTTCAGACACCGTTGCCAACGGTGACAGCAGCGACATCAGCGACATCGAAGGTGCAGGTTGCTGTATCAAAGCAAAAATGAAAAAAAAATGCTGTAGATGCTGTACAGAGTAGCGAGCGATTTTCACAAAGTTAATACCAATTTTTTGAGATTCCATTTACTGGAAAAAAATGTATAAAGCAGTGAATTGTGAAAGACACCCAGTTTTGGTCCACATGAAAATTCCAACAAATTCAATAACATGATGCCCCCCGTATCGTCGAAGGTCACTCCCTCCATACACAAGCGACTGAAATAATTCTTTGACTCATGGATTCAGCAGGAAATTCCCCACAATCTGATATCTATTTATCTATTTCATGGGATCCCCTAGAGAGGAAAAAAAAAAATGCGATCTCTTCGAGCAAACCGCTTTTCAGACACCGTAAATTGCCAACGGTGACAGCAGCGACATCGTCGTCGAAGGTGCAGGTTGCTGTATCAAAGCAAATGAAAAAAAAAGACATGTACAGAGCGAGCGATTTCACACAAGTTAATACCAATTTTGAAGAGATTCCATTTACTGGAAAAAATGTATAAAGCAGTGAATTTTACTGGAAAAAACCCAGTTTTGAAAGACACCCAGTTTTGGTCCACATGAAAATTCCAACAAATTCACTAACATGATGCCCCGTATCGTCGAAGGTCACTCCTCCATACACAAGCGACTGAAATAATTCTTTGACTCATGGATTCAGCAGGAAATTCCCCACAATCTGATATCTATTTCATGAGGATCCCCTAGAGAGGAAAAAAGTTGAAATGCGATCTCTTCGAGCAAACCGCTTTTCAGACACCGTAAATTGCCAACGGTGACAGCAGCGACATCGTCGAAGGTGCAGGTTGCTGTATCAAAGCAAATGAAAAAAAATGCTTGTAGACATGTACAGAGCGAGCGATTTCAAAGTTAATAAATTTTGAAGAGATTCCATTTACTGAAAAAAAAAATGTATAAAAGCAGTGAATTGAAAAAATTCCAAATGAAATGAAAATTCCAAATTTGAAAAATTTTGAAAAAAAAAAAATGTTTTCCCCAATAAAAAAAAATGACAAACCCCCATCCATTTTGAAGAGACCCAAAAAAAATGCAGTGAATTGTGAAAGACACCCAGTTTTGGTCCAATGAAAATTCCAACAAATTCAACATGATGCCCCGTATCGTCGAAGGTCAAGGTCCTCCCTCCATACAAAGCGACTGAAATAATTCTTTGACTCATGGATTTCAGCAGAAATTCCCCACAATCTGATATCTATTTCATGAGGATCCCCTAGAGAGGAAAAAAGTTGAAATGCGATCTCTTCGAGCAAACCGCTTTTCAGACACCGTAAATTGCCAACGGTGACAGCAGCGACATCGTCGAAGGTGCAGGTTGCTGTATCAAAGCAAATGAAAAATGCTTGTAGACATGTACAGAGCGAGCGATTTCAAACAAGTTAATACCAATTTTGAAGAGATTCCATTTACTGGAAAAAATTAAAGAGAGTCCATTTACTGAAAAAAATGTATATTTGAATTTGAAAAAAAAAAAATCCAAAAAAAATCAAAAAAATTCAAAATGATGCCCCAATCGTCGAAGAAAACAAATTCGACTGAAAAATTCTTTGACCATGGATTCAGCAAAATTCCCCAAATCCATATTTCATGAGGATCCCCTAGACTCCATAAAATTCTTTTTGAATCATGGATTCAAAAGGAAAAATCCCAATTTTGACATCAGATCATGAGGATCCCCATTTCAAAAAAAAATTCCCCAAATCTGATCTATTTCATGAGGATCCCCTAGAGAGAAAAAAAAAATGCGACCAATTTTGAAGAGATTCCATTTACTGAAAAAAAAAAGCAGTTTCAGACACCGTCCAAAAAAAATCCAAAAAAAATGCCAACGGTGACAGCAGCGACAAATCGTTCGAAGGTTCAGCAGGTTGCTCTATATCAAAGGATCAAATGAAAAAAATGCTTGTAGACATGTACAGAGACACACGATTTCCAACACAAGTGACAGCAGCAATCGAAGAAGGCAGGTTTGAAAAAAAAAATGAAAAATTTTAAAGAAATTTCCATTTTGAAGAGATTCCATTTACTGGAAAAAATGTATAAAGCAGTGAATTGTGAAAGACACCCAGTTTTGGTCCACATGAAAATTCCAACAAATTCACTAACATGATGCCCCCCCCGTCGTCGAAGGTCACTCCTCCATACACAAGCGACTGAAATAATTCTTTGACTCATGGATTCAGCAGGAAATTCCCCACAATCTGATATCTATTTCATGAGGATCCCCCCTGAGAGGAAAAAAGTTGAAATGCGATCTCTTCGAGCAAACCCTTTTTTTTTTAAATTGCCAACGGTGACAGCAGCGACATCATCGAAGGTGCAGGTTGCGTATCAAAAGCAAATGAAAAATGCTTGTAGAAATGTAAATGAAATGAATGATTTCAAACAAGCAAAACCAATTTTGAAGAGATTCCATTTACTGAAAAAATGTATTCCAAAGCAGTGAATTTTGAAAAAAAACCAAAAAAAAAATCCACATGAAAAAAAGGTCCAAAAATTCAATGAAAATAAAATTCAAATTCCCCGTCCCGTCGAAGGTCACTCCCTCCATACACAAGCGACTGAAATAATTCTTTGAAATATGGATTCAGCAGGAAATTCCCCACAATCTGATATCTATTTCTGATATCCCCTTCATGAGAGAAAAAGTTGAAAAAGAGATCTCTTCGAGCAAACCGCTTTTTTCAGACACCCCTCAGAAAAAAGTTGAAATGCGATCTTTCGAAACACCCATTGCCAACGGTGAGCAGCAGCGCATCGTCGAAGGTGCAGGTTGCTGTATCAAAGCAAATGAAAAATGCTTGTAAACATGTACAGAGCGAGCCATTTCACACAAGTTAATACCAATTTTGAAGAGATTCCATTTACTGGAAAAAATGTATAAAGCAGTGAATTGTGAAAGACACCCAGTTTTGGTCCACATGAAAATTCCAACAAATTCACAACATGAAAATGCCCAAATCAATATCGTGCCCCCCGGTCGAAGGTCCTCCCATACACAAGCGACTGAAATAATTCTTTGACTCATGGATTCATTCAGCAGGAAATTCCCCACAATCTGATATCTATTTCATGAGGATCCCCCCTAGAAAAAAAAAAATGCGATCTCTTCGAGCAAACCGCTTTTCAGACACCGTAAATTGCCAACGGTGACAGCAGCGACATCGTCGAAGGTGCAGGTTGCTGTATCAAAGCAAATGAAAAAAAATGCTTGTAGACATGTACAGAGCAGAGCGATTTCACACACACAAGTTAATACCAATTTTGAAGAGATTCCATTTACTGGAAAAAAAAAAATAAAGCAGTGAATTGTGAAAGACACCCAGTTTTGGTCCACATGAAAATTCCAACAAATTCACTAACATGATGCCCCATCGTCGAAGGTCCCCCTCCATACACAAGTCACTCCTTTGAATCATGGATTCAGCAGGAAATTCCCCAAATCTGATATCTATTTCATGAGGATCCCCTAGAGATCTTGAAATGAGATCTCTTCGAAAAAATCATTCAGACACCAAGAAATTCAATCTTCAGATCCCCAAAGGAAAAAAAAAATCAAAAAAAAAAAATGAAAAAATGAAAAAATGAATGAGCGAAACTTTTTTCACAAAGTTTCAATCAATTTTTTTAAAAAAAAAAAAAAGCAGAATTTGCCAACATGAAAATTCCAACAAATTCAATAACATGATGCCCCAAAAAGGTCACCCAGAGCAAGCGACTGAAATAATTCTTTGAATCATGGATTCAGCAGGAAATTCCCCACAATGTGATATCTATTTCATGAGGATCCCCTAGAAGGTGATCTCTTCGAGCAAACCGTTGCTGTATCAAAGCAAAAAAAAGCAAATGAAAAATGCTTGTAGACATGTACAGAGCGAGCGATTTCACACAAGTTAATACCAATTTTGAAGAGATTCCATTTACTGGAAAAAATGTATAAAGCAGTGAATTGTGAAAGACACCCAGTTTTGGTCCACATGAAAAAAAACAAATTCAATAACATGATGCCCCGTATCGTCGAAGGTCACTCCCTCCATACACAAGCGACTGAAATAATTCTTTGACTCATGGATTCAGCAGGAAATTCCCCACAATCTGATATCTATTTCATGAGGATCCCCTAGAGAGGAAAAAAAAAAAATGCGATCTCTTCGAGCAAACCGCTTTTCAGACACCGTAAATTTGCCAACGGTGACAGCAGCAGCATCGTCGAAGGTGCAGGTTGCTGTATCAAAGCAAATGAAAAAAAAATGCTTGTAGACATGTACAGAGCGAGCGATTTCACACAAGTTAATACCAATTTTGAAGAGATTCCATTTACTGGAAAAAATGTATAAAGCAGTGAATTGTGAAAGACACCCAGTTTTGGTCCACATGAAAATTCCAACAAATTCAATAACATGATGCCCCCCCCAATCGTCGAAGGTCACTCCTCCATACACAAGCGACTGAAATAATTCTTTGACTCATGGATTCAGCAGGAAATTCCCCACAATCTGATATCTATTTCATGAGGATCCCCCTTTTGAGAGAGGAAAAAAAATTCCAACAAATGAAATCTCTTCTTCGAGCAAACCGCTTTTCAGACACCGTAAATTGCCAACGGTGACAGCAGCGACATCGTCGAAGGTGGTTGGTATCAAAGCAAATGAAAAAAATGCAAAAAGAATGTATAAATGAAAAAAATGCTTGTAGACATGTACAGAGCGAGAGCGATTTCACACAAGTTAATACCAATTTTGAAGAGATTCCATTTACTGGAAAAAATGTATAAAAAGTGAATTGTGAAAGACACCCAGTTTTTTTGTCCACATGAAAATTCCAACAAATTCAAAATAACATGATGCCCCGTATCGTCGAAGGTCACTCCCTCCATACACAAGCGACTGAAATAATTCTTTGACTCATGGATTCAGCAGGAAATTCCCCACAATCTGATATCTATTTCATGAGGATCCCCTAGAGAGAAAAAAAAAAAATGCGATCTCTTCGAGCAAACCGCTTTTCAGACACCGTAAAATTGCGGTGACAAAGCGACATCGTCGAAGAGTGCAGGTTGCTGTATCAAAAAGTTGAAAAAAAATGCTTGTAGACAAACAGAGCGAAAAAATTTTTGAAACTGAAGTATTTCACCAATTTTGAAGAGATTCCATTTACTGGAAAAAATTTAAAAAGTGAATTGTGAAAGACACACCCAGTTTTGGTCCACATGAAAATTCCAACAAATTCACTAACATGATGCCCCGTATCGTCGAAGGTCATCCATAAGCATGAAATAATTCTTTGACTCAATTCTTTGATTCATGGATTCAGCAGGAAATTCCCCACAATCTGATATCTATTTTTCATGAGGATCCCCCCCTAGAAAAAAAAAAGTTGAAATGCGATCTCTTCGAGCAAACCGCTTTTCAGACACCGTAAATTGCCAACGGTGACAGCAGCGACATCGTCGAAGGTGCAGGTTGCTGTATCAAAGCAAATGAAAAATGCTTGTAGACATGTACAGAGAGAGCGATTTCACACAAGTTAATACCAATTTTGAAGAGATTCCATTTACTGGAAAAAAAAATAAAAGCAGTGAATTGTGAAAGACACCCAGTTTTGGTCCACATGAAAATTCCAACAAATTCAATAACATGATGCCCCCCCGTCGTCGAAGGTCACTCCTCCATACACAAGCGACTGAAATAATTCTTTGACTCATGGATTCAGCAGGAAATTCCCCACAATCTGATATCTATTTCATGAGGATCCCCTAGAGAGGAAAAAAAATGAAATGCGATCTCTTCGAGCAAACCGCTTTTCAGACACCGTAAATTGCCAACGGTGACAGCAGCGACATCGTCGAAGGTGCAGGTTGCTGTATCAAAGCAAATGAAAAAAAAAAAAACATGTGTACAGAGCAAGAGATTTCACACAAGTTAATACCAATTTTGAAGAGATTCCATTTACTGGAAAAAAATTTAAAAAGCAGTGAATTGTTGAAAAACACCCAGTTTTGGTCCACATGAAAATTCCAACAAATTCACTAACATGATGCCCCCACATGAAAATCGAAGGTCACAAAATCCATACATAAGACTGAAAAATTCTTTTTGACTCATGGATTCAGCATATCAATTCCCCACAATCTGATATCTTTTCATGAGGATCCCCTATTTCATGAGGATCCCCCCCTGAGGATCCCCTAGAGAGGAAAAAGTTGAAATGCGATCTCTTCGAGCAAACCGCTTTTCAGACACCAAATGAAAAATGCTTGATTGCCAACAGTGACAGTGAGCGAAATCGTCGTCCAAGGTGCAGTAAATGATGCCCCCGTATCAAAGAAAAGCGAAAAAATTCTTTGAAATTCAGCAGGAAATTCCCCACAATTGATATCTAGAGGATCCCCTAGAGAAAAAAAAAAGTGAAATGAGATTCTTTGAAAGATTCCTTTTTTGAAAAAAATTTTTGAAAAAGTGAGCGATTTCATTTAATACCAATTTTGAAGAGATTCCATTTACTGGAAAAAAATATAAAGCAGTGAATTGTGAAAACACACCCAGTTTTGGTCCACATGAAAATTCCAACAAATTCACTAACATGATGCCCCGTATCGTCGAAGGTCACTCCTCCATCCATACAAGACTGAAATAATTCTTTGACTCATGGATTCAGCAGGAAATTCCCACAATCTGATATCTATTTCATGAGGATCCCCTAGAGAGGAAAAAAGTTGAAATGCGATCTCTTCTTCGCAAACCGCTTTTCAGACACCGTAAATTGCCAACGGTGACAGCAGCGACATCGTCGAAGGTGCAGGTTGCTGTATCAAAGCAAATGAAAAATGCTTGTAGACATGTACAGAGCAAAAGCGATTTCAAAAAAATTAATACCAATTTTGAAGAGATTCCATTTTTTGAAAAAATTTACTGGAAAAAATGTATAAAGCAGTGAATTGTGAAAAACACCCAGTTTTGGTCCACAAAAAAATTCCAACAAAAAAAAATTGTGAATGAAATGCCCCCCAATCGTCGAAGGTCACTCCTCCATACATAAGCGACTGAAATAAAATCTTTTCTTTCATGGATTCAGCAGGAAATTCCCCACAATCTGATATCTATTTCATGAGGATCCCCTAGAGAGGAAAAAATTGAAATGAATATCTATCTCCCTCTTCAAAAAGTTGAAATTTCTCTTCGAGCAAACCGCTTTTCAGACACCGTAATTGCCAACGGTGACAGCAGCGACATCGTCGAAGGTGCAGGTTGCTGTATCAAAGCAAATGAAAAATGCTTGTAGACATGTACAGAGCGAGCGATTTCACACAAGTTAATACCAATTTTGAAGAGATTCCATTTACTGGAAAAAAAAAATAAAGCAGTGAATTGTGAAAGACACCCAGTTTTGGTCCACATGAAAATTCCAACAAATTCAAAAACATGATGCCCCGATATCGTCGAAGGTCACTCCCCATACCAAAAGTCACTGAAATAATTCTTTGAAATCATGGATTCATTCAGCAGGAAATTCCCCCAATCTGATATCTATTTCATGAGGATCCCCTAGAGAGGAAAAAAAAAAAATGCGATCTCTTCGAGCAAACCGCTTTTCAGACACCGTAAATTGCCAACGGTGACAGCAGCACATCGTCGAAGGTGAAGGTGGTTGCTGTATCAAAGCAAATGAAAAAAAAAAAAGAAATGTACAGAGCGAGAGCGATTTCACACAAAAGTTAATAAGTTAATAATTTTTTGAAGAGATTCCATTTACTGGAAAAAAAAAATAAAGCAAAGAATTGTGAAAGACACCCAGTTTTGGTCCACATGAAAATTCCAACAAATTCAAAAAACATGATGCCCCGTATCGTCGAAGGTCACTCCCTCCATACACAAGCGACTGAAATAATTCTTTGAAATGGATTCAAGGAAATTCCCCACAATCTGATATCTATTTCATGAGGATTTGAGAGAAAAAAATGAAAGAGAAAAACCCTTTTCAGACAAACGGTGATAGAATTTCAAATGAAAAATTTACCCAACAAAGTTAATACCAATTTTGAAGAGATTCCATTTACTGGAAAAATGTATAAATTGTGAAAAAAGAAATTCAAAACAAATTTGACAAGAACAAATTTGCAAGGTTTTTTTTAAAAAAATGAAAATTTGAAAAAAATGTAAATGAAGAGCAATTTCACAAAAGAAAAAATTTTAGAATTCACAAATTCAACAAATGAAAAAAATCCAACAAATTCAACAAATTCATAACATGATGCCCGTATCGTCGAAGGTCACTCCTCCATACACAAGCGACTGAAATAATTCTTTGACTCATGGATTCAGCAGGAAATTCCCCACAATCTGATATCTATTTCATGAGGATCCCCTAGAGAGAGAAAAAAAGTGAAATGCGATCTCTTCGAGCAAACCGCTTTTCAGACACCGTAAATTGCCAACGGTGACAGCAGCACATCGTCGAAGGTGCAGGTTGCTGTATCAAAGCAAAAATGAAAAAAAAAAGACATGTACAGAGCGAGCGATTTCATTTCAAGTTAATACCAATTTTGAAGAGATTCCATTTTTGGAAAAAAATGTATAAAAAGTGAATTGTGAAAGACACCCAGTTTTGGTCCACATTTGGTTCCAACAAATTCAACAACATGATGCCCCGTATCGTCGAAGGTCACTCCCCCATACATCAAACGACTGAAATAAATAATTCTTTGACTCATGGATTCAGCAGGAAATTCCCCACAATCTGATATCTATTTCATGAGGATCCCCCCTAGAGGAAAAAAGTTGAAATGCGATCTCTTCGAGCAAACCGCTTTTCAGACACCGTAAATTGCCAACGGTGACAGCAGCAGACATCGTCGAAGGTGCAGGTTGTGTATCAAAGCAAATGAAAAATGCTTGTGTAACATGTACAGAGCGAGCGATTTCATTTCAAGTTAATACCAATTTTGAAGAGATTCCATTTACTGGAAAAAATGTATAAAGCAGTGAATTGTGAAAAACACCCAGTTTTTTTGTCCACATGAAAATTCCAACAAATTCAAATAACACAAATGCCCCATGTATCGTCGAAAATTCAAACATGATGCCCCGTATCGTCCATCACCCTCATACCAAGCGACTGAAATAATTCTTTTCTTTCATGGATTCAGCAGGAAATTCCCCACAATCTGATATCTATTTCATGAGGATCCCCTAGAGAGGAAAAAAAAAAAAAAATGAAATGCGATCTCTTCGAGCAAACCGCTTTTCAGACACCGTAAATTGCCAACGGTGACAGCAGCGACATCGTCGAAGGTGCAGGTTGCTGTATCAAAGCAAATGAAAAATGCTTGTAGACATGAGAGCAGAGATTTTCACACAAGTTAATACCAATTTTGAAGAGATTCCATTTACTGGAAAAAATGTATAAAGCAGTGAATTGTGAAAGACAATTGTTTTGGTCCACATGAAAATCCACCAACAAATTCAACAAATTCATAACATGCCCCGTGATGTCGAAGGTCACTCCCTCCATACACAAGCGACTGAAATAATTCTTTGAAATCATGGATTCAGCAGGAAATTCCCCACAATCTGATATCTATTTCATGAGGATCCCCCCTAGAGGAAAAAAAAAAAATGCGATCTCTTCGAGCAAACCGCTTTTCAGACACCGTAAATTGCCAACGGTGACAGCAGCAGACATCGTCGAAGGTCGACATCGTCAGGTTGCTTGCTATCAAAAAGCAAATGAAAAAAATGCTTGTAGACATGTACAGAGCGAGCGATTTCACACAAGTTAATACCAATTTTGAAGAGATTCCATTTACTGGAAAAAAATGTAAAAAGCAGTGAATTGTGAAAGACAGTTTTGGTCCACCATGAAAATTCCAACAAATTCAAAACATGATGCCCCATCGTCGAAGGTCACTCCCCCATACAAAGCGACTGAAATAATTCTTTGACTCATGGATTCAGCAGGAAATTCCCCACAATCTGATATCTATTTCATGAGGATCCCCTCAGAGAGGAAAAAAATCCCCCAAAATTCATGAATCTCTTCTGAAGAAACCGCTTTTCAGACAAGACACCGAAAATTGCCAACGGTGACAGATGACAGACATCAAAAAGTCGAACATGCAGGTTGCACAGGTTGCAAAAGCAAATGAAAAATGCTTGTAACATGTACAATGAAAAATGCTTGTTCACACAGAGCGATTTCACACAAGTTAATACCAATTTTGAAGAGATTCCATTTACTGGAAAAATGTATAAAGCAGTGAATTGTGAAAGACACCCAGTTTTGGTCCACATGAAAATTCCAACAAATTCAATAACATGATGCCCCCCCATCGTCGAAGGTCACCGAAGGTCACCAAGCGACTGAAATAATTCTTTGAAATGGATTCAGCAGGAAATCCCCACAATCTGATATCTATTTCATGAGGATCCCCTAGAGAGGAAAAAAAGAATCTATTTCATGATCTCCCTAGAGAAAAAGTTGAAATGCGATTCTTCGACAAACCGCTTTTCAGACACCGTAAATTGCCACAGACAGCAGACATCGTCGAAGGTGCAGGTTGCAGGTTATCAAAAGTAAATGAAAAAATGCTTGTAAATGACATGTACATGTACAGAGCGATTTCACAAAGTAATAATAATTTTGAAGAGATTCCATTTACTGGAAAAAATGTATAAAGCAGTGAATTGTGAAAGACACCCAGTTTTGGTCCACATGAAAAAAATCAACAAATTCAATAACATGATGCCCCCCAACATCGTCGAAGGTCGAAGGTCACTCCTCCATACACAAGCGACTGAAATAATTCTTTGACTCATGGATTCAGCAGGAAATTCCCCAAATCTGATATCTATTTCATGAGGATCCCCTAGAGAGGAAAAAAAAAAATGAGATCTCTTCGAAAAAAAAAAAAAAAAAAAAACACCGTAACAGACAATTTTGAAAGATTCCATTTACCGAAAAATTGCAGAAAATGACAGAGCAGCGATCATCAAAACAAAAAAAAAAATGAATCGAATTCCAAACTGTGAAAAATTTAAAAAAAGTTCCCCAAATTGCAATGAAATTTTGAAAATATCAAATTGGTCCATGTGTACAAACAATTTTTTTTGTCCAAAAAATTCAATCATCTATTTCATCATTTCCCCGAGATTTCAAAAAAAAAATTCCCGATCATTAATTTGAATCTATTTCATTTGAATCCCCATTTACTGGAAAAAAATGAAAAATGTTGAAGATGTACAGAAAAAAAAATTAATACCAATTTTTACCAATTTTGAAGAGATTCCATTTACTGGAAAAAATGTAAAAAAAAGCAGTGAATTGTGAAAGACACCCAGTTTCAACAAAAAATTCCAACAAATTCAATAACAAATGCCCCGTATCGTCGAAGGTCAGGTCCATACACAAAAATGAATTCTTTTTGACTCATGGATTCAGCAGGAAATTCCCCAATCAATATCTCATTTCATGAGGATCCCCCAGAGAGAAAAAAAATGCGATCTCTTCTTCGAAAAAAATAAAAATTGCCAACGGTGACAGCACAGCACATCCCAATCAGGTGTATCAAAGAAAAATGAAAAATGCTTGTAGACATGTACAGAGCGAGCGATTTCACAAATAATACCAATTTTGAAGAGATTCCATTTACTGGAAAAAATGTATAAAGCAGTGAATTGTGAAACCCACACCCAGTTCCACATGAAAAATTCCAACAAATTCACTAACATGATGCCCCCCGTCGTCGAAAGTCACTCCTCCATACACAAAGCGACTGAAATAATTCTTTGACTCATGGATTCAGCAGGAAATTCCCCACAATCTGATATCTATTTCATGAGGATCCCCTAGAGAGAAAAAAAGTTGAAATGCGATCTCTTCGAGCAAACCGCTTTTCAGACACCGTAAATTGCCAACGGTGACAGCAGCAACATCGTCGAAGGTGTGAAAGTTGCTGCAAAAAGAAAAATGCTTGTGCTTGTACAGAGCGAGCGATTTCGATTTCAAGTTAATACCAATTTTTTTGAGATTCCATTTACTGGAAAAAATGTATAAAGCAGTGAATTGTGAAAGACACCCAGTTTTGGTCCACATGAAAATTCCAACAAATTCAAATAACATGATGCCCCCCATATCGTCGAAGGTCACTCCCTCCATACACAAGCGACTGAAATAATTCTTTGAATCATGGATTCAGCAGGAAATTCCCCACAATCTGATATCTATTTCATGAGGATCCCCCAGAGGAAAAAGAAAAAAGTTGAAATGATCGATTCGAGCAAACCGCTTTTCAGACACCGTAAATTGCCAACGGTGACAGCAGCGACATCGTCGAAGGTGCAGGTTGCTGTATCAAAGCAAATGAAAATGAAAAATGCTTGTAGACATGTACAGAGCGAGCGATTTCACACAAGTTAATACCAATTTTGAAGAGATTCCATTTACTGGAAAAAAAAATATAAAAAGCAGAAATTGTGAAAAACACCCAGTTTTGGTCCACATGAAAAATCCAACAAATTCACTAACATGATGCCCCATATCGTCGAAGGTCATCCCCCTCCATACCAAGCCTGAAATAATTCTTTTCTTTCATGGATTCAGCAGGAAATTCCCCAAATCTGATATCTATTTCATGAGGATCCCCTAGAGAGGAAAAAAAGTTGAAATGCGATCTCTTCTCCAAACCGAAATTTTCAGAGAATCATCATCAGAAATTTTAGAGACAAAAAAAAGAGAAAAAAGCAAATTCTTCTTTTTTCACACCGTGACACCGTAAATTGCCAACGGTGACAGCAGCGATCGTCGAAGGTGCAGGTTGCTGTATCAAAAAATGAAAAAAAAAAAAAACATGTACAGAGCGAGCGATTTCACACAAGTTAATACCAATTTTTTGAAGATTCAGAAAAAATTTACTGGAAAAAATGTATAAAGCAGTGAATTGTTTTGAAAGACACCCAAACCCTTTGGTCCACATGAAAATTCCAACAAATTCACTAACATGATGCCCCCTCGTCGAAGGTCACCCCACATCCATTCAACAAATTCAATAACGACTGAAATAATTCTTTGAAATCATGGATTCAGCAGGAAATTCCCCACAATCTGATATCTATTTCATGAGGATCCCCCCTTGTTGAAATGCGATCTCTTCGAGCAAACCGCTTTTCAGACACCGTAAATTGCCAACGGTGACAGCAGCGACATCGTCGAAGGTGCAGGTTGCTGTATCAAAGCAAATGAAAAATGCTTCTAGACATGTACAGAGCGAATAATTTCACACAAGTTAATACCAATTTTGAAGAGATTCCATTTACTGGAAAAAATGTATAAAGCAGTGAAATGTGAAAGACACCCAGTTTTGGTCCACATGAAAAAATCCAACAAATTCAAAAAATGATGCCCCCGTATCGTCGAAGGTCACTGAATACAAAGTGAAAGAAATAAAAATTCAAGGAAATTCCCCAAATCCATGAGGATCCCCTAGAGAGAAAAAAGTCAAATGAATCTCTTCGAAGGTCAACTCCATTTCAACTGATTCTTGCCCTCATGGATTCAGCATTTCATTCCAAAGGAAATAATCAATTTTGAAGAGATTCCATTTACTGGAAAAAATGTATAAAGAGTGAATTGTGAAAGAACCCCCAGATCTCGAAGGATCCCTCCATACACAAGAATGAAATAATTCTTTGAATCATGGATTCAAAATTCCCCCAAATCTGATATCTTTTCAGAGATCCCCTCAGTTGCGATCTCTTCGAAAACCGCTTTTCAGACACAAAATTGACAACGGTGACAGCAGCGACATCGTCGAAGGTGCAGGTTGCTGTATCAAAGCAAATGAAAAAAATGCTTGTAGACATGTACAGAGCGAGCGATTTCACACAAGTTAATACCAATTTTGAAGAGATTCCATTTACTGGAAAAAAATGTATAAAAAATGTAGTGAATTGTGAAAGACACCCAGTTTTGGTCCACATGAAAATTCCAAGAAATTCAATCACATGGTGCCCGGTATCGTCGAAGGTCACTCCCTCCATACACAAGCGACTGAAAAATTCTTTGACTCATGGATTCAGCAGGAAATTCCCCACAATCTGATATCTATTTCATGAGGATCCCCTAGAGAGGAAAAAAAAAAAATGCGATCTCTTCGAGCAAACCGCTTTTCAGACACCGTAAATTGCCAACGGTGACAGCAGCAGACATCGTCGAAGGTGCAGGTTGCAGGTTGCTGTATCAAAGCAAATGAAAAATGCTTGTAGACATGTACAGAGCGAGCGATTTCACACAAGTTAATACCAATTTTGAAGAGATTCCATTTACTGGAAAAAAAATGTAAAAGCAGTGAATTGTGAAAGACACCCAGTTTTGGTCCACATGAAAATTCCAACAAATTCACTAACATGATGCCCCGTATCGTCGAAGGTCACTCCCCCATACATAAGCGACTGAAATAATTCTTTTTTGACATGGATTCAGCAGGAAATTCCCCACAATCTGATATCTATTTCATGAGGATCCCCTAGAGAGGAAAAAAAAATTGAAATGCGATCTCTTCGAGCAAACCGCTTTTCAGACACCGTAAATTGCCAACGGTGACAGCAGCAGCATCGTCGAAGGTGCAGGTTGCTGTATCAAAGACAGAATGAAAAAAAAGGTGCAGGTGCTGTATCAAAAAGCAAATGAAAAATGCTTGTAGACATGTACAGAGCGAGCGATTTCACACACAAGTTAATACCAATTTTTTGAAGAGATTCCATTTACTGGAAAAAATATAAAAAGCAGTGAATTGTGAAAGACACCCAGTTTTGGTCCACATGAAAATTCCAACAAATTCAATAACATGATGCCCCGTATCGTCGAAGGTCACCCTCCATACATAGCGACTGAAATAATTCTTTGAATCATGGATTCAGCAGGAAATTCCCCACAATCTGATATCTATTTCATGAGGATCCCCCAGAGAGGAAAAAAGTGAAATGCGATCTCTTCGAGCAAATCCCTTTTCAGACACCGAAATTGAAATGAAAAAGATTTCATCGTCGAAGGTGCAGGTTGCCGTATCAAAGCAAATGAAAAAAATGCTTGTAGACATGTATGAGCAGCGATTTCAAAAGCAAAAAAAATACCAATTTTTTGAGAGATTCCATTTACTGGAAAAAATGTATAAAAAGCAGTGAATTGTGAAAGACACCCAGTTTTTGGTCCACATGAAAAATCCAAAAATTCAATAACATGAAAATGCCCCGTCGTCGGTCACAGGTCCAAAATAAAGCAAATGAAAAATAATTCTTTGACTCATGGATTCAGCAGGAAATTCCCCAATCTGATATCTATTTCATGAGGATCCCCTAGAGAGAAAAAAAAAAAATGCGATCTCTTCGAGCAAACCGCTTTTCAGACACCGAAATTGCCAAATTTACGACATCATCGAAAAGGTTGCTGTATCAAAAAAGCAAATGAAAAAAATTGCTTGACATGTACATGAGAGCGAGCGATTTCATTTTCAAGTTAATACCAATTTTGAAGAGATTCCATTTACTGGAAAAAAAAAAAAAATTTGAAAGACACCCAGTTTTGGTCCACATGAAAATTCCAACAAATTCAATAACATGATGCCCCGTATCGTCGAAGGTCACTCCCCCATACAATACAACTGAAATAATTAATTCTTTGACTCATGGATTCAGCAGGAAATTCCCCACAATCTGATATCTATTTCATGAGGATCCCCTAGAGAGGAAAAAAAAAATGCGATCTCTTCTTCTTCGACCGCTTTTCAGACACCGTAAATTGCCAACGGTGACAGCAGCGACATCGTCGAAGGTGCAGGTTGGTTGCTGTGTATCAAAGCAAATGAAAATGCTTGTAGACATGTACAGAGCGAGCGATTTCACACAAGTTAATACCAATTTTGAAGAGATTCCATTTACTGGAAAAAATGTATAAAAAAAGTGAATTGTGAAAGACACCCAGTTTTGGTCCACATGAAAATTCCAACAAATTCAAATAACATGATGCCCCATATCGTCGAAGGTCACTCCTCCATACACAAGCGACTGAAATAATTCTTTGACTCATGGATTCAGCAGGAAATTCCCCACAATCTGATATCTATTTCATGAGGATCCCCTAGAGAGAAAAAAAAATGAAATGATCTCTTCGAGCAAACCGCTTTTCAGACACCGTAAATTGCCAACGGTGACAGCAGCGACATCGTCGAAGGTGCAGGTTGCAAATGTATCAAAGCAAATGAAAAAAATGCTTGTAGACATGTACAGAGCAGAAAATTTCACACAAGTTAAAAAAATTTTTGAAGAGATTCCATTTTTTGGAAAAAAATGTATAAAAAAAGTGAATTGTGAAAGACACCCAGTTTTGGTCCACATGAAAATTCCAACAAATTCAATAACATGATGCCCCGTATCGTCGAAGGTCACCCTCCATCCATACCAAGCGAAGCTGAAATAATAATTCTTTGACTCATGGATTCAGCAGGAAATTCCCCACAATCTGATATCTATTTCATGAGGATCCCCTAGAGAAAAAAAAAAATGCGATCTCTTCTTCAAACAAACCGCTTTTCACACACAGAAATTGCCAACGGTGACAGCAGCGACATCGTCGAAGGTGCAGGTTGCAGTATCAAATCAAATGAAAAATGAAAAATTGTAGACATGTACAGAGCGAGCGATTTTCACACAAGTTAATACCAATTTTGAAGAGATTCCATTTACTGGAAAAAAAATGTATAAAGCAAAAATTGTGAAAGACACCCAGTTTTGGTCCACATGAAAATTCCAACAAATTCAAATTCAACATTCAATAACCCCCCGGTGCCCGTCGTCGGGTCACTCCCTCCATACACAAGCGACTGAAATAATTCTTTGAATCATGGATTCAGCAGGAAATTCCCCACAATCTGATATCTATTTCTATTTCATGAGGATCCCCCCCTCAAAAAAAAAAATGCGATCTCTTCTTCTTCAAACCGCTTTTCAGACACCGTAAATTGCCAACGGTGACAGCAGCGACATCGTCGAAGGTGCAGGTTGCTGTATCAAAGCAAATGAAAAAAAAAAAAACATGTACAGAAATGAGCGATTTCAAAGCAGACATGTACAGAGCGACGATTTCACACAAAGTTAATACCAATTTTGAAGAGATTCCATTTACTGGAAAAAATGTATAAAGCAGTGAATTGTGAAAGACACCCAGTTTTGGTCCACATGAAAATTCCAACAAATTCACTAACATGATGCCCCCCGTCGTCGAAGGTCACTCCCTCCATACACAAGCGACTGAAATAATTCTTTGACTCATGGATTCATTCAGGGAAATTCCCCACAATCTGATATCTATTTCATGAGGATCCCCTAGAGAGGAAAAAGTTGAAATGCGATCTTCTTCCGAGCAGACACCGAAATTTTCAACGGTGACAGCAGCGACATCGTCGAAGGTGCAGGTTGCTGTATCAAAGCAAATGAAAAATGCTTGTAATAAATTTTGAAAATTCATGAAAATGCAAAATTTCAAAAAAAATAATAAATTTTGAAGAGATTCCATTTACTGAAAAAAATCAATTTTTGTATAAAGATGAATTGTGAAAAGAAAAAAGCACAGTTTTGTTGTAAAGAAAAATTTATGAAAAAAACAAAAAATCAAATTAACAAAAGCACCCCACATAAAATTCCAACAAATTCACTAACATGATCCCCGTATCGTCGAAGGTCACTCCATACATACGACTGAAATAATTCTTTTGATTCATGGATTGAGCAGGAAATTCCCCACAATCTGATATCTATTGAATATGGACCCCTAGAGACGAAAAAGTTGAAATGCGATCTCTTCGAGCAAACCGCTTTTCAGACACCGTAAATTACCAACGGTGACAGCAGCTACATCGTCGAAGGGGCAGGTTGCTGTATCAAAGCAAATGAAAAATGCTTGTAGATATGTATAGAGTGAGCGATTTCACACAAGTTAATACCAATTTTGAAGAGATTCCATTTACTGGAAAAAATGTATAAAGCAGTGAATTGTGAAAGACACCCAGTTTTGGTCCACATGAAAATTCCAAAAATCACTAAGACGATGCCCCGTATCGTCGAAGGTCACTCCCTCCATACACAAGCGACTGAAATAATTCTTTGACTCATGGATTCAGCAGGAAATTCCCCACAATCTGATATCTATTTCATGAGGATCCCCTAGAGAGGAAAAAAATTCTTTGAAATGCTCAAATGATCTCTTCAGGAAAATCCCCTTTTCAGACAATCTATTTCAATTGCCAACGAAGACAAAAAAATCCATTCGAAAAAAGTCTTCAAAAAAAACCGCTTTTCAACACAAAAAAAATTTTATCAAAATGTGCGACAAGGTGCTGACATCGTCGAAGGTGCAGGTTGCTGGTTGCAAAAAAAAAATGCTTGTAGACATGTACAAAAAAAAAAATGCTTGTAGACATGTAGAGAGCGATTTCATTTCAAGTTAATACCAATTTTTGAAGAGATTCCATTTACTGGAAAAAAATGTAAAAGCAGTGAATTGTGAAAGACACCCAGTTTTTTGTCCACATGAAAATTCCAACAAATTCAATAACATGATGCCCCAATATCGTCGAAGGTCACCCCATACACAAGCGACTGAAATAATTCTTTGACTCATGGATTCAGCAGGAAATTCCCCAAATCTGATATCTATTTCATGAGGATCCCCTAGAGAGGAAAAAAAGAAAATGCGATCTCTTCGAGCAAACCGCTTTTCAGACACCCCGTAAAAAAGTTGCCAACGGTGACAAAAAACCAGCGACATCGTTGAACGGTGACAGCAGTTGCGTCGAAGGTGCAGGTTGTTGCTGTATCAAATGAAAAAAAAAAAAATAGACATGTACAGAGTACAGCGATTTCACACACAGTTAATACCAATTTTGAAGAGATTCCATTTACTGGAAAAAATGTATAAAGCAGTGAATTGTGAAAGACACCCAGTTTTGGTCCACAGGAAAATTCCAACAAATTCACTAACATGATGCCCCGTATCGTCGAAGGTCACTCCCCATACACAAGCAACTGAAATAATTCTTTTTGACTCATGGATTCAGCAGGAAATTCCCCACAATCTGATATCTATTTCATGAGGATCCCCCCTAGAGAGGAAAAAAATTGAAATGAGATCTCTTCGAGCAAACCGCTTTTCAGACACCGAAAACCAACAACGGTGACAGCAGCGAACATCGTCGAAGACAGGTTGTCGAAGGTGCAAAGGTTGCTTGTAATGATGTAAAGAAAGAAAAAGATTTCACAAAAATTAATACCAATTTTGAAGAGATTCCATTTACTGGAAAAAAATTTTGAATAAAGTTAAATGGAAAAAAACAAGCAGTGAATCCAAGACACCCAGTTTTGGTCCAAAAATTCCAATTCCAAAAATTCACCCCCCATGATGCCCCGTCGTCGAAAAAGTCATCCTCCATACACAAGCGACTGAAATAATTCTTTGACTCATGGATTCAGCAGGAAATTCCCCACAATCTGATATCTATTTCATGAGGATCCCCTAGAGAGGAAAAAAAAATGCGATCTCTTCGAGCAAACCGCTTTTTCAGACAAACGTAAATTGCCAACGGTGACAGCAGCGACATCGTCGAAGGTGCAGGTTGCTGTATCAAAGCAAATGAAAAAATGCTTGTAACATGTAAAGAGCGAATGATTTCAAACAAGTTAATACCAATTTTGAAGAGATTTCCATTTACTGGAAAAAATGTATAAAGCAGTGAATTTCATCAAGACACCCAGTTTTGGTCCAAATGAAAAAAATTCCAAAGCAAATTGTGAAAGACAACAGTTTTGTCCACATGAAAATTCCAACAAATTCACTCAACATGGTGCCCCCGTATCGTCGAAGGTCACTCCTCCATACACAAAGCGACTGAAATAATTCTTTGACTCATGGATTCAGCAGGAAATTCCCCACAATCTGATATCTATTTCATGAGGATCCCCTAGAGAGGAAAAAAAAAAAATGAATCTCTTCTTCGAGCAAACCGCTTTTCAGACACCGTAAATTGCCAACGGTGACAGCAGCGACATCGTCGAAGGTCAGGTTGGTTGCTGTATCAAAGCAAATGAAAAAAAAAAAATGTACAAAGTACAGAGCGATTTTTAATAATAATACCAATTTTGAAGAGATTCCATTTACTGGAAAAAAATATAAAAAGTGAATTGTGAAAGACACCCAGTTTTGGTCCACATGAAAAAGACAACAAATTCACTAACATGATGCCCCGTATCGTCGAAGGTCACTCCCTCCATACACAAGCGACTGAAATAATTCTTTGAATCATGGATTCAGCAGGAAATTCCCCACAATCTGATATCTATTTCATGAGGATCCCCTAGAGAGGAAAAAAAAAAGTTGAAATGCGATCTCTTCAGCAAACCTATTTCAGACACCGTCATCCCCTTTGCCAAAAAAATGAAAGAGAGAAATCGTCCCCTCGAAGATCTCTTCGAGCAAACCAAACTTTTTCATTGCAAAGCAAATGAAAAGGTTGCTGTATCAAAGCAAATGAAAAAAAATGCTTGTAGACATGTACAGAGCGAGCGAGCGATTTCACACAAGAATACCAATTTTGAAGAGATTCCATTTACTGGAAAAAAATGTATAAAGCAGTGAATTGTGAAAAACACCCAGTTTTGGTCCACATGAAAATTCAAATTCACAAACATGATGCCCCAAATCGTCGAAGGTCACTCCCCATCCATACAAAAGCGACTGAAATAATTCTTTGAATCATGGATTCAGCAGGAAATTCCCCACAATCTGATATCTATTTCATGAGGATCCCCTAGAGAGAAAAAAAATTGAAAAATCTCTTCAGAAATCTTTTCAGACACCCCAATTCCCAAAAAGTGAAGCAGCGAATCGTCGAAGGTGCAGGTTGCTGTATCAAAGCAAATGAAAAATGCTTGTCTCATGTACAGAGCGAGCAATTTCACAAAAAACAGTTTTCAACACCGTGAAAAAAACAAATGACAGCAAGATCATCGTCGAAGGTGCAGGTTGTATATCAAAGCAAATGAAAAATGCTTGTAGACATGTAAAAAAGTTAATACCAATTTTGAAGAGATTCCATTTACTGGAAAAAATGTATAAAGCAGTGAATTGTGAAAGACACCCAGTTTTGGTCCACATGAAAATTCCAACAAATTCACTAACATGATGCCCCGTATATCGTCGAAGGTCACTCCTCCATATACAAGCGACGACTGAAATAATTCTTTGACTCATGGATTCAGCAGGAAATTCCCCACAATCTGATATCTATTTCATGAGGATCCCCTAGAGAGGAAAAAAAAAAAATGCGATCTCTTCTTCGAAAAAACCGCTTTTCAGACACCGTAAATTGCCAACGGTGACAGCAGCGACATCGTCGAAGGTGCAGGTTGCTGTATCAAAGCAAATGAAAAAATGCTTGTAAAATGTAAAGCGAGCGATTTCACACAAAGTTGAAAAATGCTTTAATTTTACAGAGATTTCATTTACTGGAAAAAAGAGATTCCATTTACTGAAAAAAAAATGTAAAGCAGTGAATTGTGAAAGACACCCACCCAGTTTTGGTCCACATGAAAATTCCAACAAATTCAATAACAACATGATGCCCCGTATCGTCGAAGGTCACTCCTCCATACACAAGCGACTGAAATAATTCTTTGACTCATGGATTCAGCAGGAAATTCCCCACAATCTGATATCTATTTCATGAGGATCCCCTAGAGAAAAAAAAAAAAAATGCGATCTCTTCGAGCAAAAAAAACTTTTCAGACACCGTTTTCAGACCAACGGTGACAGCAGACATCATCGAAGGTGCAGGTTGCTGTAAAGCAAATGAAAAATGCTTGTAACATGTACAGAGCGAGCGATTTCACAGCAAGTTAATTTCAATTTTGAAGAGATTCCATTTACTTAAAAAAAAAAAAGCAGTGAATTGTGAAAAAACACCCAGTTTTGGTCCACATGAAAATTCCAAATTGTGAATTCAAAACCACATGAAAATTCAACAAATTCAAATTCACTAACATGATGCCCCGTATCGTCGAAGGTCACTCCCTCCATACAGCAACTGAAACTGAAAATAATTCTTTGACTCATGGATTCAGCAGGAAATTCCCCACAATCTGATATCTATTTCATGAGGATCCCCTAGAGAGGAAAAAAAAAGAAATGCGATCTCTTCGAGCAAACCGCTTTTCAGACACCGTAAATTTTGACAGCAGACATCGTGTGCAGGTGCATCAAAGCAAATGAAAAAAAAAATTGCATGTACAGTACAAGCAGTGAATTGCAAAAACACATTTTTTGTCCACGTGAAAATTCCAATTTTCAATTGGTTGCTGTAAAGTCAATACACAAGCGACAAAAAATTTTTTTGATTCAAAAATGCTTGAACATGTACAAAAAAACCGTTAAACAGACAAATTTTTCAAAAAATGTTGAAAAATAATTCACACCAAATTTTGAAGAGATTCCATTTACTGGAAAAAATATAAAGCAAAAATTGTGAAAATTCAGTTTTGGTCCACATGAAAATTCCAACAAATTCACCCATGCCCCCCGTCGTCGAAGGTCACTCCCTCCATACACAAGCGACTGAAATAATTCTTTGACTCATGGATTCAGCAGGAAATTCCCCACAATCTGATATCTATTTCATGAGGATCCCCTAGAGAGGAAAAAAAAAGTTGAAATGCGATCTCTTCGAGCAAACCGCTTTTCAGACACCGTAAATTGCCAACGGTGACAGCAGCGACACAGACATCGTCGAAGGTGCAGGTTGCTGTATCAAAGCAAATGAAAAAATGAAAAATAGACATGTACAGAGTAGAGCGATTTCATTTCAAGTTAATACCAATTTTTTGAGAGATTCCATTTACTGGAAAAAAAATGTATAAAAATGAAGCAGAATTGTGAAAGACACCCAGTTTTGGTCCACATGAAAATTCCAACAAATTCAATAACATGATGCCCCCACATATCGTCGAAGGTCAAGGTCCTCCATACTCAAGCGACTGAAATAATTCTTTTTGAATCATGGATTCAGCAGGAAATTCCCCAAATCTGATATCTATTTCATGAGGACCCTAGAGAGGAAAAAAGTTGAAATGCGATCTCTTCGAGCAAACCGCTTTTCAGACACACGTAAATTGCCAACGGTGACAGCAGCGACATCGTCGAAGGTGCAGGTTGCAAAGCAAATGAAAAATGCTTGTAAATGTATGAGCGAAATGCGATTTCAAAAGTTAATACCAATTTTTGAAGAGATTCCATTTACTGGAAAAAATATAAAGCAGTGAATTTGAAAAAACACCCAGTTTTGGTCCACCATTTAAAAAAAATCCAAATTGTGAAATTTTTGGTCCAAAAATTCAACAAATTAACATGATGCCCCCAATCGTCGAAAGTCACCCCCCCATACTTCAATCAACTGAAATGAAATAATTCTTTGACTCATGGATTCAGCAGGAAATTCCCCACAATCTGATATCTATTTCATGAGGATCCCCTAGAGAGAAAAAAAAAAATGATCTCTTCAAAAAAATTTTTTCACCAATTCCCCACAATCTTCATTCCCCATCATTTCATGAGGATCCCTATGAGGAAGGAAAAAAGAGGATGTAAAGAGCAAACACGAAACCAATTTTCAGACACCGTGGAAAAAATGCAGTGAATGAAAGACACCGTTTTGGTGACAGCAAATTCAATAACACATCGTGCCCCCGAGGTCCCCATTGAAATGTGTTCAGAAAACGCTTTTCAGACAAAAATTGCCAAACAGCAGCAGACATCGTCGAAGGTGCAGGTTGTATATCAAAGCAAATGAAAAATTGTAGACATGTACAGAGCGAGCGATTTTTTTTTCAAGTTAATAATAATTTTTTGAAGAGATTCCATTTACTGGAAAAAATGTATAAAAGCAGTGAATTGTGAAAGACACCCAGTTTTGGTCCACATGAAAATTCCAACAAATTCACTAACATGATGCCCCGTATCGTCGAAGGTCACTCCCCATCCATACACAAGCGACTGAAATAATTCTTTGACTCATGGATTCAGCAGGAAATTCCCCACAATCTGATATCTATTTCATGAGGATCCCCTAGAGAGGAAAAAAAAAAAATGCGATCTCTTCGAGCAAACCGCTTTTCAGACACCGTAAATTGCCAACGGTGACAGCAGCGACATCGTCGAAGGTCGCAGGTGCAGGTTGCTGTATCAAAGCAAATGAAAAATGCTTGTAGACATGTACAGAGCGAGCGATTTCACACAAGTTAATACCAATTTTGAAGAGATTCCATTTACTGGAAAAAAATGTAAAAGCAGTGAATTGTGAAAGACACCCAGTTTTGGTCCACATGAAAATTCCAACAAATTCACTAACATGATGCCCCGTATCGTCGAAGGTCACTCCTCCATACACAAGTCGACTGAAATAATTCTTTTTGAATCATGGATTCAGCAGGAAATTCCCCAATCTGATATCTATTTCATGAGGATCCCCCTCATGAAAGAAAAAATTGAAAAAATCTGATCTCTCTCTGAAATGCCTTTTCAGAGAAAAAAAGATTCCATTTTGACAAAAAAGTGAAAAATGCGGTGAAAGCAGCGACATCGTTCGAACATGGTGACAGGTTGCCAACGGTGTATCAAAAGGTGAAATGAAAAATGCTTGTAGACATGTAAAATGCTTGTAGACAGAGCAGAGCGAAAATTTCATTTCACAAGTTAATACCAATTTTGAAGAGATTCCATTTACTGGAAAAAAAATTAAAAAGCAGTGAATTGGAAAAAAAATAAAATTTTGAAAAAGAATGTCCAATTTGTGAAAGACACCCAGTTTTGGTCCACATGAAAATTCCAACAAATTCACTAACATGATGCCCCGTATCGTCGAAGGTCACTCCTCCATACACAAAGCGACTGAAATAATTCTTTTTTGACTCATGGATTCAGCAGGAAATTCCCCACAATCTGATATCTATTTCATGAGGATCCCCCTAGAGAGGAAAAAAAAAAAATGCGATCTCTTCTTCTTCAAACCGCTTTTCAGACACCGTAAATTGCCAACGGTGACAGCAGCGACATCGTCGAAGGTGCAGGTTGCTGTATCAAAAAGCAAATGAAAAATGCTTGTAGACATGTACAGAGCGAGCGATTTCACACAAGTTAATACCAATTTTGAAGAGATTCCATTTACTGGAAAAAAAAAATATAAAGCAGTGAATTGTGAAAGACACCCAGTTTTGGTCCACATGAAAATTCCAACAAATTCAATAAACATGATGCCCCGTATCGTCGAAGGTCACTCCCTCCATACACAAGCGACTGAAATAATTCTTTGAATCATGGATTCAGCAGGAAATTCCCCACAATCTGATATCTATTTCATGAGGATCCCCTAGAGAGGAAAAAAAAAAAAAAATGCGATCTCTTCGAGCAAACCGCTTTTCAGACACCGTAAATTGCCAACGGTGACAGCAGCAGACATCGTCGAAGGTGCAGGTTGTATCAAAGCAAATGAAAAATGCTTGTAAAATGTACAAGTAAACGAAATTCATTTCATTTAAAATACCAATTTTGAAGAGATTCCATTTACTGGAAAAAATGTATAAAAGCAAAAAATTGTGAAAAAAAATGCAGTTTTTGTCCAAAGATGAAAATTCCAACAAAAAATTCAAACATGATGCCCCAAATCGTCGAAGGTCACCCTCCATACACAAAATTCAACTGAAATAATTCTTTGAATCATGGAATTCTTTGACTCATGGATTCAGCAGGAAATTCCCCACAATCTGATATCTATTTCATGAGGATCCCCTAGAGAGGAAAAAAAAAAAATGCGATCTCTTCGAGCAAACCGCTTTTCAGACACCGTAAATTGCCAACGGTGACAGCAGCGACATCGTCGATCGGTGCAGGTTGCTGTATCAAAGCAAATGAAAAATGCTTGTAGACATGTACAGAGCGAGCGAGCGATTTCACACAAGTTAATACCAATTTTTTTGAAGATTCCATTTACTGGAAAAAAAAAAAATAAAGCAGTGAATTGTGAAAGACACCCAGTTTTGGTCCACATGAAAATTCCAACAAATTCAATAACATGATGCCCCGTATCGTCGAAGGTCACCCTCCCTCCATACAACTGAAATAATTCTTTGATTCATTTGGATTCATGGATTCAGAAAAATCCCCCAATCTGATATCTATTTCATGAGGATCCCCTAGAGAGGAAAAAAAAAAAAAATGCGATCTCTTCGAGCAAACCGATCTTTTCAGACAACCACGTAGACACCGTAAATTGCCAACGGTGACAGCAGCGACATCGTCGAAAGGTGCAGGTTGCTGTATCAAAGCAAATGAAAAAAAAATGCTTGTAGACATGTACAGAGCGAGCGATTTCACACAAGTTAATACCAATTTTTGAAGAGATTCCATTTACTGGAAAAAAAAAATAAAGCAGTGAATTTTGAAAAAATTCCAAAGAAATTCAAAACATGATGCCCCATATCGTCCCATGGATTCAGCAAAAATTTTGAATCCAAAGGAAAAAAAAAAAAAAAATGCGATCTTCTTCGCAAAAACTCCAAACATCAAATATCACATGTAACATTCATTTTACTGGAAAAAATGTATAAAGCAGTCGTGAAAGTCACCCAGTTTTGGTCCCCAACAAATTCACTCATGATGCCCCGTATCGTCGAAGATCCCTCCAAATGAAAAATTCTTTGAATCATGGATTCAGCAGGAAATTCCCCACAATCTGATATCTATTTCATGAGGATCCCCCCCTAGAAAAAAGTTGAAATGCGATCTCTTCGAGCAAACCGCTTTCAGACACCGTAAATTGCCAACGGTGACAGCAGCGACATCGTCGAAGGTGCAGGTTGCTGTATCAAAGCAAATGAAAAATGCTTGTAGACATGTACAGAGCGAGCGATTTCACACAAGTTAATACCAATTTTTTGAGATTCCATTTACTGGAAAAAATGTATAAAGCAAAAATGTATTGTGAAAAAGACCCAGTTTTTTGTCCACATGAAAATTCCAACAAATTCACAACAACATGATGCCCCCGTATCGTCGAAAGGTCTCCCTCCATACACAAGCGACTGAAATAAATCTTTTTTTAATTGGATTCAGCAGGAAATTCCCCACAATCTGATATCTATTTCATGAGGATCCCCTAGAGAGGAAAAAAAAAAAATGCGATCTCTTCTCTTCAAACCGCTTTTTTCAGACACCGTAAATTGCCAACGGTGACAGCAGCGACATCGTCGAAGGTGCAGGGTGCTGTATCAAAGCAAATGAAAAAAAATGAAAAATGCTTGTGATGTATGTAGCGAGCGATTTCACACAAGTTAATACCAATTTTGAAGAGATTCCATTTACTGGAAAAAAATGTATAAAGCAGTGAATTGTGAAAGACACCCAAAGACACCACATGAAAATTCCAACAAATTCAATAACATGATGCCCAATCGTCGAAGGTCACTCCCCATATACACAAGCGACTGAAATAATTCTTTGACTCATGGATTCAGCAGGAAATTCCCCACAATCTGATATCTATTTCATGAGGATCCCCTAGAGAGGAAAAAAAAAAATGCGATCTCTTCGAGCAAACCGCTTTTCAGACACCGTAAATTGCCAACAGACAGACAGCGACACAAACGTCGAAGGTGCAGGTTGCTGTATCAAAGCAAATGAAAAAAAAATGCTTGAAACATGTATCAGAAATGAAAATGCTTGAGACATGTACAGAGCGAGCGATTTCACAATTAATACCAATTTTGAAGAGATTCCATTTACTTACTGGAAAAAATGTATAAAGCAAGTGAATTGTGAAAAAAAGACACAGTTTTTGTCCACATGAAAATTTTTTGGTCCACATGAAAATTCCAACAAATTCAATAACATGATGCCCCGTATCGTCGAAGGTCACTCCTCCATACATCAAGCGACTGAAATAATTCTTTTTGACTCATGGATTCAGCAGGAAATTCCCCACAATCTGATATCTATTTCATGAGGATCCCCTAGAGAGGAAAAAGTTGAAATGCGATCTCTTCGAGCAAACCGCTTTTCAGACACCGTAAATTGCCAAAAACAGACAGTGACAGCATCATCGAAATCGAAGGTGCAGGTTGCTGTATCAAAGCAAATGAAAAAAAATGAAAAATGCACATGTGTAGCGAGCGATTTCACACAAGTTAATACCAATTTTGAAGAGATTCCATTTACTGGAAAAAATGTATAAAGCAGTGAATTGTGAAAGACACCCAGTTTTGGTCCACATGAAAATTCCAACAAATTCAATAACATGATGCCCCGTATCGTCGAAGGTCACTCCTCCATACACCATACAACTGAAATAATTCTTTGAATCATGGATTCAGCAGGAAATTCCCCCACAATCTGATATCTATTTCATGAGGATCCCCCCTAGAGAAAAAAAGTTGAAATGCGATCTCTTCGAGCAAACCGCTTTTCAGACACCGTAAATTGCCAACGGTGACAGCAGCGACATCGTCGAAGGTGCAGGTTGCTGTATCAAAAGCAAATGAAAAAAAAAAAAAAGACATGTACAGAGCGAGCGATTTCACACAAGTTAATACCAATTTTGAAGAGATTCCATTTACTGGAAAAAATGTATAAAGCAGTGAATTGTGAAAGACACCCAGTTTTGGTCCACATGAAAATTCCAACAAATTCACTAACATGATGCCCCGTATCGTCGAAGGTCACTCCTCCATACACAAGCGACTGAAATAATTCTTTGACTCATGGATTCAGCAGGAAATTCCCCCCCAATCTGATATCTATTTCATGAGGATCCCCCCTAGAAAAAAAAAATGCGATCTCTTCGAGCAAACCGCTTTTCAGACACCGTAAATTGCCAACGGTGACAGCAGCGACATCGTCAAGATCGAAGGTGCAGGTTGCTGTATTGCAAAGCAAATGAAAAATGCTTGTAGACATGTACAGAGCGAGCGATTTCACACAAGTTAATACCAATTTTGAAGAGATTCCATTTACTGGAAAAAATGTATAAAGCAGTGAATTGTGAAAGACACCCAGTTTTGGTCCACATGAAAATTCCAACAAATTCAAATAACATGATGCCCCCCGTCGTCGTCGAAGGTCACTCCCTCCATACACAAGCGACTGAAATAATTCTTTGAATCATGGATTCAGCAGGAAATTCCCCACAATCTGATATCTATTTCATGAGGATCCCCTAGAGAGAAAAAAAGAAAAATGCGATCTCTTCGAGCAAAATCCGCTTTTCAGACACCGTAAATTGCCAACGGTGACAGCAAACGACATCGTCGAAGGACAGCAGCGCATCGTCGAAGGTGCAGGTGTGCTGTAAAGCAAAATGAAAAAAAATGCTTGTAGACAAATGTTGTAGAGCAGAGCGATTTCATTTCAAGTTAATACCAATTTTGAAGAGATTCCATTTACTGGAAAAATGTATAAAGCAGTGAATTGTGAAAGACACCCAGTTTTGGTCCACATGAAAATTCCAACAAATTCACTAACATGATGCCCCCCGTCGTCGAAGGTCACTCCTCCATACCAAAGCGACTGAAATAATTCTTTGAATCATGGATTCAGCAGGAAATTCCCCACAATCTGATATCTATTTCATGAGGATCCCCTAGAGAGGAAAAAAAAAAAATGCGATCTCTTCTTCGAAAAACCTTTTCAGACACCACCAATTGCCAACGGTGACAGTGACAGACATCGTCGAAGGTGCAGGTTGCTGTATCAAAGCAAATGAAAAAAGCTTGTAGAAATGTACAGAGCGAGCGAGAGATTTCACAAGTTAATAATAAATTTTGAAGAGATTCCATTTACTGGAAAAAAAAAATAAAGCAGTGAATTGTGAAAAAAACACCCAGTTTTGGTCCACATGAAAATTCCAACAAATTCACTAACATGATGCCCCATGATGCCCGTCGAAAGGTCACTCCCTCCATACACAAGCGACTGAAATAATTCTTTGACTCATGGATTCAGCAGGAAATTCCCCACAATCTGATATCTATTTCATGAGGATCCCCTAGAGAGGAAAAAAAATGTTGAAATGCGATCTCTTCGAGCAAACCGCAAGACACCGTAAAAATTGCCAACGGTGACAGCAGCGACATCGTCGAAGGTGCAGGTTGCTGTTCCATTTACAAAAAAAATGTAAATGAAAAATGCTTGTAAACAACAAATACAGAGCGAGCGATTTCAAAGCAAAATTAATATGGATTCAAATTTTGAAGAGATTCCATTTACTGGAAAAAATGTATAAAGCAAAAAAATTGTGAAAGACACCCAGTTTTGGTCCACATGAAAATTCCAACAAATTCAATAACATGATGCCCCCGTATCGTCGAAAAAATGTCAAAGCAGTCCCCCCATACAAAATTCCAACAAATTCAATGAAATAATTCCATACACAAGCATGAAATAATTCTTTGACTCATGGATTCAGCAGGAAATTCCCCACAATCTGATATCTATTTCATGAGGATCCCCTAGAGAAAAAAAAAAAATGAAATGCGATCTCTTCGAGCAAACCGCTTTTCAGACACCGTAAATTGCCAACGGTGACAGCAGCGACATCGTCGAAGGTGCAGGTTGCTGTATCAAAGCAAATGAAAAATTGTAGACATGTACAGAGCGAGCGATTTCACACAAGTTAATACCAATTTTGAAGAGATTCCATTTACTGGAAAAAAATGTATAAAGCAGTGAATTGTGAAAGACACCCAGTTTTGGTCCACATGAAAATTCCAACAAATTCACTAACATGATGCCCCCCCCGTCGAAGGTCACTCCCCTCCATACACAAGCGACTGAAATAATTCTTTGACTCATGGATTCAGCAGGAAATTCCCCAAATCTGATATCTATTTCATGAGGATCCCCTAGAGAGGAAAAAAAAAATGCGATCTCTTCGAGCAAAAAGAGGAAAAAAAAGTTTTCAGACACCGTAAATTGCCAACGGTGACAGCAGCGACATCGTCGAAGGTGCAGGTTGCTGTATCAAAAAAATGAAAAATGCTTGTAGACATGTACAGAGCGAGCGATTTCACACAAGTTAATACCAATTTTGAAGAGATTCCATTTACTGGAAAAAAATGTATAAAGCAGTGAATTGTGAAAGACACCCAGTTTTGGTCCACATGAAAATTCCAACAAATTCACTAACATGATGCCCCGTATCGTCGAAGGTCACTCCTCCATCCATACACAAGCGACTGAAATAATTCTTTGACTCATGGATTCAGCAGGAAATTCCCCACAATCTGATATCTATTTCATGAGATATATATATATATATATATATATATATATATATTTTTGTATATATATATGTGTGTGTGTATATATATATATATATATATATATATAACGTATGTATATCTATGTATGTATATGTATGTGTACATATATATGCATGTATATGTATGTACATATATATGTAGATGTGTATGTATGTATATGTGTGTATGTCGGTATAATGGTTAGTGAGTTTGTTTCTGGAGAACAATTACGACTGAACAGTCAGTTCAATCCTCACTGGGTGCCTCGTACTATCGGCCTTGTGCCACATCTAAGCTACGCTTGCAAAATCATATATGTATCTATGTGTGTATATATATATATATATATATATATATATATATATATATATATATAATATATGTATGAATCTGTGTGTATATATATAATATATATTTATAATATATGCATATGTATGTTGTCATCTCCACCTGAGGAGTGTAGGTCTCAGTTTCAACACTCTCGGTGCTAAAACTGTAAACCCTATTCAATGAGATGGATTAATCCATTCTTTTCCAAAATCAAAATCGCATCACATAGCCTTATCAAGAATTTGAATTTGACATAACAGTCCTACTGTTTTCATTGATAACTGCTATGCCACACAGATATCCCACATATATATATATATATATATATATATATGTATATATGTGTTTGCTTACATAAAGAATAAGAGAAAAGACTGCTGGAAAAAATACATGTCTGCTATATATATATATATATATATATATATATCTAGACATATATAGAAATAAGCAGTAGCAAATAGATAGTTTGACTTCAGGCTGTATCATCCTCTGTGAACAGATATACAGAAAAATTATATATAGTCTTATTGGAAAGGGACAGTATTATGTAAGAAAGGGAAAAAATATAAAAATAAAAGAAATGAAGTTAGACAGAAAGAAATAAGAGAACAGTAGCGAAGAAAAGCAGTCACCATCCAAAGCACATTGCTGACCACTTCCCTATCATTAATGGAAATGCAGTTGTACCGGGAAACACATCAGCAAATGACACTTGGCATCACATCTGGAAGACATTTTTGTTTTCCATTAGAAGACACGCATCTGTTCTGACAGGTCGCCGACCTCCTGGATGGACAATGGCTTGTGGTGACCCTGCAGCCACTTTTCCCAAATACCGTAAGGCATAAACTGATTTCAACCAGTACACTATTCTGAACCCTTCAACTTGCATAATGTTGTACTGTATTTGTCATAACCATTCTGTAATATACCATACTGCACAGTGTTTGTATCAGGAGTATTAAATGATGCTTAGCTTGTGTTCATAACCATCTTAGATATGACCAAATTGGTTCTTTAGCTGGGTATGTCAAGTTTGATTTTTATATGCAAGCTCCGATGTGCTGCTTTCTTTTTGATGATTTGTGTATAATTAGATTATATATAAAGTGTGTGCATCATTTGAGAGTTAAAATTGCTAGATGCAACCCTAAGTTCTATGCTAACAGTTTCTCCCCTAATACTTCACACTTGTGGAACTCTCTTTTGACTTCTTGCTTTCCAATTAATTTTGATCTTCAAAAATGCAATGTCAATTATTATCTGTTTAATTTCTATTCTTTTATTGTTCTCTTTCCTTTATGTTTTTTTTTTCTCATATTCCTTCACACTCAGTAACACCTTGCATCTTAGTGGCAAATGATATAAAATGTGTACAAATTTTCCAGTGCTTCTTTTCTTTTTCTTTTTTTTATCCGCTTATTAAAGAGCAGTTTTCTGTTGTCTTTTGCTTATTTGTTGGATACTTCACAGCAAAATCTGTTATAGGATATTTGTATTGTGACTTCAGTCTTCATTGGATACCTCAAATAGGCACTTTTCTCTTAGACTAAGTTTATCTAAGTAAAGACTTGCATAGATATTAAATGAAAAAAAAAAAATAATAAAAATAAAGCTAATTAGTTAATAGTAAACTTAAATAAGTGTGATATGAGCAGGACCAACACTAACTACTCCTGGTCCCTGCAGTCCTGGGTGTAGGAACAGGCTTGTTGGAGAGTTCCCAGATGGAAGGAAAAGGGACAAATAGTAGAGTGAGAGTTCCATATCACTAATTTAGGTGGAAAGGCATGAACCCCACAAACTGGCACTAGGTACAAGATTATGAGCATGGGATACCGTGTGAGTTTCAAATTCACTACCACACAAATGCTCTTGTGGTTTTGTTTCATAAATGGCCAAGTGAATGGTAATGGTGTGTGTGTGTGTGTGTGTGTGTATATATATATAAAATGTTGGATGTGTGGTTGGTGTAATAATAGCAGCTCATAATGAGAAATCAGAGAATCAAGATTGATTTCCAGTTTACTTTGTTACATTTACTTACATGCAAATACCCTTGGGAATGTTAGAAATCTTTCTTGGTTGGCAACTTGTCTAGGAGAAGGACCACTCTGAACTCAGAACTAAAACAATAAAATTAATTTGTCAGTGTTGGCCATTATTTATTAATATATATATATATATATATATATATAGCCTAAAAGTCTCAGGCTAGCAGCGATTTTAAAAAATACAATAGCTATGTGAGATTAAATAATATTTCTCTCCGTAAACTTCTATCAGAGGATATTGACAAAATTAGTTGATATTACTTTTCCATGGATCGTTTATTTCTAAATGTCTTTTCCATTAACATGGAGATATTTTGTGATTGTGCCTGGGGCTTCATGTTCAAATTTCCATTGACCCAAAAACCATTCCAAATACAATGTAATGAAATCAATTTTGTTTTTGTTTTGTCACTATTCAGTTGACTCCAGCACATTCCATGTCCAAGGATAATATGATTGGCAGCTTGTTTTATAATAGCCATAACCTGATTGGTCAGTCACTGGAAGTAGACATATATTGATTATCTGCAAAGGAAATGTTGCTGGGTATTTCAGCATTTTTGAGTAGTGTAAATGTTTTCTTTTATGTGCTGTGTTCTTTCAGAAACTGGCTGGTCATGGTTCTCCAAAACTTCCTGTTCTTTGTAACTCTAAGCAATGTTTATTCTCTTACTATCCCTCCCAGTCTCTGTTCTGCCTTCAGTTTACATGCTATTTACATTAACTCTTCTGCAAAATTACTCACTGTTTCCCTCTGCCTCTTTTGCTTTTAGTATATCTTGTCAGTGTCAAATTCTCCAAACTATCTTTCCTCTTTATGTATCCTAAAAATTTCATCTTTCTTTGAGTTTAACTGTACTTTTAGTTTCCATTTGCCTTAATTTTTCCATATTTCTTATGGGTTCCATCCATGGTATGCTCTGCAGAACCATACATCTGTTGTCTCATGTCTCCTATTCATTTATGAGAACATTTTCCAGCATTTACAGCAATATAGGTGGATTGATATTTCATACCATGTTTTGTGGATCTGATGCATTTGATAACCCCCAAATTTTGAAGGAAGGAATCGGAGAAAAAGTTTTTTCCTTGTACTTCATATTCCCCACCACTATCTTCAATTTTAAGCACTGAATAAAAACCCAAATAATTATGACAAATTCATCACAGACTGAGTTATGGTGACTATTTAGAATGTAAGAAATTAACTCCCATCACTGACTTTCAGTTTATTGTATGCAGGGTAGTTTTTGGAAATATTTTATATTAAAAAATGTGTCTTATAAGCAGCCAAATATGGTATATGCAACTCTACAACTTTAAATTTCCATGTTTCACATTTCTATCATTTCTTAAAACTGTTTCCAGATAGTTAAATTTCTGTACTTAGTTAGTCCACACACATGGCTTCCTAGTGAAAGTAAGAGAAGCAAGGGAAAACCATCGTTAGTATACTTTTTCTTTTTTTTTTAATGATGTTAACCCTCTACAAGGCTCAAGAGCCACTCAAGGAAGAGGGTTACAGAGTAAAAGGCACAGTGTATGGGAATATGTCAGGAAGATAAAAGTTAATCCTAGGCTTGAACAGGTCAAGTTAGCAGTGATCAGCAAAGCATCCTCTTGGGAGTTGGTTCCACAAAGCAGCAGTTCGTGGGAAGAAGCCACTTGAATGGAACAAATATGAAAGAAATGAGGATGGTTTGCTACAATGTGCATGGCATGGCAGATCTTAGCTGTGAAGGTTAGAACTGGTGGGAAAAGCAATGTAGTTTGTTTGAACTCTTTCCATAGAAATAGTGATTAGAGCAGGGAGAGATTTGCAATATTTTATCTGTGGGAAAGAGGTTGTATGGTGGAAAATAATTTGTCACCCACAAGGATGCAGAGATGCTTTTGGGCTCTATTGAGCCTGGAAAGTGAAGCCTCGGTAGCTTCTGCAGCAGTACTACATTTTTTGCCTTGATCAGCTCTTGTAAATTTATAGCCGGAGTATGTACTTACTGGAGTGGTACAGACACCAGACATTTTTCCAACATCTTTGTATGGAGGAGTTCCACATGAGGTCTGGGTTAAGTAAATTCTTAAGAGAGCACCTGTTCATCATGATAGGTGAAAATTCAGGGTCAATTCAGTGGCAATGAAACATCACTAATTTAGTTTTCAAGGTTTTGAATAAGACCAGCTAGTTTTTTCCCCACTGCACTGTTAAAGTTAGATCAGAGAAGAGATCAGCTTCCAAGTTCTGGTCATCTAGAGTTTTACAGATACGCCCATATACTGTTGTATCATTAGCATAGATATTCACAAATGATCAAAGTATACTCTTAGGAAAAATCATTTATGTAAAGTAGAAAGATAGTTGGACTGAGAAGCAAACCTTGGGGGATGCATGCATTAATCACTTGGGTCTCAGAGGATTAGCTGTTAACAACTGCTTTCAAAACCTATCCATTAAGAACAACTTGATAATTGAGAAGTATCTTCCAGTGATTCCACAGCTAGAGAGCTTATGTAGTAACCCTTTAGTCTACACCTTGTCATAGGCTTTTGAAATATCTAATGGGATCTTCCTTGAGATTTATTTGTTGACCAGTAATTCTCTGATTGTGTCAGTAATAATGGTTAAGATATTAACAATGGACAGAGCCAATAAAAAATCCGCTCGTCATTCAAAAGGTTGTCCCTACTGAGGTGATGAACCTTGTTGATTATAGCTTCAAAAAGTTTCCTAATGACACTGATGAGGCTGATGAGTTTATACTGAGACAAGAATGAGTGGCAACCCACATTCTTAAAAATAGAGCATACACCTTCCACAGATTCAGGGAGGATTTATTCTTCAAGCAGGGGATTAAATAATTTAACAAAGAATGCTGGTGAAGTTCAAGATAACTCAGAAGAGATTACATAATAGTTTTAATGACATCCTGAAGGGACATTGTGATTTTATGAATATTATGAATTATGAAGTCACCTTACATTCTTTGAACATTGTTAAGAAGAGATTTGAATATTATGATTAAAATGCTTGAGACTTCCCAGGCTATGATAAAAAGAGATATTACTGGGTTACATTGTAGCAAATGAAGAGTTTGAAGTTATTAAATTATGAAGATTTGGGACATCCTGAAGTACATTGCCTAAATGAAGAGATTACATGTCATGAATTATGAAGAGTCATGATGTTACATTCTGAAGGGACATTGAAGAGAAGGCAGAATTATGAAGAGTCATGATGCTTACAACAAAAGAAATGAAGAGATTACATGAATGGAAGAGTCATGATGAAGAATTGTACAAAATTATGAATATTATGAATTATGAAGAGTCATGATGCTTACATCCTGAAGGGACATTGTAGCAAATGAAGAGATTACATGAATATTATGAATTATGAAGAGTCATGATGCTTACATCCTGAAGGGACATTGTAGCAAATGAAGAGATTACATGAATATTATGAATTATGAAGAGTCATGATGCTTACATCCTGAAGGGACATTGTAGCAAATGAAGAGATTACATGAATATTATGAATTATGAAGAGTCATGATGACATCCTGAAGGGACATTGTAAAATGAAGAGTTACATGAATATTATGAATTATGAAGAGTCATGATGCTTACATCCTGAAGGGACATTGTAGCAAATGAAGAGATTACATGAATATTATGAATTATGAAGAGTCATGATGCTTACATTCTGAAGGGACATTGTAGCAAATGAAGAGATTACATGAATATTATGAATTATGAAGAGTCATGATGCTTACATTCTGAAGGAAGATTACATGAATATTATGAATTATGAAGAGATTACATGAATTGTAGCAAATGAAGAGATTACATGAATTATGAATTAAGAAGAGTCATGATGCTTACATCCTGAAGGGACATTGTGAAGAGGTTACATGAATAAATGAATTATGAAGATTATGCTTATCCTGAATATTGTATGAATTACATGAATATTATGAATTATGAAGTCATGATGCTTACATCCTGAAGGACATTGTAGCAAATGAAGAGATTACATGAATATTATGAATTACATGAATCCTGAAGGGGACATATTTAAAGAAGAGTCATGATGCATTGTGAAGGGACAAAAAATGAAGAGATTACATGAATATTATGAATTATGAAGAGTCATGATGCTTACATCCTGAAGGGACAAATGAAGAAATGAAGAGATTATGAATGAATATTATGAATTATGAATGAAGAGGTTACATGAATATTATGAATTATGAAGAGTCATGATGCTTACATCCTGAAGGAACATTGTAGCAAATGAAGAAGGAATTATGAAGAGTCATGATGCTTACATCCTGAAGGAACATTGTAGCAAATGAAGAGATTACATGAATATTATGAATTATGAAGAGTCATGATGCTTACATCCTGAAGGGACATTGTATTGTAGAAGAGGTTACAAATGAAGAGATTACATGAATATTATGAATTATGAAGAGTCATGAAGAGTCATTATGCATCCTGAATCCTGAAGGAACATTGTAGCAAATGAAGAGATTACATGAATATTATGAATTATGAAGAGTCATGATGCTTACATCCTGAAGGAACATTGTAGCAAATGAAGAGGTTACATGAATATTATGAATTATGAAGAGTCATGATGCTTACATCCTGAAGGGACATTGTAGCAAATGAAGAGGTTACAAATGAAGAGATTGCTTACATCCTGAAGGGACATTGTAGCAAATGAAGAGATTACATGAATATTATGAATTAAAGAGTCATGATGCTTACATCCTGAAGGGAAATTGTAGCAAATGAAGAGATTACATGAATATTATGAATTATGAAGAGTCATGATGCTTACATCCTGAAGGAACATTGTAGCAAATGAAGAGGTTACATGAATATTATGAATTATGAAGAGTCATGATGCTTACATCCTGAAGGAACATTGTAGCAAATGAAGAGGTTACATGAAGAGGTCATGATGCTTACATCCTGAATTGTAGCAAATGAAGAGGTTACATGAATTTATGAAGAGTCATGATGCTTACATCCTGAAGGAACATTGTAGCAAATGAAGAGGTTACATGAATATTATGAATTATGAAGAGTCATGATGCTTACATCCTGAAGGGACATTGTAGCAAATGAAGAGATTACATGAATATTATGAATTATGAAGAGTCATGATGCTTACATCCTGAAGGGACATTGTAGCAAATGAAGAGGTTACATGAATATTATGAATTATGAAGAGTCATTGCTTACATCCTGAAGGAACATTGAAAATGAAGAGGTTACATGAATATTATGAATTATGAAGAGTCATGATGCTTACATCCTGAAGGAACATTGTAGCAAATGAAGAGGTTACATGAATATTATGAATTATGAAGAGTCATGATGCTTACATCCTGAAGGAACATTGTAGCAAATGAAGAGGTTACATGAATATTATGAATTATGAAGAGTCATGATGCTTACATCCTGAAGGAACATTGTAGCAAATGAAGAGGTTACATGAATATTATGAATTATGAAGAGTCATGATGCTTACATTCTGAAGGAACATTGTAGCAAATGAAGAGGTTACATGAATAATAATTATGAATTATGAAGAAGGAACATTGTAGCAAATGAAGAGGTTACATGCTTTCATCCTGAAGGACATTATTATGTTATGAAGACTCAAATGAAGAGATTACATGAATATTATGAATTATGAATAGTCATGATGCTTACATCCTGAAGGAACATTGTAGCAAATGAAGAGGTTACATGAATATTATGAATTATGAAGAGTCATGATGCTTACATCCTGAAGGGACATTGTAGCAAATGAAGAGGTTACATGAATATTATGAATTATGAAGAGTCATGATGCTTACATCCTGAAGGGACATTGTAGCAAATGAAGAGGTTACATGAATATTAATGGAAATAAAATTTTCAAACATGCATAATAAGCAATCTTTAATGTTGTTTCAGATTAAAATATTTTCATTTTGGATTAAACAGCTGATATTTACATTGTGGCTTGTATTAACAATAGTTATTTTTAAATGACATATTTTTACTGTTGTTAAACATTTTGCTTTATCTTTATTGATTTTTTTCAAAAAACTTGTTGAGCAGTAGATACAGGAGCTTGGGTTTCATAGAACACATGACTTCACCCACAATGGCACTATCTCCTGGGTGGATGCTTGCAAACTCGAGTTTTTACCCAATCAATATTTACTTATAAACTCAGATATAATTAATTTTATGTCTTATCAACCTTTTTCAGGTTATTTAAAACCAAAACCTATTTTGGATTGTGAAGGATATTGAATAGAATAATCACATGCAGGTTGGTAATGAACAATAATACATAGGACATGAACAACACATACAAGGTTTGCCAGTGGTGGATAGAAGTAGTTGTCAACTGCTAGAAGTGAGTCCAGTGACTTCCACAATGAATCTCTAACTGCAGACTAACATACAGTATTTACTACTATATTTATGCGAATGGGGACATACCAATTATCATCTGTAGGTATACTACAACAGATTGTAAAAATATTTTTTTTTTTTTTGTTAGTGAATATTGTATTAACAATTTTTGTGAATAACAATGATTATTTTAAATACAAGTGGTGTTGGCCCTGACCTGGCATTGTGGCTTCAGTTACTTTCCTACTACCATAAAGTTGTTTCCCTGTGTCTTTTCTATAAATACTTTCATGGTCATTGTTTGGATGAGGTTTTCTCTTTGATATGTAGACCATAAAAAAGGGCTTGGAAAATCTGATACTCACAGGACAGATTAAAGGCAAGTGGGACATAGAAGAACAGCACATAACATACTTAGTGAGCTTGAGTAAATGGAGGGCAGAACAGGGTTTAGGAGAAAAAACAAAAAAATTAAATTTATTAAGAGCTACAAAGGACAGGAATTTGTGGAGAGCCATGTTCACCTACATCCTGAAGGACTAGATTGGCAGCTAGGTCTCATCTTTTTACAAATGAAATGGCTAAATGTAAATTCTATGCTAAAAGATTCTTCTCTTGCACTTCTTGCTTGTGGAAGTTTCTTCCAGTTTTTTGCCTTCCTGTCAACTTTAGTCTCCAAAGATCTAAAATGCAATGTGAATAATTATCTTCTGTTTACTTTTTCTCATATTCTTTCACATTCAGTAACCCTTACATCTTAGTGGCTTTGTCTTGGTCAAATGATTAAAAAAATGTCCTACTAGAGTAACCCATAGCTAGTGGATGGCTTCATGTCTTTCTCAATGGTATTTACATGTCATTGAATAAAATGAATGTAATGAACCTGACTAGAATTTGAACTCATTCCATGCCACTATTGGTTTGGTTTGTATTACAGCATATCACCCTCAATGGATTATTTAATGCTGACAAGATTTTTTTATTGTTGGTAATATTTTTTTTCTTCAAAAATGTATTTCAGGTAATACTTTTTTTTTTTTTCAAAAATGTATTGCTGGTAATAATGTATTACTTCAAAAATTCATTGCTGGTAATAATTTTTTTTACAAAAATGTATTGCTGGTATTAAAACCTATTTTTACACTTTCATAGTATTTTGACTCCAGTTTATGGGTTAACTATTTGCTCATAGCTGGGACCCTAACAGATGCTCTGACCCCAGGTCAGATTAAGAAGTGGTTCCATGCTCCTCAAAACATCCTCATCAGAGGCTTTGCTGTTGAATGTAGTTTATCATCTTACCCTGGACACAAGCCACTATTAATTACGCCACCTGCACATACACTCAGATATAAACCTAACCACTATTTACCTCCAGACTCATATATAAACCCAACTAATGTTTCCCTAGAGACTTAGGTCTAAACCCAACTAATGTTTCCCTAGAGACTTAGGTCTAAACCCAACTAATGTTTCCCTAGAGACTTAGGTCTAAACCCAACTAATGTTTCCCTAGAGACTTAGGTCTAAACCCAACTAATGTTTCCCTAGAGACTTAGGTCTAAACCCAACTAATGTTTCCCTAGAGACTTAGGTCTAAACCCAACCAATGTTGCCAATAGATTCAAGAATAAGTCACAAGCTTACAATGACATTTATATATTGATAACTTGTCTATTTATGGGTAATTCTATAAATACCCATAAATAGACAAGTAATGGCTTTTTGATTTGATTCCATTATTGTTCATCTGGTAGGTAGGGTAGCTATCCCTGTTGCAGGTTTGTATTTCTTCAACACCCACAGCATCAACCTGTGGTTTGTACTATGCAGAGCAGATTTTATTTAGTTTCTGAGAGAGAACACTTAATCTGGCATGATCAATAGTTTTTAACAAGGCTAGTATGCTCAAACCTTCGGTTATGATGACTTATGTCTTCATGCAAGCACAATTATCTGCCCAATTCCACTCATAAGGTTTGGGTCAACCTGTGGTTTGGTTTGAAAACACTCTCCAATAGTGCTGCAATATAGGATTATATCCCCAGGCTAATATCATCAAGTAGTTACTTCTTTGACAAATCAAACATGGCGAGGTTTTAAGCCAAGGTTTCATAGACAGAAGTACAAATGCTTTAATTAGTAGGTCATGTGCTCACTTGTGTGTGTGTGTGTGTGTGTGTGTGTAATATAATATCAATCTCGGCTTGAAGCAATTGTATGTTTAGCCACACTGATGAGCTGTGAAACAGCAAAACAGTCCTGTATGTGGATGACATTATTATATATATATATATATATATATATATATATATATATATATATATATATATATATATATATATAAATGTATATACACAAATATAATAGTTTAAAATGGGCTATTTTTATTCACAAAGACTGTTCAGTATAAAGATTTTGGTTTGGTTTGGTTTATGGCATGTCAACCTCAATGGGTCATTTAATGCCGACTACTTTTTTCCTGGTAATATTTTTTTGTCAAAAATCTATTTCTGGTAATATTTTCCTCAAAAATGTATAACTGGTAGTATAATTTTCAAAAATGTATTGCTGGTGATAGTTTTTCTTCTTCAAAAATTTATTTCTGGTAATAATTTTTTACAAAGTATTTCTGGTATTAAAACCTAAAAAAATGCTTTTTACCTCAGTTTCAGGGTTAACTATTTGCCCATAGAGGGGACCCTAACAGGTGCTACCACCCTGGATCAGGGTGGACCTGGGAACACCAGCAATTAAGAGGTGGTCCCACACTCTTCAAAGCCTCCTGATCAGAGGCCTTGCTGTTGGACTTAGTTTATCGTCTTACCCTGGACACGGATGTAGTTTATCGTCATACCCATGACAGGTTCAATATAAAGGATAGAGTATTTGTATATATAGAATATGGAAATAGAAATTAACACTGCATAGTGATTGGCTACTTCATGTGTTGCATACATATATATATATATATATATATATATATATATATATATATATATGATTTAATTTATGCAAGTTTAATTAAAGATCAAATTCTTTGTTAAGGAATATATGTTTATTTTTTTTTATATTTTGAGTCATTTTCTAGTTTTCAGGTGAAAATTTTAATATAATCTCTCTGATGTTTTCCCATTTTTTTGGTTTTTTTTTTAATAGTTTGCTTAGCTTCTGGCATCTTTTGCTATTTCAAAGCACCTTCTGGTTTGATGTCACATTTTCTGTCTTCTGTTAAACACTCCCTTGATATTTAAATTTTTATATTTGCTTGATTTTTGTGTATCCAGTTTGTAGTTTGCATCTTGGGCTGTTCCTTTTGCTGACAACCATACATTTATATCTTATTGCAATTGATGTTTAGTCCTTTTTTCTTACTTTTCTTTAATGATAAACTACATCCACATCCTGGGTAAGACGATAAACTGAGTCCAACAGCAGGGCCTCTGATCAGGAGGCTTTTAGGAGTGGGGTGCTTAACACCCAAACTTGAGTCAAAATACTGTGAAAGTGTGAAAATGGGTTTTAATACCAAAAATGATTTGTAAAGAAATATTGCCAGCAATGATTATTTGAAGGAAAAATTTTTACCAGCACTACTTTAAAAAAATATTACCAACTATACATTTTTGATAAAAAAAAAAATATTACCTGAAATAGATTTTTGAAGGAAAAAAATATTACCAGCAATACTTTTCTGGAAAAAAAAATATTACCAGCAACAAAAATTGTCGGCATTAAATAACCCATTGTGGTTAACATGCCGTAAAACAAAACAAACCAAATTTACTTTCCTTTACTAAGCACAAGAATAATCAGACATTAAACCAATAATTTTTTAATTAAATCTTGTGAATTTTCTTTATGAAGAATCATGAAAAAACTAATAAATAAAAGAAAGAAATTGTCTTGACTCTCCAGTTACTCCAGTTACACCTGGAAAAGCCTTTTATTTGCTATGACATTTATCATTGTGTCTAGGGTAAGTCAGTGTCTAGTAAAGTTAATATCTACAGCAAAAAATGTCAACACTCTTCTCCTCGCCTTTCAATCTCTAAGTGCTGATACATGTATGTGTTCCTTCTCCTTCAGGCAATGTGGTCTTTGCTCTATCCACAAATGGGAAAATGAGTTCTGTTCCAATCTCCACCCTTTTGCCTCCTTACAATTTTTAGTATTGGCAAGAGTAGGGGGACAGAGATCTTACTGATCCAATGTGATCTCACTCTTTCTTTTCTTCTGACTTGTCTTCTTTTTTCTTTGATTCCTTTTAATTTTCTCTCGTCTTTTCCTATTTTTACCCCCCCCCACACACACACATACTTATTTTCTTTCTTTTTATTGCTTTTATTTCTCTGCTATCATTTTTTCTTTTTTCTTCCTTTTTCAATTTGCTTCATTCTTTTTCTTACTTTTTCTTCCTTATTCAATTCACTTCAATATTTTTCTTACTTTTTTCTTCCTTATTCAATTCAATTCAATTCATTGTTTTTCTTACTTTTTTCTTAATTTTTTCCTTTTATGGCTTTTTTCTTCCTTATTCAATTCATTCTTTTTCTTTTTTCCTTCTTTATTTGTTCCTTTTATGGCCTTTTTCTTCCTTATTCAATTTGCTTCATTCTTTTTCTTTCTTACCTTTTAATTCTTGTTTCCTTCTTTCTTTTTTTTAACCCTTTCTGGTCTTTTCTTTTTTATAATCTTTCCTTTTTCTCCACTCATATCTTTTTTTTCTTCCTCCCTACAAACTTCTTTTACTCTTTTTTCTTTCTATTTTTCTTTTCCTTTTCTATTTGTTTGAATCTTCTTCATTTGAATTTCCTCTTTTTTTATTTATCTTTATCTTCACTTAATAAATTTCCTTCTTTATTTTTGCTTTTTTACTTTGAATTTTTATTCTTCTTCTGTTATCCATGTTTTTCTTTCTTTCTTATACTTCATTCTTTTTATCTTATTTATTTCTAAAGTTGCTGATTTTTAGTGGCAACCAGACTAAATTCCCCGGCTTCAATTTCTGTTCACCTTGGGGACATCTTTCTTCTCTCATCATCAAAACTCTCCCCTTCTCTTTATTTCTTTTCCTTTTCCTTTTATTTCCTTCAAGTTGTATGTCTCTTGTAATAAATGAAAGAAGCTCATCTCATTACTGTAGTGTTTCACTTTACCCAAATACATTCATATGGGGATTCTTACCAAAACAGAGGAGTGACTATGATCAGTTATGCCTTTTCATAAAAACATACAACATATTATCAGTGTGTATTTGTTTGCTGATGCATTCTGTATTCAAGGAAAAGTATGCAGTGTCATGCACTATATTGCCAGATTTTATATAAGAATAATTTTGTGCGGGGGATTTCCTCATTTTGACTGTCAAAGATCTTAGCATAATGACATTAAGTAGAAGGAAATTACTGGAAAGTAATTGAAACTCACCTTAAGCGAGCTGAATGTTTAATGCTCCTCATGCCAATGACACTTCCACCGAGCTTCACTACGGCATATGACTTCACTGAATTTTGATGTGTTCCTCTCGAATTTATATTTAAACTGGGGTCATCAGGAGAGAATGTGCCCCATTTTGGGGCCTTCCTCTCAACGGTTTCAGTTGCACCCCCCACTGATGTTAGGCCCCATTATAATGATATACAAGTGTTGTAGATAAACTAGTTCAAAGGTGTAATGGCAAAATTAAATTTACGAAAATTCCGAAAAACGGCAAACCTCGTGTCCTGAGAATGCAACGTGAACCTCATTACACATTCACGATCAGTCATGTCATGCCATCAAGTAGTGTTGTATTAAGGACTATAAAAGTAAGGGATATAAACACTCTCACTTTCTTTTTCTTCTAAGATGTAATATCAGCAACAATAGGACTCTTCCCTCCTACACTTCACAAGCAACAAACTGCTTAAATCTCACCTAAAAATGTGATACACATGCACACATACACCATCTAAGTGTGTAAATGTTTTGTTTTTTTTTCTTTTTTTAATCAGCTCACCCAAAGCAAGGTGATAATGCCACTAAGACGCAAAGTACTACTGGGAGTAAAAGAAAATGAGAAGACTTTAGAAAGATCTGGAAACTCAACCCTAAACAGGAAGCAAGAGATAAACCTATACTTCTCTTTGAAAGACAGGAGAGGAATGTGAAACTATCTATTCATTTTTAGCCATTTGTACACAAATAAATCTTTTTTTTTATTTCTCTTCTTTTTTGAGCCTTGTTATTTTTTATTCAAATATATACAAAGAATTAATGGATTAAATATTAATCTGATATTTTTACTACTTAATTTTGTGTCAGTACCACCATGTCTATCCCACTGAGCAATGGTGAGAGGAAAAAAGATCATTAAGGCCTTCAATATGGTACCAACATTCATACTCTGGCTTCCATCTTTAAAGTCTATTCAAGAACGTCCAAGAGAATGGTGAATAAGTTTAAAAATGAGGGAACAATAGAGAGGAAAACTGGATCAGGAGGTCACAACAGCAAGAGGGATCATCATTTCAACTTAGAGCTAAATACATTCTTTTTGTTAAAAGTACAGTTCAATAGTGTTATGAAAATCTTGGAGAATTCCAGTAAGATATCTTTAATCATTTCTAAGATACAACACTTCAAAGCTTAATCTAGCAATTGGACAATTTTGCTGTTACACATGGTATATGTAAAATTCCTCCACGTGTTAAAATTATTTTCTTTTGAAAATTTTGAATTCTTTAATGCTGAAAGTTTACAATGACATCCATTAGAAAGTAGTGCTGTTACAAATTGCTGACTTACATCAACCTTGTAAATTACAATCTTATAACATATCTTTGCCACATTTTAAGAAATTAGACAGAGTAACTTAGACACATTCTTGTTTTTAAAACATTTCCTACCAAGTGAATATCTTAGTAAAATTGGTATTAATCAACTGATGTTGTTAAAAAAAAAAAAAATCATGCAAATTTTTGCTTATAATTACTAACCTTATTAAAATAACATTGACAATAACTTTTTGATGGTGCTGTCAAATTTTACTGCGCATTGTCAAAACATTTAGTAACAAATCCAAAAGATAGACCATAGAAATATATATATATATATATATATATATATATATATATATATATTCATGAATTATTCACACAAAAACAAATGCAAAGGTTAATGATTTAATTGGCGAGAAATCCATCATCGCAAACAATTCAAATAATATACAAATTAAATCATTAACCTTTGCATTTGTTTTTGTGTGAATAATTCATGAATTTGTAAATTGATTGCATGTTTATTGTAATATATATATATATATAATTTCATTAACACAATATCCCATAAGTCACGCTGTGTCCCTTCTTTTGTGGGTGTCTTCAACTTTCTATGCCTTGAAGCACAAAACAATATCTGGCTCTTTACCATCTTTCTTTGTCCTTAGCCTGCCATTCATTTACACAAAGTTGTTAGGTGTGGTTACTTCCCACTGCTCCTCCTGTAAGTGTTATATTTTCTAAGCCCCTTTTTCTTAATTATGTATCCCAGAAATTTTAATTGCCTTGTTCTTATCTTAAGCAAAAATGTCCTTTTAGTTCTCATTTTCCTTAAAATTTGTTGCTCTCATGTTCAGTCTACATTATTCTCAGCATCCATCAATAGAACCATATCTGTGTCACTCTGTTTCATCTCTAAGGAAATTGCTTAGCATTCACTGCCATTTTGAAGGATATAACATAGCAGTTCAGCATTCTTTGTTTTTAACAATCTCTTAATACTTAATTCAGATCTCATATATCTGAATAAACTATTATTTTAGATGTTAAAATTAGTTTCTTGACATTCTAAACATTCTTTCATTCACTGATTTAATGTATTTGTATTGTTCTCTTTTTCTGTTTTGTTAACCTTTCTATTGTTTAGCGTTCCATATTTTTGAACCGGACTCATTTCATGTTAGAAAAAATACGTTCCGCTAGACATTTTAAATCGTTTGAGAAAGGAGATCGTTTATATTTCGAATTAATCAAACCGTTCGGTTCGTACTGGTGAAATGCGTTCAGCTATTTTATTATCCTGGGTTACATATTAAACTTATGCAAATGAGATGGACCGAGAAATTGTTTCCCATTACTCGTGCCCTACATAACGAAGTCGGACAATGTTTAGCATGTACCCGCTTCGGCAGTACATATTCTAAAATTGGAACGATACAGAGAAGATTAGCATGGCCCCTGCGCAAGGATGACACGCAAATTCGTGAAGCGTTCCATATTTTTGAACCGGACTCATTTCATGTTAGAAAAAAATACGTTCCGCTAGACATTTTAAATCGTTTGAGAAAGGAGATCGTTTATATTTCGGAATTAATCAAACCGTTCGGTTCGTACTGGTGAAATGCGTTCAGCTATTTTATTATCCTGGGTTACATATTAAACTTATGCAAATGAGATGGACCGAGAAATTGTTTCCCATTACTCGTGCCCTACATAACGAAGTCGGACAATGTTTAGCATGTACTCGCTTCGGCAGTACATATTCTAAAATTGGAACGATACAGAGAAGATTAGCATGGCCCCTGCGCAAGGATGACACGCAAATTCGTGAAGCGTTCCATATTTTTGAACCGGACTCATTTCATGTTAGAAAAAATACGTTCCGCTAGACATTTTAAATCGTTTGAGAAAGGAGATCGTTTATATTTCGGAATTAATCAAACCGTTCGGTTCGTACTGGTGAAATGCGTTCAGCTATTTTATTATCCTGGGTTACATATTAAACTTATGCAAATGAGATGGACCGAGAAATTGTTTCCCATTACTTTGCCCTACATAACGAAGTCGGACAATGTTTAGCATGTACCCGCTTCGGCAGTACATATTCTAAAATTGGAACGATACAGAGAAGATTAGCATGGCCCCTGCGCAAGGATGACACGCAAATTCGTGAAGCGTTCCATATTTTTGAACCGGACTCATTTCATGTTAGAAAAAATACGTTCCGCTAGACATTTTAAATCGTTTGAGAAAGGAGATCGTTTATATTTCGAATTAATCAAACCGTTCGGTTCGTACTGGTGAAATGCGTTCAGCTATTTTATTATCCTGGGTTACATATTAAACTTATGCAAATGAGATGGACCGAGAAATTGTTTCCCATTACTCGTGCCCTACATAACGAAGTCGGACAATGTTTAGCATGTACCCGCTTCGGCAGTACATATTCTAAAATTGGAACGATACAGAGAAGATTAGCATGGCCCCTGCGCAAGGATGACACGCAAATTCGTGAAGCGTTCCATATTTTTGAACCGGACTCATTTCATGTTAGAAAAAATACGTTCCGCTAGACATTTTAAATCGTTTGAGAAAGGAGATCGTTTATATTTCGAATTAATCAAACCGTTCGGTTCGTACTGGTGAAATGCGTTCAGCTATTTTATTATCCTGGGTTATTTCATGTTAAAAAAAATACATATTAAACTTATTAAACTTATGATAAAATGAGATGGACCGAGAAATTGTTTCCCATTACTCGTGCCCTACATAACGAAGTCGGACAATGTTTAGCATGTACCCGCTTCGGCAGTACATATTCTAAAATTGGAACGATACAGAGAAGATTAGCATGGCCCCTGCGCAAGGATGACACACGCAAATTCGTGAAGCGTTCCATATTTTTGAACCGGACTCATTTCATGTTAGAAAAAATACGTTCCGCTAGACATTTTAAATCGTTTGAGAAAGGAGATCGTTTATATTTCGGAATTAATCAAACCGTTCGGTTCGTACTGGTGAAATGCGTTCAGCTATTTTATTATCCTGGGTTACATATTAAACTTATGCAAATGAGATGGACCGAGAAATTGTTTCCCATTACTCGTGCCCTACATAACGAAGTCGGACAATGTTTAGCATGTACCCGCTTCGGCAGTACATATTCTAAAATTGGAACGATACAGAGAAGATTAGCATGGCCCCTGCGCAAGGATGACACGCAAATTCGTGAAGCGTTCCATATTTTTGAACCGGACTCATTTCATGTTAGAAAAAATACGTTCCGCTAGACATTTTAAATCGTTTGAGAAAGGAGATCGTTTATATTTCGAAATTAATCAAACCGTTCGGTTCGTACTGGTGAAATGCGTTCAGCTATTTTATTATCCTGGGTTACATTTAAACTTATTGAATGGACTTAGAAATTGTTTCAAATGAGATGGACCGTTTAGAAATTTCGGCAGTTTATTCTAAAATTGGAACGATACAGAGAAGATTAGCCCCTGCGCAAGGATGACACGCAAATTCGTGAAGCGTTCCATATTTTTGAACCGGACTCATTTCATGTTAGAAAAAAAATACGTTCCGGACATTTTAAATCGTTTGAGAAAGGAGATCATGTTAATCAAACCGTTCGGTTCGGCTGGTGAAATGTTCAGCATTTTATTATCCTAAATTAAACTTGGAGATGGACGATTGTTTCCCATTACAGAGAAGATTAGCATGGAACGATACAGAGAAGATTAGCATGGCCCCTGCTGCGCAAGGATGACACGCAAATTCGTGAAGCGTTCCATATTTTTGAACCGGACTCATTTCATGTTAGAAAAAATACGTTCTTTTAAATCGTTTGAGAAAGGAGATCGCGCA
>CAHIKZ030000356.1:762500-865000 GCA_903632075.3 Acanthosepion pharaonis | reverse complement strand
AGTGGAATGTGTATATTCATGCCATTTCATAAGACGCTAAAAGAATGTTCAATTCATTATATTTCTCCAGAAAGTACCTAACTTCTGCTGCTATGCTTATATTTTTACCAGTATCAGATTAGACCAAGAATAAGACATTGCTGCAATATTTGGGTTGGATTTACCCAATCCTCACTCTCCATCCTCGATAGAAATGCTTATGTGGCCTTGTGGGTGATGAATTATTCTTCATGCAACTCTTATTCCACAGATGAAATGTTGCTAGCCTCTTACTACTATATGTCTATTACTATGGCAGATGTTTGGACAAGTTACATTCCTTAGTTTTGTTGGCTTGGACCTTCACAGCTAGGATTCACCATGTCCAGTTCATGGTGGTAAATCATCTCCATTTCCTTCATGTTCCTTTAATAAAAAGCAAGTTCCACTCAGACAGCTTCTTCTCCAGAACTATGACTTTGTGGAACAAACTCCCAAGAGAATGCTTCCCTGACAATTACAATCTTTGTCTCTTTAAGTCCAGAGTCAACCGATATCTATTGTACTCATCCTCATAATACTCTCTTGTTTTTTTTTCTTTAAGGCAATTCACCGCAAGCAAGGCAGGAGTGCCTCTAGCATGCAATGGGTTACAGAGGATTGAGAACAAGAGTAAAGAGGCATGTTAGATACAGAGAAGAACGGGAAACAAGCTCAGGGTGTCAGATGTCAATTGACATTACACTTGGAATTCAGAATTTTTCTTCTCCTAGACTGGCTACCACCCAAGGCTATAGAACCCAGGATGTCATGCTATTTACCCATAACTGGAGGGAGAAGAGATGGATTCATATCTTCCCAAAGGGTATTAGCACATGAATGAATGTAATGAACTTTACTTGAATTCGAACTCAGCACTCCAATACCTCAATCACAACTGCTAATCATTACCTCATGCCTTCTATTGATTGAAATGACAGTTTAAAATAACAAAAAAAAAGCAACTTATCTGGTATTTTAAAAATGAAAAAAAATAGACAACTTAAAATTATGTACATAAAAGAATTGCTAAAAAATTTCAGAAAAATATTATAGTGTGAATTAAAAATTTCTTAACACAAAATGTTATATGTTATTTTGAAAAAATCATTTTAAAATTATGTACATAAAGAAATTGACTAAATGTCAGACAAATAATTTTTATAGGGTGAATTCAAAATCAATTTTTGCAACAACTTTTCTAATATTTTTAAAAAAGAAAAAAAAACAGAAATCTTCAAATTATGCGCATAAAGAAATTGAATTTATCTACTTAGAATATTTTCCTTTCAATTCAGTTCCTAGGTGAAGTTTGTAAATGGAAAAGATTCATGTGACATAGATAATTGTGTTACAGTCTATTGGTTTATTAGTTTGCATCACTGTTTATATACATCCCTATTTGTCTGTTATTCTGTTGCATTCCTTCCTATTTAGGTATAAATCTATCAAAATATGATAATGTATCTCATTATACTCCAATATGCCTCATAACATCAGAATTTATCAATCTTCTTATTCAGTTAATCCATCTGATTCTGTTTAAGTTGATCCAGCTCTTGCTGTTATGTATTAGAAGACAAGATAAAAACCTATATTACTTCCTATTTGGTCTTGTGCCATACAATAACTTTGGAAATATCAAATCTGTTCATATCTCTTTATCAGATGTGTGTTCATATCTAACAGTATATTCATATGTATCTCTTCATGTTAAACTAGATTTGTTAATATCTGTATATACAAGTCAATCTATCCATACAAACTTATTCATATTCATCTATCTATACAACTCTGTTTCTCTCTGTCTCTACAAGTTTACTTCTGTCTTTCTCTCTCCCTCCAAGTCTCCTTCGGTCTTTCTCTCTCCCTCCAAGTCTCCTTCGGTCTTTCTCTATCCCTCCAAGTCTCCTTTGGTCTTTCTCTATCCCTCCAAGTCTCCTTTGGTCTTTCTCTATCCCTCCAAGTCTCCTTCGGTCTTTCTCTATCCCTCCAAGTCTCCTTCGGTCTTTCTCTATCCCTCCAAGTCTCCTTCGGTCTTTCTCTATCCCTCCAAGTCTCCAAGTCTTTCCTTCTCCAAGTCTCCTTCGGTCTTTCTCTATCCCTCCAAGTCTGCTTTGGTCTTTCTCTATCCCTCCAAGTCTGCTTTGGTCTTTCTCTATCCCTCCAAGTCTGCATTGGTCTTTCTCTATCCCTCCAAGTCTGCATTGGTCTTTCTCTATCCCTCCAAGTCTGCTTCAGTCTTTCTCTATCCTTCCAAGTTCATTCACATCAGTAAGTCTGTTCACATCTATACATCTTTCTCTGCTCATTCACATCTTTATTTGTTTCAATTATATATTCATATAATCAGAATCATTAAATGAATAATATTTATACAAAAGATCCTGTACTTAAAACCATGGTTTTCTACTCTACATTTAGTATCAAGTTTTAAAAAAACAGGATACTAGGAATAATATATATATATATATATATATATATATATATATATATATATAGAGAGAGAGAGAGTTTAATAAATCATAGGTTGACCAGGATACTCTCCTGGAATATGAACAAATGAGGTTCATTTTTCCACAGTTCCCCTTCCATTCTACACACTTCTTCCACTAGTGTTGCAGTGATTGGATCTCATTGGTGAACAAGTTTTCATCTTGTTGGTCAAAAAAAGCCATCAACAGTTGATATAATGTCATCATCACTGCAGTATTGTTTCCCAGCTAACTGTTTTTTCTTCATGTTGGATGGTCAAATTAACAGAATAGAGACAGTGATCAACCAGTTCAATATCACAGTCATGCACATCAGCCATTGAAACCAAGGATTTGTGTACTGGACTATTGTCCTGATGAAACAAGTCCTCTTTTGTAGTATTTTGCTGGGCGTTTGGTCTTGATAGTCTTTCATAACTGCCTCAGAATGTTGGCATAGTACTCCACATTGATGGTATGACCCTTTTGAAGATAGTCTCTAAACAATACCTTTTCCCCCAAAAAAATTTGAATCCGTCACCTTTCCTGCAGATTAAACAACCTTGGCCTTCTTTGGAGCTGGTGAGATTGTCTCTTTGTCTCTGGCTCAACATTCATCACAGGTTAGGAAAATGTTCAAGAAAGCCAGCAGCATCTACCACAGACAGTTAGATTTTACCATGATGAGCTCCGTCTAATGGACTTTTGATCAGGTGGCAGAAAATTTGCCAAGTTCATTGTGCAAAATATTCTTGACTCTCTCACAGGATATGCTAATAGCATTGGCTATTTGATTTATAGTCAATTGCTTGTGGTTTGGTTAGGTTTATTTTGTTTTACGGCATATCAACCTCAATGGGTTATTTCATGCTGACAACATTTTTAGGATAGATTCATATGAATACAATATGTATTCTTTGGTTTAGAATGGTTTGGTTTATTTTGTTTTACGGCATATCAACCTCAATGGGTTATTTCATGCCAACGACATTTTTAGGATAGATTCGTATGAATAGAATATGTATTAGTTGGTTTAGATTGGTTTGGTTTATTTTCTTTTACGGCATATCAACCTCAATGGGTTATTTAATGCCGACAAAAATTTTTATTGCTGGTAATATTTTGTTTTGTCAAAAAATTTATTTCTGGTAATATATTTCCTTCAAAATTTTATTGCTGGTAATAATTTTTGTCAAAAAAGTATTGCTGGTAATAGTTAACTATTTGCCCATAGCTGGGACCCTAACAGGTGCTACCACCCCGGGTCATGGTGGACCTGGGAAAACCAGCAATTAAGAGGTGGTTCCATGCTTCTCAAAACCTCCTGATGAGAGTCCTTGCTGTTGGACGTAGTTTAACGTCTTACTTAGGATGACCATAAACATGTGGTGAACACGATGTTTTCCTCAATGGCCACAGTTGCAGGATATACAGACCTTGGGTCATCTTCAAGACTCACCCTTTCACTGCAAGTATTTGATAACAGCATAATGCCAACTTTTATCCGTTTTCAAGACAAGTCACTTCTAGTCAGATTTGAATTTTTTTTTTGAACAGTCAGGTGTCAGTTAACCTGAAAAGAATCAATGCAGTTATTAATGAGAAGAGTTGAATAATGCATGCAAGATTTCACAGCTCTAGCATCACTTCTTCATAGTCAGCCTATGAACTTTTCAGTCCACTCTGTGTGTGTGTGTGTAGATCAACACTGCTTGGTGACTGGCAGTCAATTTCAAAACCCATGCTCTTTGTATCTGAAAACACTCTATCCCTCATAAAAATCTGCTGTTGTATCTGTTTATCCATCTGTCTTCATTGATTTGTACCTATGTCAAATTCACATGGTTTACATCTATTTATCTCAGTACGATATCCATTAATCTACCAACTTTTTTCATTCACCCTCTATCTCTCTCTATGGCTGGATGTTTATATCTATCACTGTCTGCTAGAGTGACTTGGTAATCACTTTTGATTGGTTTATAATGCAACTATACTAAGTGGATCTTACGTTTTCGGGGTGAGAACACAAGTTACGGCATGATCACCAGTTTGAACAATGCCAATTTGCTCAAACCATCAATCAAAATGATTTGTGATTGTGTTAGCACAACCGTTGATGGCTTCTAAACAGCTTTGTTTACTAAATTCCACACACAAGGCTTGGGTCACCTTGTGGTATAGTTTTGTGGCACTTCCCAGTGGTGTCTCATCCAGGACAACATTATCAAGAACTTGCCTCCTTAACAACCAGGTGAGATTTGAATACGAACCTCATGGTCAGAAAACTAACTTTCTAACCACTCGGACATGTGCTGGTATCACTCTCTCTCATTCTGAATGTATGTTTGGGTGATTAGAACGTTTGTTTTCTGATGATGAGGACCAAGTTAAAATCTCACCAGGATCAATTTGTCACTTCTTCTGCAGCAACTTTGGAAAGTGCATAAAAACCATACCATAGGTTGACCCAAGATTTGTGAATTAAATTAGGTTGATGGATCTGTTCAGAAGCTGTCAATGGTTGTACTAGTATTAAATCACAAGTCATCATGACCAAGGGTTTGAGTGTGCTGGCACTCATCAAACTATTGATCATGACAGGTTATTTGCTCTCTCCTAGAAACTTTAACTCATCTCTGCTTAGCATAGTTGCAGTATAAACAACAGGTGGGCACTGTGGGTGTTAAACAAAAACAAATGTGCCTGAGCAGGTGTCTGTAGAAAGGATTTGCTAACTGCCTATGCAGATAGGTGTACTCAGAAAACTAAAGTAGCCAGTCATTATCTACCTACATACACTCACATCTATCTGTTATATATATGTGTGTATGTGTATATAATATATGTGAGTGTATGTGTATATAATATATGTGTGTGTATGTGTACATAATATATATATGTATGTGTGTATATAATATATATGTGTGTATATAATATATATGTGTGTATATAATATATATATGTGTATGTGTATATACTATATATATGTGTATGTATATATAATATATATGTGTATGTATATATATATATGTGTGTGTGTATATACTATATATATGTGTATGTATATATATATATATGTGTATTTATTAAAGACATTTATATGTTTAACTATTTATATATGTGTATGTCTATATATATGTGTATGTATACATAATATATATATATATATGTATTTATTAAATATATTTTATATATATTTATATATAATTATTTTATATATGTGTATGTATACAATTTATATATATATGTGTATGTATATATATATATATATATATACATATATATATATATATATATATGTATATATATATATATATATATATATATATGTGTATGTATACATATATATATATATATATATATATATGTATGTATACATAATATATATATATATATAATAGTGTATGTGTATATATAATATATATATATATATATATAGATATATATATATGTGTGTATATATATATATATGTATATAATAGATGTATGTGTATGTATATATATATGTGTATATAATAGATGTATATAATATATGTATATATATATATATATATATATATATATATATATATATATATATATATATCTCCTTTTACTGTATATCAATATCTACTCAATATAATAAACACAATAACTGAACCATTTTACATCCAGTTGTCATTACATTTCATTGATCCATTAATTTTGTCTATTTCCTTCCTTCTCTTATCTTTTGATAACTGTCTTTTTATTTATATTTTATTTCTTTTTCTCCCTTATTTATTTTATTCACTTCTTTATTTCTCCTTTTTTGCCGCAGATATCATCATTTTATTTGTGCACCATCTCTCTGAATGTGCTGTCCAACAATACTGCAAAATTTCATCGCTAATAAAAAACAAATTTCACGCTCAGGCAAGCGGACAAATTTTGTTTAACTTGGCTTGTCTTGTGAGATGATCAACGGTGAGGCATTGTCTATTGCTTGGACAGGTGATGGTTATAAAAGGGGATACACCAGTTTTGTTGATACTGTTTCTCCATTCCCTTTCTTTGGAAATTTTCTTATTTTCTTTGTTTTGTCCTTCCCTTATTTTATACTTTTGTTTTGTTATAGGATATCTTCCATCGATAGAGATGGAAAAGACATTTATATCCCAAAATTACATTATCTGAATTAGATGAGGAATGAAGAACATTTTTTATTATAAGTTTTAGCCATTATCACATTTTTGTCATAATGCCTTTATTTAGTTAGTTTTGTTTGTTTGCTATCATTGTTGGTTTAATCAGGACAAAGGTTCTTCTTTCATACAGTTTGCATTTTAACCAGAGATCTTGCATTTTGTGGGCTCTCCATCGATTCATATGATCTTAGAGAATATCTTTTGAAGAATATTTGCAGTGCCAAGCAGTGCACACTTCAGAAGTGTTAATTAAGTTTTTTAATTTCTTTGACCTTGATATTATGGTCACCAGGAACAGTGATATCAATGAAGAGACATTTTCTGAAGCAATGAGATACTAGTGTCTGTCAGATGTCCAGAAATTGCTGTCGCTTTCTGTCAGCACTACGTCTAGTCTTGCCGAAGCCTAGAATAGCAGTGCCCTCCCACATCCACTCACCTGGTTTTTAATGGGTAGCGTTGTTCTCTTAGGCAAATAAGTCTGCTGCATAAAAATGGCAGTAGGTGTACGCACACGCGACCGACTCTCAGAGAATGGTTCGACACGCGAGGCAGCGAATTCGCTTTGCTCCTGGTAAGTCACTGTCACTTCTATTACACTCCCCCCTGATTGTATGATCACATAAGTGACAGTGAGGGGCTGATCGTTTCACCCTTGCACTCCTTCACGGTAGTATAACCATGTCTTCCTCCCCGGCTGAATCGTCAGATGTGTCCTGGTCTAAATCATATTCCGGGGGATCAATAAGGATCAAGTCTACTTCTTTCTCGCTTTCAGATGAGGTGTCGCTGCTGCTTGCACTGGAGCTTGGTTCTTGCAATTCATGACTCTCTGACGCTGTGTCACCGCCATCATCCGCTGGTAACAATGAAGTGAGCCATGGACGTACATCTCCCACTTGCCGCGGTATCCCATCGATGACTACCAACTGTGAACTGTTTATCCCCGTGACACGACCTTTCACAAACTTTGACATGCAGCGTCCGTGCGGATTTTTTACCCAAACTGCGTCTCCTTCTTTATACCGAGTCAAAGTTGCCTGGTTAGGTGAGGGCACAACGTCAATTCCTTTTATTCCAATTTTGTATGAATGCAGCAGATTGGTGGGCACAGAAGAGGCAGACACATCATCCCTGGGTGTGATGTTATACCAATACACGGCCACCATAATAGAGCAGCTCTTTAGCACAGCAATCTGTTTGATTGTCCGATGACACCTCTCTACAATACCATTTCCAAATGGTTTGCATGCGCAGCGCGGTCGGAATCGGACGCCCCATTCTTCCGTGAATTGTTTGAATTGCTGACTGCGGAATACAGTGTCATTATCAGCTAGGATCTAAAGGTCCCTGGTTCAATCCCGGGTTTCAGCACTGAAATCAGCTTCGCTGATATGAATTGCTGCACAGACGGACCGTAGTCTTTCAAACTCCATGCTTCCATGCTGCGTGATGCGAACTCCACCGAGTGCCTTAATGGCGTCGATGCCAAGCAACAGGTCGAAATCCAGGGGCTTCCCTCGCATAACCAGCACATCGTTTGTAGCAATATTACTGGTTGCTGTGCAAATTCTGACAGTGCCCCTTCCACAGCAAGCCTGCGTAGCTCCGGTTAATGTAGATACCGCCATACCCTGCTTCGACCAAGACTGACATAAACTCACGCTCAAGATTGACCGTGAGCACCCAGAGTCAAGGAGAACCGAGTATGGTGTGCCATCAACACACACAGTAATGATGGTTAGCACCGAGTTTACTTGCTGTTTGGGGAGTGGACCGGCACTGAAATCTCGTCCCTGCCTCCGTTTCCCAGACAATTTTTGGCCAGATGACCGGACTTGTTGTATCGATAGCAATGCGTGTTAGTTGCCCTTTGCCTCTTCACGCAGTCCCTTGCGAAGTGATTGGGCCCATTATATTCATAGCATGTGACAAGTGGGCCTATGTCTGGGGAAGATCGAGGAGTCTGGGGAAGATCGAGGAGTCTGGGAGGGCTGCACTACAGCGACGACTGGTTCCCTCTCTGCTGTCTCGTCCTTTATGATTGCCCGAGCTCGGGCCAATAGCTCCTCGAGAGACATATCATCTGCTCTGGCCGAGGGCCGCAGAAGCCTTTTCACAGGATCAGGAAGCCCCTGCATGAACACGCATGCCATCGCACTGTCTGGCACTCCTCCAAAAAGGACAGACAGCTTCCATAGATCTGCCAAATATACATCTACGGTCTCACCCGGACGCAATACACGTGCCTCGAATTGTTCGTATGCCGTGAATTTATCAGGGGAAAATGCTGTCATCAATGCTCCCTTGATTCGAGCCACGTCCAATTTCTCTTCCGTAGATAGTTGCTGGTAAACCGCAAATGCTCCCCTGGTTAAGCAAAGAGGGATGACACCCGATAGGTCGCACACCAATTCCAACTTCTCGAGCCATTCAACCACAGATCCAGTCCTGTCAAACTCGGGAATAATTTTTAAATCAAACCGGCCGTCCATATTCACCGAAATAGCTTGTCAGATGTCCAGAAATTGCTGTTGCTTTCTGTCAGCAATATGTCTAGTCTTGCCGAAGCCTAGAAGAGCCATGCTCTCCCACGTCCACTCGCCTGGTTTTAATGGGTAGCATTGTTTTCTTATGCAAATAAGTCTGCTGCATAAAAATGGCAGTAGGCGTATGCACGCGCGACTGACTCTCAGAGAATGGTTTGACATGTGAGGCAGCAAATTCGCTTTGCTCCTGGTAAGTCACTGTCACTTCTATTACAGTCTATTCCAATTTTTTCAATGTAGGACTTTAAGTTTGATGATATAAATCCCAACAACCCAATGATAACTGGGGAAATAGTGGCCTGAACATATTATTACATAAGCAAAGCTTTTCAGAAGCCATTGATGGTTGTACTATCACTGAAGTGGAACAACTTCATTGAATCAATAGCTGCATCTATTGCAAGGAATGTTGGTTCATTGTGTTGTGTCAGAAGGTAATAGTTGTTCGAGAGCATCTTACACATTTACAAATCTATCATTCATCCTTGCATTAGATACTATTGTCATATGTGGTCTGATGGCTCTGCTGTTCATCTTGATGTTCTTGACAAAGAAGGATCTGTAATGTAATCAGTCCTTTCTCACAGATGTAATGTGGCTTCCCTCTGTCTTCTCTATAAATATTTTCATGACTACTGCACTGATGAGCTATTTTTTACCTGGTGACCTGACTACATGAATTTAAGCATGCTACTAGATTGGCACCTAGGTCCCACTCATTTACTGTTGAAATAGTTAAATGTAACTGCTACTTCTACTCCAACAGTTTCTTTCCCAACACTTCCTGACATTAGGACTCCCTTCCTCTCACTTGCTTCCCTGATAAGTACAATCTTCAAAAATTTAAATGCAATGTCAATTACCATTTTCTGTTGCCTTGATCCCTCTCCTTTTTTCCTTTCCTCAATCCCCCCCCTACAACCTTTTCTCTCAATTTCACTCTCTGTAACCACCTGCATGCCAGTAGCACTCCTGCCTTGCTCCGGGTGAAATGCTTAAAAAAAACTTTATCACAAGTCACTATGACTGAGAGTTTGCTGCTACTGGGTTTGTTCAGCTTCTGGTCGTGTCAGATTATACATTCTTTCCCAACAACTGTGACTAAGATCTACTCAGCATTGTTACAATATAAACCATAGTTTGACTCTGTGGGTGTTGATGAAACAAAGATCTACATAAGCAGGTATCTACAACATGAATTAGCTAACCTTTATAATAGATTTAGTAGTCTCCTGAGTGAGAGAGCAGCATGCTAAAATAGAGATGCTAGAATTCAAATATATGAAACCAAATATACCCATCATGAAACTCAGTTTGATTAAAGTATAGCAGACAAATGTATTACAACTAATTATATGGTGTCAGATTTTGATAACTTTGATTAGTATCTCATTGCTTCAGAAAATGTCTCTTCATTGATGTGGCTGTTCCTGCTGACCATAATATCAAGGTCAAAGAAATTGAAAAGCTTAAAAAATTAGAATAATGTTAAGTATTTCAACACTTCAGAAGTATGCACTGCTTGGCACTTCAAATATTCTGTGAAAGATGCTCTCTGAGATCATATGACGCGATGGAGAATCCATATAATGCAAGATCTCCGATTGAAAATGAAAACTATGAAAGAAAATAAGAACCCTTGTCCTGGTTAAACCAACAATGATAACAAACAGACAAAACTAACTAAATAAATAAAAACATTATGATAAAAATGTAATAATGGCTAAAAATTATAATAAAAATATACATGTTTTTAAATCCTCATCTAATTCAGATAATGTAATTTTTGGATATAAATGTCTTTTTCATCCCCAAAGTGCAAAGTTATGGTGGGACCCAATTAGAAATATCTTCAGGTTGAGTAACCCTGTCTGCTCAGACAAAACATGTACATGTTTACACTACTAATCAGTTGAGATAAGAAGCCATGAATGCCATGCCTGCTGTAACTTTAGGTCATTGCTTATAATCATTATTATTATTACTACCATTTTTTCTTCTTCCACTCAGCTCTTTTTGTTTTCAACTAGATATCTTGCATGATAGGTGCTCTCCATTAAGCCATACAACCTCAGACACAGAGCACCTTTCACAGAATATTTGCTGTGCCAAGCAACGCAGACTTCTGAAGTGTTAGAATATTCAGCATTATTCAAATTTGTTTGACCATGATATTATGGTCACCAGGAACAGCCATGTTGATGAGGAGGCATTTCTTTTTCAATAACAGGGATATCTGGTTTGATGGGCTCAAGGATGGAGTCTGTTTATACCTTGAAATGTTACAAGATCTTGACTTCGTCATTTTTCAATCACCTTCTCTGGTTTGTGACTACCATTCCTGTTTAAGTTCAAAGTTCATGCACCCTACATCAGTACCAATGCAGATTGGATGCCATTTTATGATGGCATTACCTGTATTTTTGTATTATTATTATTTCCTGCATTTATAAGGTAGCACTTGATATTTGGTGTTATCATTCAAGACTGAGTGAAAGCAAATCTCCTCAGATTTCCAGCACTTTACCTAGTATTCTTACTGATCTCAATAGTGCTAGGATCTGGAACATTCAAACTATTCTCATGAACATTATTTATATTATTTGGACTATTGTCCTCGTCTTTGTCGCCATATTTATCACAATGTTTCGGCCGTTGTACTCTCTGGCCTTCTTCAGGTGGTTGAAATGTCGAACTGAACCCTTTATTTCGCTCACCGGGGTAGACTGTTCTAGTCCCACGTGCCATGTTTCGATGGATATCAGTTATCTCCTGTTAATTCCCTCTGAAAGTTCTCCACTGCCTTAACCGGGTATTGAACTCACACTCTTTGGGTCCTGTCACTGGATCTAACCAACGCCTTTATCCACTGTGCCATATGTCCGTGAATTTCTGTATTTAGCCAGTATTAATCAAAGTATTTCTGATACAAATTCTTCTGCTTTTTTTCATTCACTTTTCTTTTTTTTCCCCCTCTTTTTCTCTCCCCCTCTTTTTCTCTCCTACTTAGTTTGTATTCTTCTCTCACCTGCTTGCTTTCTTTCTTGTCCCTACTGTTTATTGGTTTGTTTCTCCTCCTCCAAATTCCCTGCCTCCTTCTTCCTCTTTCATTATATTCTCTTTTCTATATTAACAAATGCTATATCTTTCTCCTTCAGTCTTTTCTTACCTTCTTCCCCTGCCTCTTATTATGCTCTCAAAAGGTGCATAAACATTTTCTCTTGCAGACTTTTGATTTGAAAGTAGTGCTCTTTCTTTCCTTTCTTAAATGAACAGCAACAAGTTGTCCACAAGAATGGCAACAACTAGAAATGCTAAAAGTAAAAATAAATAGTTATTTCCTCTAAAGAATTTTTCACTATTTCTTTTCACTGAATGTTATCTCTGAGGAAGTTTTCAAATCTGTTTTGACAAATTTTTCCTTCATATTTTTCATAATTTTCTTCCAATTTTTATGATTCTCATTTCATTAATGACAGAAGATGTTTTGTTCTGATTGAATAAAAATATTGTTAATGATCACTGTCAGAATATTATTTAATATAAGACTAATAATAGTAACAATATAATAATTATATGGGTAATAATAATTATTATAATTTCAGTAAAGTAGTAATTATATTAATAATAACAATTATTAATATTATGTAATTATAATATGATTAGGTTATATCAGTAGATCTCATGACATTTCTACTATTATTGGATTATTTAATGTTCACTATAACGTTTCACGGCTCAAAAATTACAAAAAATTATAAAAATGCTAAGATATTTGTCTGGCTTGCACTAAAGTCAAAAATGTAGACATAGGCTCAATTTACACTACAGTAAAACACACTGTTTCTTTTTGTACAAAACAAAAGAAAACAAAGGTATGGTTTAAACTAAAGTTAAAAATGATAAACATAGTTCACGTTTGCACTAGAGTCAAAAAGGTAGACACGTGTTCTCTTTGCACTAGAGTCAAAAAGGTAGATACATGTTCTGTTTGCACTAGAGTCAAAATGGAAGACACGTGTTCTGTTTGCAATAGAGTCAAAATGGTAGACACGTGTTCTGTTTGCAATAGAGTCAAAATGGTAGACACGTGTTCTGTTTGCACTAGAGTATAAATGGTAGACACGTGTTCTGTTTTAGCAATAGAGTCACGTGTTCTGTTTGCACTAGAGTCAAAATGGTAGACACGTGTTCTGTTTGCACTAGAGTCAAAATGGTAGACACGTGTTCTGTTTGCACTAGAGTCAAAAAGGTAGATATATGTTCTGTTTGCAATAGAGTCAAAAAGGTAGATATATGTTCTTTTTGCACTAGAGTCAAAAAGGTAGATATATGTTCTGTTTGCACTAGTGTCAAAAAGGTAGATATATGTTCTGTTTGCACTAGAGTCAAAAAGGTAGATATATGTTTTTTTGCACTAGAGTCAAAAAGGTAGACATGTGTTTTGTTTGCACGAGAGTCAAAAATGGTAGACATGTGTTTTGTTTGAGTCAAAAGGTCAAAACGTGTTCTGTTTGGACTAGACAAAAATGTGTTTTGTTTGCACGAGAGTCAAAAATGGTAGACACGTGTTTTGTTTGCACGAGAGTCAAAAAGGTAGACACGTGTTTTGTTTGCACGAGAGTCAAAAAGGTAGACACGTGTTTTGTTTGCACGAGAGTCAAAAAGGTAGATATGTGTTTTGTTTGCACGAGAGTCAAAAAGGTAGACACGTGTTTTGTTTGCACGAGAGTCAAAAAGGTAGACACGTGTTTTGTTTGCACGAGAGTCAAAAAGGTAGACACGTGTTTTGTTTGCACAAGAGTCAAAAAGGTAGACACGTGTTCTGTTTGCACGACAGTCAAAATGGTAGACACGTGTTCTGTTTGCACTAGAGTCAAAATGGTAGATACGTGTTCTGTTTGCAGTACAGTCAGAGAGGTAAACAGAGATTAGATTTACACGGTAGATATAGGTTCAGCTTATACTATTTTTAAAACAGTAGACATATGTCTGGTTTACACTAGAAACAAGAAGCTACACACTGGTCTGGTTTAAATTTGAGTCAAAAGTTAGACATATATTTGGTTGAAGTAGAATCAAAAAGGTAGAAATAAGTCTAGTTTACACGAGAATTAAAACAGGACTTGTTTAGAGACACACTTTTCCTATGTTGAATAGGAATGTTTTTCTTTATGTTTTAAGCTTCTCCTGGGCACAGTAACTACACATACCAAATTTGTGTTAAGAGTTCAAAATGCTTTGACTATTTACAGCAAACAGACACACAAAGTATAATATTATAATATTACTTTAAATCTTATGAAATCTTATTAATATTAATGCAAATTTTAGAACGACATTTGCCAAGAATCAATATCAAGTATTCAGCTGCAATAATAAAATATCATTGAAAGAAAAGTAGCAGAAAATCATTCTGAAAGCTTAATAAATTGTTTTGCAAGACATTTGCTAGCCAAGGAATATTGTTAACATCATTCTCCACAAGAAATTCTGTTATTAATGATATTATTTGTAATTATTGGCTGGAAATTATATTGCTCATTGTTCTCTCCTGAAGAGCTTTCTTTTATTTCTTTCTCAACAGATAAAAATGTTTCTCTAACAGATAATATCAATAATTAATAATAATCTTGTCAGCATTGAGGATTATGTTGTTGCTTCTATCAAGCAACCTGAGGAACACAAAGTAAAGAAAGCTTAATTATGACAGGCAAAATTTAATCAAGCTGTCAGGAAGATAAATGAAAGGTCAGAAACTTCTGAAATGAGAAACTATAGACAGAAGAAAGCCATTACACGAGAAAGGAAAAACAAAAATTAAATTGTATATAGACCACAGGGTTGTGAAGAGGGTATTTAAAGAGAGAAACCAAATTGTCATTATTGGTTTCCCAGAACAATTTTGTGTGCACTAGACTCTATGAAATGCAAGATACATAATATATAGCAAAGTTATAGTGTATGCAAATTAGCCCTTACATCATATAAATGAATGCATCAAATTGTCTCAGAAGGAAAACAAAAGTAGGTATTAATGGGTGAGAAAGGTAGTCCACTGGGAATTTTACAAAAAAAATTGGATCAGAATCTAATGAGGAGAATAAATAAAAGATATAAACATAAAAATCCATTTTGAAATAGCAAGTTATGGTCATTAACAAGAACAGCAGCTTTGAAGTAGAAATAGCAAAATCAAGCAATTATAGAAATTTAATTCTTTTGTAAAAAAAAAAAATGTGACAAAGAAATCCAAAAGAGAATTGGAATAGTGAATGATGCCTTCCAGAAGCTAAACCAAGTAATATCGGCATTCCAAAATGGCAGTGAATGTTGGACAATTTCTTCACAGAGGAAGAGGAAACTTAAGGTAACAGAAATGTAGCTTTACAGAGGAATGCGGAGAATATCATGGACAGAATATGTGAACAATGAGGAAGTTTTAAAGAAAATGAAAACAAAAAGGATATTTGTGCTTAGTGAGTGTTGAAACTTTTGGGACCCATAATGAAGAAAGAGGGATTGGAGAATTAGAGATTCACAGGACATACTGAAGGTAGGAGAAACAGGTTACTCACATCTCTTGAACATGTATAAATGAATCGCAAAACAGGGAGTAGGAGAGATAGTAATAAGACAGTAGGAAGTTGTGGAGAGCCATGATCGTTTTGAATATGGCACATAAAAGAAAAGTCAGTCTTTAGAAGTTAAATCAATCACAAATCAAGGCCAAAAAGTCAGCTCTAATAATGATAAAGTGAAGAATATGTGTTGTGGCATACCTACTGACAATATGTCCCCATTTACATAAATACAGTAGTAAATACTTTATGTTGGTCTGCAGTTGGAGATTCATTGTGGAATTCACTTGACTCACTTCTTGCAGTTGACTACTTATTCTACATGCCACTGGTGAATCTTATGCGTGTTGTTCTTGTCCTATGTATTAGCGTTCATTACCAACCTTTGTTTGATTATTCTATTCAGTAACTTTCCCTAGGTTACAACAATTTGTCAGATTCAGGAAAGAGTTGTTCCAGCAGGTCACAAACTTGGAAAATGAATCAGTAGAATTGTCTCAAGTCTTCTTTTCATCTGTGAGGAATTTGTCCAGCATTCACTGCCATACTGGAAGACTGTATGACATTGTCCTTCAGCACTCCTTTCTTTGTCTCTCACAAAATAGACTGGGACCTTAATTCATAAGACCTCTTTCCATTGCCAATATGCTGATTGAGATTCTCTTCATGACTTTCTTTGAGATGCTCCTTGGACTGACATTATTAAGAATTGTACAACTGAGGTTTCCTCTTGGTTCAAAGCTGGCATAGACACTTTCATTCCTTCTCAGAAATACCAGTTGTAACATAACCTTAATCTTCTACATGATTCACACCAGTTTTTCTGCTTTAGCCTACAGGAACCACTATTTCTGGCTTTACCAGAGTGACAGTTCCCATCACAGCAGATGCCTATTCATGACTGAATATAATAAATGTAAATATTTCCTGGAAGGAGCTAAGTCTCTGTTTGCTGTGAGAATAAGACACTGTATTGCATCTAACAACTTTGGCTCTCATGATTACTGGATACTCTGTAATAGTGTATTAAATAAAAGTAAGATTTCTATTCCTCCTTTCTTCAATCAGTTTCAATCTTCTGCTGATAAAGCTGAATGTTTCACCTGTAAATTCTCCTTAAACTTTATTTTTGACTCATCTGGAATATCCTTGCCTAACTTCCCACTTAGAACTGAGTCTCTATCAATGATACACATATAACCACTTCTATTTCATCTGTTATCATCACTAATCTGGATCCCCACAAAGCATGTGAACCTGATGGTATCTTTGTAATAGTCCTTAAGAAGTGTTCTCCCAAACTGGCTCCTGTTCTCTCTAAACTGTATAATAAATGCCTCACTGCCTCTTGCTTTCCTGTCTGTTGTAAATCCTTATCTGTTGTTCCAGTTTTTAAGAACTTCAGTGAACCATCCAACCATTCCAGTTATTGGGCTATTAGCCTTCTACTTCTTTAGGGAAATCTACTAGAGGCCCTAATCAATGCCAAATTGATTAAACATTTCACATTACAGAGCCTTCTTTCATACAATCAATATGGCTTTCATTTCTCTAGGTCAACTGCTGATGTACTGACGATAATTGCTGAAAGAGTCTATGAAGCTCTAGATAAGAATGGTGAAGTTCAAGCTGTTGGTTTGGATATCTTGAAAGCTTTTGACAGAGTTTGACATACAGGTCTTCTTCAAAAGTTGAAGTTACGGTATCTCTGGCCAAATTGTTGAACTGATCCCATCTTTTCATATCAAATCATGAAATGAAAGTTATCTTGAATGGGTGTTTTAGATCCTTTTGTACTAATGCAGGTGTCCCCCAGGGCTCTATCCTTGGTCCTTTGTTTTAAATTTTTATTAAAGACCTTCCTGATGGCATCAGCTCACAACTCGATATATATGCTGATGGCCACAACCATTTACTTTTGTCTCAGTAAGTCTGATCAGTTCAATATGGTCAAATTGGTGGCTGATGTTGAAAATGACTCTCAGTCTGTTGTTAACTGGGGCAAAGAATGGCTTGTTAATTTTAATGTCTCTAAAAGTAAACTGCCAGAAACTTTTCTGCCTTCCATCAGCATGATTGTTGCTAATGTCCAGGAGATTGACTTGTTACAACTTTTTGGGCTAACATTCTCAGCTGACATGAAGTAAAAAGACTATATTGAATCCATTGTTAGATCAGCTGATAAGAAAATTGGTTCACTGTGTCGTGCAAGATAGTTTTTCTATCTAGAATCTTGCATATCTTTAAGTCTACTCTTCATCCCTTCTTAGAATATTGCTTCCACATATAGTCCAGAGCTCCTGCTATATATCTAGAGATCTTTGATAAAATCCAAAGAAAATCCCACAATATTATTGGCCTTTATCTGGCATCTTGGCTTCAGTTACTTTCCCACCACCATAAAAGTTGTCTCCTTGTGCCTTTTCTATAAAAACTTTCATGCTAATCGTTTGGATGAACACTTTGCTATGGTATGTAGACTTTGTGTACTAAACTGACAATGAGGTCTCATCAATTTACAGTTGTGTTCTATGCTAACAGTTTCTTTTCTTGCACTTCTCAGTTTTGGAACTCTCTTCCAGCTCCATACTTTCCAGTCAATCTTAATCTTCAATAGGAGTAGATAGATCTGCCTATCACCAAGTTCCCATTTCTCCTCTGTCTTTTGAACAGGAGTAGAGATTTATCTCTTGTTTCCTGTTTAGGATTGGGTTTCTGGTTCCTTCTAAAATCTTCTCATTTTCTTTCACTTCCAATAGACCCTTGCATCTTAGTGGCATTATCACCTTGCTTGGTGTGAATTGATTAAAAAAAATAGTTATAAACAAAGTCAGTTTTTGTTATAGTTTTTAAATTTTTTCCTTTCATTTTCTCTCTTCCATTGGTTTTCGTGCTTCTTTACTCAATTTATTTTTCATTTTTCATTTGTTTTTTCCTTTCAGTATTTTATTCAATTTTCATTCATTTTTTCTTTCACTTATTTTTTCATTTTTTTTTTTTATTTTTTCAATCTTCCATTCATTTCCTGCTTCTTTAAAATAAGAAATAAGAAAAATACAAACAGTACGTAGAAAGGTTAAGAAGGATAGAGAGAAAGCTTGAGCAATGTAAAGGAAGACATTTAAAGAAATGAAAAGAAAAGCTGAGAAGGAAATGAGATAAACTTAAAAAGGGTAATAAAGAGAAAGCTAAAGAAAGAGAAATAGGTAGAAAAGTCAAGAAAAGGAAAAGAGCCAAAGGAAGTGGAATGATGAGAAAAGAAGAGAGAGAAAGCTAAAGAAAGAGAACGAAAGAAAGCTTGAGAAAAATGAAGAGATAGAGATAGAAACACAAAGTTTGAGTAAAGAAATAAAGAGAAAGAAGCAAAAATGAATAAAGAGAAAAAGAGAGAAAACAGAGAAAAATAAACAGAGACAAGGTGAAATAAAGAGGAGGTTTAGGAAACAGAAAGTAGAGAGAAACTGAGAAAGTTAGTAGAAAATATGAATAAGAGAGAAAGATAAAGGGAAAAAAGAAAGCAAATAAAATTAACGTATTTGGAAAATAGAAGAGTGAGAGCAGAGAAAAAGAGAAATGTTGAAAGTGGCAGCAGAAAAATGAAGAAAAAAGAGAAGAAAAAAATGAATGCAGGCGAATATACAATTAAAAATAATAATAATAATAATTGCATTTTTATCATTTTGTGTGAGTTTGTAACTTCTAAATCAAGATAGAGATTTGAATTACACAGGTGAGGGGATATTATGGACTGTCACTATTTTGAAATTTGAAAAGAGACACTCAATTTTGGAGAGAAGCTGGGAAAATTCAAAATAATGATGACAACTGCTGAAGGCAATAGTAATGATATATTTTTTAAAATTCTACTAGATTTTGAAAGACTTTTGTTTAAATAAGTGCTACAGACAAGTAGGAAGAATTAAATTAAAAATAAAACACTAAAAATGTCAAGTTAAAGTTATTATGATTTCTTTCCAAGTTGCTGAAAATTCCTTCTGGAAATATAATGCAAACACACATGCAAAAAATAGATAAACTGAAGGATAATTAACAGACAACAGAAAATTTAACACAATTCCCAAGGTGTATTGGAATAATGAAGGATGTCTTTCAAAAAGATATGTGTAGTCATTGCTCTCCACATTTTCTTTCCTTTATAGCACTAAGCAATGTTTGATCTCTTCAGTCAGTTATGTGCCATGTGTGATACATGCTTAGGCAATCATGTATTTTTCAATACAGATCCGAAGCAAATTTTTTCCAACAGTAGGTTGCCATTTCTTTCTGTGGTAGACCAGTTGCCATCCAAGGCTACAGAACCCTGCTATTTACTCATTGAGAAGAAGAGGATTCATACCTGTCCCAAAGATATTAGCATGTAAGAGAATGTAATGGATTCGATTGGAATTTGAACTTGGCTCTCCAATACCTTGATCTGAGTCACTACCCATTACTACACTGTGCCTCCTACTATTCTTTTTAGTCTCTGTTCTGCCAACTATTAGTGCCAAGAGGAGAGAATGAAAAAAACCATAATGATGATAGTACTGATGACCATATTAAAAATGAGGATATTGATCACCATGATGGTAGAGAGAATGATGATGCTGATTATTATACAATACCTGCATTATGGTGGAAATTTCACATGATTATTAGAAGGTTGTTGTTCAAGCTCAGGTAAAAAAAAAAAGCCATGAATTTGAACACAAATTTCAAGGCCAGTAAACTGTACCTATTTGGAAGACTTGTCTAACTCCATTTTCTTGCTACTATTTCTGCCTATGCTGATCTTTTAAAAGACTAGTTTATGTCAATGTTGACTTCCTCTTTTAGGTGATGTTTCCTTCAGATGGGCATCATGCCTCTCCACATCTTCCTTTGCTTTGGAGTTCTAAGCAATGTTTGTCTCTTTACTAACGCTACCAGTTCTCTGTCCTGCTTCAGTTTACATAAGCTCAGCACATTAGATAAGTTATTTATTGTTTTTCTTCTGATCTTCACTATCACCTGTGAGTGTCATATTCTCTGAGGCTTCTTTCTTCATTATATGTCCCAGAAATTCCAACTCTCTTTCTGATTTTCATTATGTGTCCTTTTCATTCATATTTACCTTAAAACTTCTTCATTGCTTACATGTTCCATCACTAGTATTCTCAGCATCCTTCTCTAGAACCACATCTTTGTCTCAAGTTTTCTCTTCGTCTCTGAAGAAAGTGTTCAATATTCACTGCCATATACAAGGACTGATATTAGCACTCTTAATTGTTTCTAACAAAATATTCCTATTTCTTTCTACTTTATTTGCTTTTGGAACATATCTTCTACAATTCCAATGAGTTGTTAGACTTCTGGGTTACATTATCAATTTTAGCTGTTTTCACTCTAAGTACAAATATCCTTTCATTTTCATTTTCCTTAAAACTTCCTCATTGTTCATATGTTCCATCCATGGTATTCACAGCATCTTTCTGTAAGGCCACATTTCTGTTACATCTAGTCACTTCTTCATCAGAGAAAAAATTCTACAGCTTTCACTGCCATATTATTTTCACCACAAGCAAGGCAATAAAAGACACTGAAATTCAAGGGGCTAATGAAAATGAAAGAAACAGAGATGACAATAAAAGAACAGGATTTAAAGAAATGGGCAATGACAATTGACATTGCATTTAAAGTTCTGAAGATTGTAGTTGACAAGAAAGCATGAAACTGTGAGAAAGTTCCAGGACTAAGAACTATTAGCATAAAACTTATGGTTACAACTAGAAATTTCAAAAGTGAAATTATGAGACTTAGGTGCCAATCTAGTACTGTGCTTAAATTTGTGAAGTTAAGATACTAAAAAGGAAAGCTCATCAAATCAATTAGCATGAAAATATATGAAAGGCACAGGGAAGCTAAATTACTGTGGTGGTAAAATGATTGAAGCTAAGATGGCTGGTCATGACCAGTAACATTGCAAATTCTTTGAATTTTTTCAAGAATTTCTAGATATATATAGCAGAACTACGAGATCAGATGTGGGAGCAATATTCAATGCATACACATTTGATAGAGTTATAAATGTGTAAGATAAATTCTGATGAGAAAAATAGTCTAGCACAACATAGTGAACTGACTTTCCTAACAGCAGACTTAGCAATTGAATTGATTGATATTACATAGCAATTCAGTACTCATTTCTTTCTTTTTAATGAATCTTTCTTTTTTCTTAATATTTTGTTTATCTTCTGGAATGCTAGAAAAAATATCAGTGTACAAGGCCTGCCCAGAAAATATCTTGCCATTCTCAAAAACCAGTTGTACTGCTTTGATGCAACTTGACAATAGACACTCTCCCATGAGATTACTCAGTCAGCAGTAAGAAAGCATTGAGTGAACCTACATACTTTGTGAGCATCACATTCATAATGTCTGAGTGAGTAGATTCTTCGTATCTCGTGCAGGTGGTTTTGGCAAAACATCTCATCACCAAGGTTTGTCAGCACTCTACTTAAATCTAAATTTGGCTCATGGCCCCTTCTATCTTTCTCATAATCAAAAATTACCTTTGAAATACTATGGAAAAATATTAAGGAGAATATGATGAGGAAGGACACTCTATGGGTGATACTAATTCCATGTAACTCAGTACTAACGTCTGCATGATCAGATCATCAGCGATTAAACCAGTTCCCCAACTACACTTTGCTAGTGAGGAGATTGACAAGACACCTAGCAGGATTAATAGCAAGACCTGTCAAAGACCAGGTGAACCCTTTTGTAGGATCAACAGCTATCTAGCACAATGAGGTAAATGAGGCTCCATAGGTATGTATGCAACCAATGCAGTGATGACATGGCATTGCTGGGTGGAGGGCTTCTGGGACTGAAATCAACAATCAAAGCAGATGGTTCCCCCAATGGAATCAATAGTCACATAGCTTTCAAGTTGGAAGATATCTCAGCCAAAGTTTGACTTGGAGAGGGATGGCCTCCATGTGTACTTACTTAAGACATGAATGACTATCTTTCTGACTTTCAACCTAGATATGTACAAGGAACTGGCCATGTGCTCAGCTGTGCAGCAACCTTATAACATTGCTAGGTGGAAGGGTTTCTGGGACTGATATCAACAACCAATGTGGATAGTTCCCACCAATGGAATCAATAGTCACATATCATTGGCAAGCCTTCATCTTGGTGGACATATTAGCTGTGAAGCAATCTTACAACCATCCCTAATCATGGAATAAAAGGTGATGAAGAGTAGACAGAGAAGGCAGCTGAAGTTGATCCTTAAAGATTTTGGACTGTGCAGACCGTTTTGAAAAGTAGAAAGTAATGAGTGAGTTTGATTTATTTGTAACCATCCCAGTTATAATGCCAGAGTGAGAAGATATTCCCATATTGTGCCAGTTGCTTTGGCTAAACATTGCATCACTTAGGTTTATCAGCACCCCACTAAAATCCAGATTTGATTCATGCGACCTTCCAAAATTAAGTTAAAGTGAAAAATCCCCATTGAAATACCATAGACAAAATTAAGGAGAATATGATGAGGCAGCTGTTTTGAAAAGTGAAAAGGAAACTAGGATAAGTGTATGTGGTTCCAAGGAGAATACTTTCAAGGGAACTAAGACAACATTGTGTTAGGTAGATGACTGATATCAAACATTAAGCAACTGGACACTTATTGAAGAGAGCTTGTATAATGGGGCAAAACAATTTGCAGACATATAAGATGATATATTAATATGATGATGACAGTTGTTGACTTGGAGTGGAAAACAAGATGCTAAACTAATAAAATGATATAGCAAGAATGATAGTGATATGATAAAAATATATGATTATGATATCTTAAAGTGTAATTTCAGTGATATTGCAGGTGATAATTGTGTTGACAAGGAAATACAACAGGAAATGAATCTATAAAAAAACTATTGTACTGGGTGAATTTTGAAACCTTAAAATATATGACATATTATCATCATCATCATCATCAGTCCCATGACCAGGTGTGGGCATGGGTCACTGTGCATATGAGCAACTGAGCCACCCACTTCATATCTCTTGGTTGCATGCTAATGTCTGAGTCTCTGTGAATGATTATCTACTCCACTCAGTGACATTATTGACACATAACCTACATTTGCCTCTTATTTTGATCAAGATGATATCTTGTAGGATGGTATTGAAAAGATTGTTGGCTCTTATGACAAGGCAATACCATTTCATCTCTTCTTAGCAGTGGATATGAGACCTCCAATAGGACTGTTTCTTGTCACTTATGATATGGTTTACTTAGAAAATGATGTGGATGGTTTTGTAGCATCTCATTTCTAATGCTTGGAGTCTTTGTTGTAATGAAACATAATACAATATAGTACAATATAATTACACAATTAAATTAGGTAGATATTTAAGAAAAAATAATATATTTTGGCTCTATCAAAATTATTTTAATTTTTGAGTTTATGTGGGAACCTCTTATATATGCTGTCTGTTTTTATGCTTATATAATACTCCACATATGTTGCTTAGACCTTCAAGGGAGAGGAATTTGTGGAGAGCCATGATCATTAGGACAGATCGATTTTGGAACCTTGGTATTGCACTCAGTTTGAAAGTTGGAGGTTGACATGATAAATGAAGACAAAATATTTTTTTCTAAATTGTTACCTTTTTGAGGAAATGAGTTTAAAGATTAAAGTTTAAAATTGTAGCATTGGAATTTCATTCTGGTGATCAATAAGAGCCTTATAGAAGACAAAACCATTGAAGTTTTATAAATTTTATATGGACAAGATGCATGGCCCATCAAATAAAACCTTTATTTACTTCAAAGGGAAATTATATTGAACAATTTAGCAATATTATGATGTAATATTTTTTTACAGTGCATTAGTTTTAGTGTGGTTTTCAATAAACAATGCAAATTTAAAACATTTTGTCTTATAATTTGTGCCCAGCATTACGTGTTATTTACACTTTTATCTATTTTTTGTTTTATTAATCATGAATTGACAAATGGTCTAATAAATATTATTCATTGAATAGTCATTTTTGAAATCTTTTAATCTTGTCAAATTTACAATTTTTCTTACATAGTTTTCACTTATCGAATACAGTCAAAAACTGCATATTTTGCTTGTGGTGATTCATAATTATAATTCTGGTTTGAATATATATATTACATTCAATGTATCTAATGCAAAAGATATGAACTTTGTTTGGATTTATTCTTGAAAAGGTAACATTTTGAAGTCAGTTTGTAAGCAAAAATCTGCTGTGACTGTGCCCTCAATTATAAATGGCCCCAAGGTTATATCTTCTTCAACAGATAAAACGAACCTCTTCACCTTTATCTTTGCCTCTAATTCAATGACAAAGACCATCCCCTCCCCAACTTCCCATGTCTCACTGAGTACAATCTCAGTAATATTATCATTATAGCATGAGAAGCCTCTAAATTTATCAAAAGCCTTGACCCTAAGAAAACAACTGGCCTAGACAAAATTCCTGTGGTTGTCCTTAAGAATATCAACCTGGAATTATCCCCAATTCTAACAAAGTTATTCAACCACTGCTTGATGGAGAAATACATCCTAAACCTTTGGAAGGTGTTAAACGTATGCCTGGTTTTCAAGAACGTGAGCATTTAATCTTCCCCATTCCCTGTACAGACCCATCAGTCTCCTCTAAATCATCAGTAAGCTTTTTGAGACTATAATCAATAAGAAAGTCATTGAGCACCTAGAAAAAAAAAACAACCTTTTAAGTGCTGGGCAGTATGTATTTCACACCTGAACTCAAATGGAACTCATACATACCATCCATTGCTAAGGATGCAGGTAAAATGGTTGGTTCCCTGTAGTGCACCAGTAATTACCTGACTCCTGCTATCCTCTATCATTACAAGAGCCAGATCAGCTAAAAATGGAGTACTGTTGTCATACTTGGACAGAAGATTTCCAGATCTCATTCTCCAATTTTGATAGAGCCCAAAAGCATCTCTGAGCCACTGTGGGTGATGAATTATTCTCCACTCTTCAATGTCTCTCCCACAAGTGGGATGAGGCAAGCCTCTCAATGCTCTACTGTTACTTCTATGGAAAGTGCTTGGACAAATTACATTCCTGCACATACCTACAAGCTTTGATCTTCTTTTGAAGAGGCAGCGTTGTTTAGAAAAGTCAATAATAATAATAATGTCCCCATTGACATAAATACAGTAGTAAATACTGTATGGTGGTCTGCAGTTAGAGATTCATTGTGGAATTCACTTGACTCACTTCTAGCAGTTGACTACTTCTTCTATGCACTGCTGGTGAATCTTATATGTGTTGTTCTTGCCCTAAGTATTATCGTTCATTACCAACCTTTTTTTGATTATTCTATTCAGTAACCTTTCCTAGGTTACAACACATTTCTTGAAATCCGTGTCGCATGCATTCATATTTAGAATCTATTGAATCTTTTGAAATTGCTTCGATTACATTTCAGATGAGAAAAAATTAACAGATATGGGCTTTCAAGAAGATCTGAACAAGTATACATGCATTCTTCAAAAGGGTAATTGAACCTTGCTGGGTTATGACACTCTCTGTAGCTAAGTGGGCCATATCAGACTGCAGTTTCTCCTACAAAAAGGGATGCAGGTTTGAATCCTGCTAGAGAGCACATTTTCTTTATTAAGTCTCCCAAATACACAGACTGGTAGGTATTATTCACATGTTTTAGAACAAAAAAACATGGTGTCTACACAAATATGGCTATCCACAAAATAACATTTGGCATATGAGGAAATATAAAATGAAAGAAGAGGAAGTGTTAAGTATAAAAATGAAAAGATGCAGACTTCATAACTAAATATAAAAACGTAATGAGTAAAATAGTCATGAGAAAATGGATAATCTTAGTTGCCATCATTCATGGATAGTTACAACTTGTAAGCAAATAAAAAAATCTGACCAAATAACCATTTATTTATATTTTTTTTGTAAGGGTATTTTAGTTCAGCTGAGAACTTTTCAGTTCAAGCTCGTATACACAAAAATTGTTAAAATCCTGTACAGCAAATTATGACAAAAATTCTCATGAAAGGTATAAATAAAACCATAACTGTCAAAACTGTGTTAGTATTGCTCCAAGCCACCATTTTGTTTCACAAAATGATTGTGTTAATGATTTTGAAGATGATAATAGTGCTAATATTTTTATATAATGCATTATACTGTCCATGGCAGTAAAATGGCTTGTGTGCTTGTCTTTGTAAGTCATTAGGAGTGAGCTTGTCTTCCATCTTGAGTTCTAAACAAGGCTGGTACAAGTGTCTCTTGCCCACTCCTCCTGAATCTATGATAGAGGTTCCCTCCACTCTACTACATTACAGTTTTCATATTTTTCTCAAATTCCTCCATAACATTGTAAGTGCTATTTTCCCTAAGTGGGTAGGTGGGCTTATATTGTAAAGGTTCCTAGTTGTATCTTTTTGAAACAAATTTTTTTTTTATTTCTTGTTCGTTAAAATCAAATTAGTTTAAGATCAAAGAGCAAGATAGATGTCTGGTAGAGAACAGAAAACTAATGTCGCATTTAACCCATTGTGAAAAAAAAAAAAAAATCACGGATTTTGACAAGAAAAACAAAGATCCCAGAATTAGTCAAAATCTGCAAGAGATTTTTCATCCTTTAATAGTCAGTTGTGGTTAGTTTAATTTGTAACATACAGGTAGAAAAAAGCAAATGTTGATAAGGTAGTGAGAGTCACAAAGCATTACCTGAGCCCACCAATCAGGCTCCTTCCAACTGGCCCTAGAGATACAAACAGAGATAAAAACGGATTGATCCAGAAAGAAAAAAGTAACAGAACAAATGGGAAAAGACTTAAATTAGTTAATTTAATGACATATAAACCAGTTGGCTTGTTTAATATTGAATAAATTTCATAAGATAAACAACCCAGTGAATTAATAGATAGGTAGACAAATCTCCAGTTGTTGCTAAATTCAAAATGGTAGACATACTTTTTCTTTAGAAAGATATATTTAGAGATTTAGAATCTGCCTCTTTCCCAGCACCATAAAGTAGCTTTCCTATGACTTTTCTATAAATATTTTTATGGTAATAGTTTTGAAAAACTTTCCCATATGATACCTAGACTATGAATTTAAGTGCAATACTAGATTTGTCATAAGGTCTCATCATTTTAGAGTCGAAATGGCTGGATATAACTAAGTTTTATGGTGAAAGTTTATTCCATCAGACTTCTCACTTGCAGAACTCTTTTCTGGCTTCTTGCTTCCTGGTCAATTTTGCTCTTCAAAAATTTAAATGCAATGTCAATCGTTATCTTTTGTTTTCTTAATTCTTGTTCTTTTATTGTCCTCTCTCTTTAATAGTAGATTTTTCTCACATTCTTTAACAGCCAGTAATCCATTGCATCCTAGTGTTTTTATTGCCTTGCTTGAGGTGAAATGATTAAAAAAAAAATCTAGGCCAGGAGATATCACTGTTACAAAAAGAAAACAAACTGTGTTCTTAATTCAAAGATGTTCATTCACTAAATATTACATTTATAATAATAAGAAATAATGTTGGATTAAAAAAATTTTTTTCAGTTTTCTGAATTTTTAAAATTCAAATGGATCAACTAGTTGAGACCAGATAACTAGTAGTCCTGGGTATGACAATAAACTACATCCAGCAGCAAGGAGATTGGAGGTTTTGAGGAGAGTGGAACCACCTCTTAATTGCTGCTGTTCCCAGCTCCACTCTGACCTGGAGTAGTAGCACTTGTTAGGGTCACTGCTATGGGCAAATAGTGACCCCCCACCAAACAAAAACAAAACACTATGAAAGTATAAAAATACATTTTTATGCTAAAAATACCAGCAATACATTTTTATATAATAAAATTACCAACAATACCTATTTATAGTAAAATTACCAACAATACAGTTTATCTGTAATTGAAGGCATACAATTGTGTTCAAAATATATTTAGTTGAAACCATAAAATTGTATTCAAAATATTTAGTTTTTGCATTAAATAACCGGAAAACAGGAAAATAAAAAAGACAATCCCCGAAAACAAATACCAATATAAATTTGGAGAACTAATAGAGAAATATATAGGATATAGAATGATCTATACAGACGGATCTAAAGATAAGAAAATAATTGAAGCAGCAGCCACCAACAGATATAAACACAAAGAAATAAGACTATTAGAAATGCAAGCACTAAAGATTGCAATTGATCTCATAAAGGAATTACCAGAAAAACAGTTTGTAATTTTTTACTGACTTGTTATCTTCTCCCATAGCCCTAAAAGAAAGGAGATCCAACCACCCTTATATTTCCAATATACTGGAAGAACATCACAATATAGTAAAAACACAAAAGAAAGTAATCTTGGCCTGGATAATAAGACATGTTGGTATAAGAGGGAATAAAAGGCAGACAAGTTAGCCCTTAACATGGAAATAACCAATATCAGAACATCATATACAGACTTTAAAGGGAAAGTCAAAGACCACATCAAAATGGCAAGCAATATGGAATACCTTCCTTCAGAATAAGTTATAACAATGTAAGTTACATCAACCCATAGTTGGAACAGAAAGCATAAACATGATAACTGATAGAAGGGAAGATACCATACTAACACATGTTCATATTGGCCACACACATCTGCTTAGAGGAGAAGACATGCCCCAGTGTAACTACTGCAATCAAAGACTAACAATGAAACATATACTAACAGAATGCAAAAAAACTACACACATATACACAGCAAATTCTACAAAGTAACAAACATAAAAGCATTATTTGAAAATATAGCTTTTTTCCAAATTATAGAGTTTCTAAAGGAAATTAAATTGTACAGACTTATTTAATAATAAAAACAATCCAATACTAGCAAAATGATAACAACGCCCAGGCAGGAATGAAATAACAATTAACTAACTGATGCTACGAAAAAAAAATAAATAGAATAAAAAAAAAAGAAAAAACTGTCTGACTCAGAATGGTTGATAGGTCATTAAACACAAACAAGGAAACAAACTATGACTAGTAGTGCCTGTGAAAATTTCACTGTTTTAATGACTGAATAAGCTCTTTAAAACACAGTGGAAATTCTCCTATTGTATAGTTGAATATTTGAGTTTAACAACTTTAACATATTAAAGGAACAATCATGAGCATGAATGCAAGTTATTATTTAAAGAAGTTAGAGGGTGCAAATGAAAAGATTAAAAATTGACAAGGTTTTCCATTTCACTGAAGCAGATGTTAAATACAAGAGAGCATTATTACATCCTCTATCTTCCCTTTCTTTCTTTCTTTCTTTCACTAAAAACAGCATCATTTAACTACCATAGAGAAACTTTCCTGACCGTCATCAGCATGGCTGATGCTAGAGTCTTGGAGAGCAACTGACTATACCTTCTTGGCCTCATGTTTTCAACTGATTTGAAGTGGAATGACTACATTGAATCAATAGCTGCATCTACTGCAAGGAAAGTTGAGTCACTGTGTTATGCCAAAAGGTTTTTCTTGTCAGAGTCCATCTTGCACATTTACAAATCTACCATTTTTCCATGCATTGAATATCTGGTCTGTGGCTCCTGCTACTCATCTCGAAGGTCCTTGACAAAATCTAAAGAAGAATCTACAATGTAATTGACCCTGACTTGGCATCTCAACTTCAGTCACATTCCCACTGATGTGATGTGACTTTCCTCTGTCTTTTCTACAAATATTTTCATGGCAGCTGCTCTGATGAGCTTTTTTCCCTGGTGCCTAGACTAAGTGAATTTAAGCATGCTACTAGATTGGCATCTAGGTCCCACCCTTTTACTGTTGAAATAGTTAAATGTAACTGCCACTTTTACTCCAACAGTTTCTTTTTTTGCACTTTCTTTCTGTGGAACTTCCTTTTATTTACTTGCTTCCCTGATAACTACAATCTTCAAAAATTTAAATGCAATGCAAACTGCCATCTCTTATCTTCTTGAACCCTGTTCATCTTTTATCCTTTCCTCGCCCTTCTCTCTTTCTAACCAGTAGCATTCCTGCCTTGCTTGGGATGAAATGATTAAAAAAAAATCTCTGATAGATTTTTTTCTTCCATCTTTCCTTGCAGTCAAAATGGAATAGTCTATTATTTATCTGAGGTAATGGCAAGGTGTAACATACGTTCTGACTAATTAACTGACAAGCAGAATTATTAAATGATAAAAAATAGAAATTACAAGAATATGGCATTTAAACATGACCACTATTCCAGTAATAATAGGAGCACTACAAACAGTTAACAATATATTCATTATATATAAAAAACAGGAAACCCTCACAATCTGAGGTACAAAAAGTTATGCTTATCTGTTTGAAAAAAAAATCTCAATGTAAAAGTGGAAATAATAATAAGAAGAACTAATAAGAATGTTGCATTTAAGCACAGCCACTATTCCAGTATTAATAGGAGCACTTGGAATGATTAAAAAGAATACTGATACACACATTATGAAAATCTCAGGAAACTTCTCACTATTTGAGAGACAAAAGATTTTGCTCATGAGCATCTATCATATACTCGGAAAAAATCAATTTTAGAGACTCAATAACTTTTTAAGAAAACCTTTGTTTACCTTAGGTTTCATGTAAAATATTTGGTAAATGATTCTATCAAATGGGAAACTGGGGAAAAAATGGAAAGAATAAGAATATTACCAACATACTTTCACATATAAATAAAAAGTCTTTTTCTAAAGTTCTTCTTTTACATACCATGTCCCTTCAGGACTTCACTGATATAAGTTCTTTATAACTTTCTGTCTTTCATTTCTGTAACTTTTGTACATTTATCATCTTTCTTTGCTATTACACTGCCTTCCATTTACACAATATTTATTTGCTCTTCTCTCTACTTCTCTTGCCTTCTTTATGTCCCATAATTGTTTGATTTTTTTGGCTCTCTCTCCTCATTATGTATTCCAAGAATTTAATTGTTGCTTTCTGAGTGTACATATAAGTTTTTTGTAGTTACTGTTTTCCTTAAAACCTCTTTGCATATATATATTATATATTCTTGCAAAAAATCGAGAAAAGAATTGTCAATGTTATCAGTCCTGACCTGGCATTTTGGCTTCAGTCACTTTCTTACCATCATAAAATGGATTCCATTTCTCTAAATATTTTCATGGCAATGGTTCTGACAAGCTTTTCCTTTTTGGTACCTCAACTTTATGAATTTAACTAGATTGGCAGCTAGATCTCATCCTACTGTTGAAATAGTTGGGTGTAACCATAAATTCTACTCTAATAGTTTCTCCTCTTGCACTTCTCACCTGAGGAACTCTCTTCTGGCTTCTTGCTTTTCTGTAAACCATGATCTTCAAAAATTGACTGGGTATTTTCAAGAACTTCTCATTATAATACCAGTATATCCATGCATTTAATGATAATGGTTATTAAAAAACAAAACAACACCAAACAAAATGACATCCACCTGAAGCCGGAATCTTACTTATTATAAAACCCAGGTTGTGTGTGTGTGTGTGTGTGTGTGTGTGTGTGTGTGTATGTGTGTGTGTCTGTACGTTTATATATTGGATCGGATTTCCTACATTTTTCAACCGATTTCAACAAAACTTCACAGGACTATGGAAAATTACCTTGCGGTGGTTCTGACAGCACCAAAAATTGGAAAAACAATTGTTTTTGCACGAAATCAATTTGAAAACACAACTAAGAGGCATCGCTGTTTCGAGAATGAAAGGGGAACAACTCATATCAAGTTATACTTATTATAAAACCCAGGTTGTGTGTGTGTGTTCCTTTACATATGGGATCGGATTTCTTACATTTTTCAACCGATTTCAACAAAACTTCACTTTTTTTTTTGTCAGGTAGTGTTTCTTATTGTCTTGCATACTTTTTTCTTTATTTTTACATTCAGAATGCTTTAAAAATTCCATTTACAAGACATTTGTTTATAATAAAATTCTATTCAATCGGTAGACTCATAACGATTGAAAACAATGTTTTTGTTTGAGTTTGGGTTTGACTAATACGTAAAAAAAAAACTAATTAAGACATGCGTGTCCATCAAGCTTAAACAATAATCTTTGTCAATTTTATTTTTCAGTCTTTATGATGGTCGATACTTGATCTATCTCTTACTGTCACATCCCTGAGCAACGCCGGGGTCTACTGCTAGTACTTGATATAGGAATTCACTAAAGATATTACAAAAAATGTCCTAAGACATAAGTAAGATTTTTATAAATTTAAACAACAGATTATATGAACCTAAAAAGGATCTTCTACAAAAGTCAGTGCATTAGTCATTTATGTAATAGATCTGATCATAATTTCAATTTCAAGAATGCATTTTTGATTAAAGGAGAAAATAATAAAATATATTGAAAGTACACTTATTTTAGAATCCTCTCCTGTAAATATATGTCCAATATCATAGAACATATTTTTTTCTTCACAAAATTTGTACTAATACTACATTTCTTATGTGCTGTGTCTTCAGGACATCATGGTGATCATGGCTCTCCACAATTTTTTGTCCATTGTAGCTCTTAATAACCATTCTCCTTTTAACATCTTTCACAAACACTGCTCTGCCATCCACTCACTCAAGCTTGCCAGATAAGTTATGCGTTGCTTTCCTCCGGCCCTCTTACCTTCAATCTGTCCTGTGAGCATCAAATTTCCAAGCCCTCTTTCCTCATTTTGTGGCCCAGAAATTTCAACTTTCTCTTCCTGATGTTAATTAAGCACAGGTGTCCTTTGTCTAGAACTTTGTCATTGCTCACATATGTATGGTATTCTCAGCATCCTTCTGTAGAGCCACATTTCTGTTGTTTCAAGTCTCTTCTTCATCTGTGAGAAGATTGTCCAGCATTCACTGTCATATAAGATGACTGATACATAACAGCTCAGTACTCTTTTCTTTGTTTCTAACAATATTTTTCTGTTTCTTAATACTTTGCTCAGCTTTTGGTAGGCATCTTTTGCTATCCCAGTTGGTTGATCACCCTATCTATTCTCCTGATTTGACTATCATCTGTTCCCCAACATGAAAAAAAACGCTTGGCTGGGAACCAGTATTACAGTGATGATGATGTCATGTCTGCTGTTGATGACTTTTTTGACCAACAGGATGAAAAGTCTTCTTTGAACAGTAGGATGTCAGCTTACCTGGAAAAAAAACAATACAGTTATTAATAAGACAAGTTTAAATTAACACATACAAGATTTCACAGCTTTAGCATTATTCCTCCATTGTCAACTTATGAACTTTCCAGCCTCATGTGTATGTGTGTGTGTATATATATATATATATATATATATATATATATATTTCGTAATAATTGATGCAGTGATAATAATTTCTCTCTGAATGTATAACTGCATCTAATTGGAGTCAAAAGTTGCCACCCGGTGACCAGATTCCTTGTTGACATCAACTAATTAAGCTAGGATTTCTTCGATATCTGCTGATTGCAAAACTGGGCGGTGTATTTCGTGGCAGAGAATTATCTCCAGTTTTTACTTCTAGTAATCAGCTCGCCAAAATTCTTGATTTTGTGGTATCAGTTCTTTTTTTTTGTTTTATATTCAGATGATTGATTTCAGGTCCTTTTTAAAGTCATCATTGATTTTTATTAAAAAAAAAAAAATCCTATCTCCAACTATGGATCAATAAATCTGTAACCTGACAGTGTATATTACAAAGGAGCATTTTAAATTTCTTAGCAAGATTCATTTCCCCAAATCAGTGTTTCAGTAACCATTATAATATTGATTTAAGGAGATGGGTTATGATAAGAACTTTTCAGCTCCACCCTCATATTTATTTCTGGAAGCCCAGCATGGAAAGTTCAATATATCTGGATTGTTAAAGTGGAGAAGCATAGGATCAAGTGCATTGACAAAGAAAATCTGGGGTATTTATTAATCTGCACAAGTTGCTACCCTTGGTTACCATTTAATCCTGGAAGGGGCAGCCTTATGCAGAAGGGGCTGAGCAGCCATTTTTATATAGGGCACACACATGGAGAACAAAATAATTTGAATAAAGCATTCTATTTTCCCCACAAAAAAAATAGATACTCATTTGTATCCTATGTAATACAGATTATTTATATGAGAAAAGCAATTTAATTTGCTTTTAAAACAGCAAATTGATTAGCAACAGAAATGTTTTAATTTCAAAATTATTGACTTGTTAAAGATTTTCATAAACACTATTGTTACAACAAATTTATCACAGAAATCTTACTTATTATAAAATGCAGGTTGTGTGTGTGTGTGTGTGTGTCTGTATGTTTATATATTGGATCAGATTTCCTACATTTTTCAACCGATTTCAACAAAACTTCACAGGACTACGTAAAATTACCCTGTGGTGGTTCTGACAGTGCCAAAAATTGGAAAAACACAATTGTTTTTGCACGAAATCAATTTGAAAACACGATTCTGTCGCCAGAATGAAAGGGGGACAACTCATATCGAGTTATATTTATTATAAAACCCAGGTTGTTTGTGTGTGTGTGTGTGTGTTCATTTATATATGGGATCAGATTTCCTACATTTTTCAACTGATTTCAACAAAACTTCACTTTTTTTTTGGCAGGTAGTGTTTTTATTGTCTTGCACACTTTTTTCTTTATTTTTACATTCTGAATGCTTTAAAAATTCCATTTATAAGACAATTGTTTATAATAAAATTCTATTCAAACTCATAACGATTGAAAACAATGTTTTTGTTTGAGTTTGACCAATTCGTAAAAAACAAAAAAAAAACAAAAAAAAAACTAATTAACACATGCGTGTCCATCAACCTTAAACAATAATCTTTGTCAATTTTATTTTTCAGTCTTTATGATGGTCGATACTTGATCTATCTCTTACTGTTACATCCCTGGGCAACGCCGGGCTCTACTGCTAGTATATAATAATTTCCTGAAGAATTAAAATGTAAATTACTATAGAAATATATAGTATCAGTAATTTATAGTATAAATACATAATAGTTAAGGTTTAGAAAATATAAATACTGCAGAAATATATAATTTGTCAATAATTTTAGGTGGAAATATATTGCAAATTACTAAAGAAATAAATATTAGCATAATTAATTGTAGAAATACTTTGTAAATTACTGTAGTTTTGTTAATAATTTATGATAAAAAAATGTGTTGGAAATTACTATAGAAATATATTGTCCTTGTCCTTAATTTATGATAGAATACATTGTAAATTACTACAGAAATGTATTGTCAGTAATTTATGGTAGAAATGCATTATAAATTAATATAGAAATAAATTGTGAGTAATTTATAATAGAAATACATTACAAATTAATATATATATATTGTCAGTAATTTACGATAGAAATGCATTATTAATTAATGTAGGAATATATATAATTTATGATAAAAATACATTGTAAATTACTGCAGAAATATATCATCAGTAATTTATTATACACTGTCAGTAATTCATGATAAAAATGTATTGCAAATTATTATATAAATATATGATCAGTAATTTACAATAGGATTACTTTGTAAATTAATACAGAAATATAATAGCAATAATTTATTTTTGAAATTGCAAATAAATATAGGAATACAGTGTCAGCAATTTATGTTAGAAAAACATTGTAAATTACTAGAGAAATAAATCATGAATAATTTATAATAGAACATAATTGATGAAACCTGCATGATTATCAGGATGATTAAATCTTTCTTTGAGGTGAATATAACCTGCTTTATACAATAACAAAAGATAGTAGTTTGAGTACACGTTTTCAAAGGAGGAACATCTGACTATTTCTGCAGTTCAACAACCTACAACCATCTTCCTGCTATCTTAATATTTGCCTTACAAAGCCAGTCTTATAGTTCATGACTTTGAGAAGAGTCATGAAAATACCCAATATTGTTCAGACAATTTATCTCTTTCTTCTTATCTTCTTATACTTTCTGTATTTTATGCAAAGAACTTATACAAGGAGAAAACTGCCTGCATACAGATGGAAAATGAATTCAGTAGATACATAAATATAGAAAGGGGCATAAGACAAGGATGAGTCATCTCACCAGATTTATTCAACCTTTACAGCAAGGTGATTTGAAGAGAAATATAAGTTCTGCCAGGATTTATGACACAACATTAACAACCTAAGATATGCAGAAGGTACAGTGTTTATAACAGACGCAAAAAGAAAACTGCAGGAACTCGAGAAGACAGTAAAGAAAAGTGAGACACGATTAAACATCAATTCTATTTATTTATTTATTTTACAGTAAGGTTCACTCTGTACAAGGTCTGGGGGTCATTTGATGTAGAGGTTTACAATAACAGGTAGTTTATGCAGATAGAAGGAGGAAGATAACGGTTAACCCTAGACTTGAACAGGTTAAGCTTGTAGTGATTGGGGAAACATTCTGTTGGGAGTCAATTCCACAGAGCAGTGGTTTGCAGGAAGAAGCTATTTGAGTGGAACTTACTTCTTACCAATGGAATACAAAGGGAATGTGGATGGTTTGCTGCAATGTGAGTGGTATGGCAGGTATGGCTGTGAAGGTTAGAATTGGTGGAACCAAGTAATACAGTTCATCTGATCACTTTCCATGGAAGTAGTGATAGAGAAGTGATGAGTCTTGCCGCACCCTGCCTGTGAGAGAAGGGTTGGTGGATGGAAAATAATTTATTACGTACAAGAACTATGAGACACTTTTGGACTCTATTGAAACTGGAAATATTGTTGTTAGCAAGAGGAACAGCTCAAGATAAGAGATATGAACTGGAGATGCCAAATCAAGCAAACATGAAAATTTAAATATCTGAGAAGAGATTTAAGAGAGAATGGAAAATGTTACACTGAAATCCAAAGACACACTGAATAGAAAAACATGCCTTCCAAAAGTTAAACAAAGTATTAAGAAACAGAAAAATTTTTGTTTCTCAATATTTTGCTTAGGCTCTGGAAGGCAACTTTCACTGTTTCAATGCATCTTTGATTCTGAGTACAAGGTGTGGCAGAAGTATCTCCTACATTTTAAACTGCCACCTGCATACGGCTAGTGAATACTTAAGTGTTATGCAATATAAAACTTCCTATAGCAGTGAGTGTTGGACAATTATCTCAAAGACTAAAAGAAAACTTGAGGCAACAGAGTTGTTGTTCTATTGAATGATGCTGAGAATACCATGGACCAAACATGTGAGTAAAAAGGAAGTTTTAAGGATAATAGAAAGAGAAAGGAGGCTTATACTTAAAATCAAAGAAAGGAAAATCAAAATTTCTAAGTGATATAATGAAGTGTTTGACACTCACAGGTCATATTGAAGGCATAAGGGGCAGAGGGAAACTGCAAGTAACCTACCTAATGAGCTTGTGTAAATAGATGACAGTCCAGGGTTGTGAAGAGCCATGATTGTCCATGTGCAGAAAGGACATGACACAAAAGATTTTGTATATTGCTTCAACTGATACATTCTTCAGCTTTCATTATTATTTCAAATGTACTTGTTCTTGTAATCTCTTATGTTAAAGGCAGTATTTAAAATCTGTGATGTCATGTGTAGTTTTCACAATATTTATTGGAGACAAAAAAAAGCCAATTTTCTTCACTGGTGCCTTATTCCTCTTCAAAGTAGTCCTGTTGAACTCTCATGCACAAAATGCCTTCCTCTTTTCAAAACAATCTACAAAGTCTTTTAGGATCAATGTCAAGATTAAGCAAATACAGAAATTTAACTATCTGGGAAGTGTAACTATAGACAATGGAAAAAGTGACAAAAAAAATTTGAAGATTCATTGGAATAGTGAAAGATGCATTCCAAAGACTAAACAAAATATTAAGAAACAAAGAAATTTCATTGGAAACAAAGAGTGTTCAAGTGTTATGTAATATAAATGTTTCTATATGGTAGTGAATGTTGGACAATTTCTTCATAGATTAAAATGAAACTTTAGGAAATACAGATGTGGTTCTATTGATGGATGTTGAGGATAATATGGACAGATCATGTAAGCAATGAGGTTTAAAAAATGGAAATAAAAATGACACTTTTACTTAGGATCAGAAAGAGACAGTAGAAATTCCTATGGCACATTAATGAGGAAGGAGAGCTTGGAGAATGTAACATTCATAGAACATAGTGAAGGCAAGCAATGAGTAACATAACACCCTTTTGTAAATGGATGTCAGAACATGAACAAGGAGGGATAGTAAGGGTTCAGACATTGCTTAGTGTTATGTGGGATAGGAAGTTGTAGAGAACCATGATCGTCCATGTTCTGAAGCGATATGGTAAATAAAAGAAGGAATGTCAATACCTCACAGACATATTGTCATAATATGATGCTCACAGAGTTTACATGCTCATTTATTGGTGAGTCACATCACTACCAACTGAATAACCTCATAGGAGAGTATTCACACAGGTACAGTAAAGTCTCTTCTGATTGGTTGTCAAGTTACATGAAGGCTATGCAATTGGTTCTCTAGATATTCAAAATGGCTTCTGGACAAATCACCCTAGTAACTCAATAATGCCCACCATAAAATCCAGTATCATTTATAAGCACTTGATTTCATTATGTACAAAAATATAATGCTCTGTTATTTTTGCATAGAGCACATTGTCTTGGTGTGTCATATTATATACTCATTCAGATGTTATGTTTGTGTTATATAATATTTTTTACTGAGGGTACATAATTTAATTATAGCCATTAAAACAGACATGTTAAAACAAAGAGCAAGGAGAGAAAGAGGAAAAAATTATATTCACCATAGATTGTATATAACTCAGTAAAAAAGGTTAAACACTTTCTCTCTTCACTCTTCAGAGTTCCATTGAAGACAAAAAGATGACACATAACTACAAAAATAGCAAGAAGATTAACGATATACACATATATATTAATAAGAAAAATAATCTGATGATTAAATAATGATGTGATATATTTATATGAATAAAAGGTTTTGACAAAAAAAATAATGCTAGCAACATTTGCATTAACTCAATATCTGTAGACATCCATCTGTCTCAGGGGTTGATGGAGTTATGCTCTGGATGCTGTTTCAGATGCAGCGTCCATTGTTAGTAGATTGATGCTGCTTGTCTCTCCAGTGCACAAGGCCTGTAGATATGGGGAAAGACTCTTGCCCATGCAATAGGTCCCCCACTGTGCATGTTAATGAAATTGTTACTCATGCAGCACATTCTTCCTCGCAAAGACATTGAAATGATCCAATGAAATGGTTCAAGTACCATTATAGGAGTTTTGAGTACACTTTTGAATGCAGCCAAAAACTGCTTTTGGGTCCCTGTCTCTGATCCTCAGGGTTTCAGTCAGGGTAGTTTGAAATTAATACATGCTGGAGCTCCAGGAAGAAAATTCCCACAGGCATATCTCTCAAGAGGGAGCTGGTGTAATAACCCCAGCATCCTTGTAGAAGTCAAGTAACTTACCTGCCAACATGGTTGCCTTCTTGTGTTTCCTTGTAAAGCAAACCAGCTGATTTTACCTCATTTTTTAGGAGAGTGCCTAATACACCAGTTAGGTTGGTCCATTTTGCTAGAATGGACCTGCCCAATACATTTGCATGAGTGGTCTTTATTCACTCATATATTTCTCCATGAAATGACTCAAGTCAGTTGGCTTTTGGCTACAAGTTGGTCAGTCAGTTGACTGGCTGATCAGTTAAACTCTCTGCCTTCGGGCGGGGAGGAACCCGAAGGAGGCTACGCCAAAGGGCGGATTCTCTTTCGGGGAGGTAAACCGACCCTGAACCCGTTTATATGTTCAATGGGCATATTTTTGGCCAAGCCCAAGGGCTCAGAGATCCCATGTTAAACCGGCCTTGTGCCACATGATGCCCTCGTGGTGGGGTGACTAAATATCGTTGGCTTTTGGCTACACTAGCCTACTTGTGTGTCAGACCACTGGCAAGCTAACCAATATTTTACAATCCTCAAAAGAGGAAGCGCCAGGGGTGTTTCAGCAATTTTTGAATGATCTTCCAGAAATTCCACATTAAATTCTGTCCTTGTGACTCATTCTGTCATGACATAAGCACATGGATAAATACCTATTCCTGAAGCCTTTCCCATGATTGAATATGGCAGCAAAGCAGTGAAGGTTTTTCAGAATTTCCCTTCTCTTAGATAAACTGACCCCCTCCAGGTTAACGAATTTCATTTACCTGGATAATTTAATATAAATGCACTGAAAATAATTGATTTTCAGAATGGTAAAGGCCTGGAAAATAATTTGAAAGAAATGTATTGCAACTGTGACATCTCGTTTTAGAACATGCAATGTAGTGTAGCTACTGCCGGCAGAGAAAATAGGATTGGCTTATCAAGTTCAAATTGCTGTTGACACTGTTGCATTTCCCTATTGCTCAAATACCCTTGGAAAGATCTGACTCTACCTCTTCTCACACCAACTACAGATTAACAGCAATATAGACTGGACTTTGTTTTGTATCTTTGGTTGGAAACTAGTCTTGGAAAGGAAAACTTTGAATTTAAAATTGGTTGGAACTGGGGCTAGCAACTCCTTTCCATAAAAACTTATTTGCTAAGGAAACTACAGTAGCAACACCTTGTCTGGTAACCTTGTTGCCTTATACACCACAGATATGGGGATCTACAAGGTTAACATACATACATATATACATCTTGATCTATAAAAAAAATCTATCACAGTATTTAATCAAGTGGAGAATTTTCAATCTTTTAATTCTCTTTTCTTTAGTGAGATCATCAGCCTGTAAAACAATTGAGTGAAATTGGCGACAAAATTGAAAACCTCTTGATCAAAAGTCCTATGTTCTAACCACTATATTAAGCATTTTTGGAGAGTGAATTGGACAGTTATGTGTTTAAGACAAAACCATTTCCCAAGTCCTGTCCAGAATATCACTTACCTGCTAAATGAAAAAGTGACTGTGGGAGATAAAGATCACGCACCATATAATGAAGTGATCACATCTCTCTCTCCCTCTATTTGAGGGAAAGCCAATCTTCTCCTGTCCCTGCTGCAATATATGTGTTCATATTTATACAAGAGCACACCCCATCCACCCATTCTGTCCATTTTGCTCATTTCCTGTCAGTTCTGTTGCCATGCTGAAAAAGTTCCAGCCATATTTCTTGTGGATCCTAGTCATATTTGTTTAGGATCACAAATAGGTTTTTTTTGATGTTATTAAAAAAAAAAGAAGTTTAAAATGTTTCCTTCAGTAGGGAAGGATGGTGACCTATTTTACAAATCTATACTGTTATGATGCTTGTGTGGACATTTTATATACCTTAGATCAGAGTGTAGTAATTGTCCAATTTATTTATAAAGTAAACATCAGAGCTCACTTCAAAATACTGGCATGAAATTAAATTCCAACTATACTACCTACAACCACGTCATTCATCAAATTCAAAAAAATAAATAAAATTCCATAACCTAAATCTAATACATATTAGTTCAAATACTAAAATTTAGCACCAAAGAAAATATACAGAATAAATATCTGCATGGAATATAAAAATAAATAAAATAAGAAATTTAAAATATAATTGAAATTTAACATGATTCAGTGGGATAGTTCAATGGATGTATGATTGTTTAAAATTTTGTATATTTATTGGTGAAAAGATTGAGTGTTGAGAAGACGTAATATAGTCTGATGATCACTTGAGATGTAGAACTGACAGTCACTTTGCAATGTCGATTTTTTATCATACCTTACCCCCCCTCTCTCTCTCTATATATATATATATATATATATATATAAAAAAGTATTGATGCAACTGGAGTCTTTAAGAATATTTATTTAGAGTAAGTTTAACAATTTAACATTTCTATGATTTTCAAAAGTTAAATTGAGTTAGAGAGACATATAGCTATGCTATGATCACTTTCACATCTAACTGCAGTTGGAGAATTCTTTACATTTTATGAAGAAAAAAATTTGACTCCGATTGCTATTTGTTTAAAATGCAAATCTGGTTAGTTGATTATGATCATGTATTCAGGCATAATAATTTTTGCGCCAAAAATTGATAATTATAAGATTTTGTTGACAAAAATTGGGAATGTCATAGTCCAGTGAGTGATATATATGTATATATATATATATATATATATATATATATATATATATATATATATATATATATGTGTGTGTGTGTTCATGCAGACAGTACTGTTTTACTGTATCACAACTCCTCAGTGTGACTAGACATCCAAATGCTTCAAGCCAGGATTGAAACCCAACTGATTTGGTGTCAGTCAGTGTTTCTACCACTGAGCTATCATCATTCAGCAGAGAGAAACAGCTCATTCTAGTATATTGTTTTTATGAATGTAAACAAATGCCAATCAGTGAGAGGGCTCCAATTCATTTTACTGAAGAGCATTGCATTAGCGCATGTGGCTGTTGTTTATAGAATCAGCTTATCTTTCAACAGTGCTCAAATAAAAGATATTTTCAAGAGCTTAATTATATCATTCACAGACTGTTTCACTGTATCACAGCTCCTCAGTGCGACTAGACATCAGAATGCTTCAAGCCAGGACTGAAGCCTGACCGATTTATATATATGTATATATATTATCCGTCAACAATAGCACAACTCCGAGTTTCATGTACTACGTTCATGTTCTGAGTATAGACTAGACATTACATAATTTAAATTTAAAAAATCTATATGTTATCGTAATGCTGGCATAGATATATAGTATAGTGGGATTGCAGTTTAATTTTGAAAATTATATTTGGCATTTAAAATAAATGGGATTTGTATATATATATATATATATATATATATATATAGTGGAAGAAAAAAGAATTTTTAGAGCTGTGAATATAAATTTTTCCATTATTAAAGGGAGTTTATTTGTTCCTTTTATATATATATATATATATATATATATATATATATATATATATATTATTAAAGGAGTTTATTTGTTCCTTATATATATATATATATATATATATATATATATATATATTAAAGGGAGTTTATTTGTTCCTTTATATATATATATATATATATATATATATATATAAGAACAAATAAACTCCCTTTAATAATATATATATATTATTAAAGGAGTTATTTGTTCCTTATATATATATATATATAAGGAACAAATAAACTCCCTTTAATAATATATATATATATATATATATATATATATATATATATATATATATATAAAAAAAATAAAGTCTTAATTTATATTAAAAAATTAATCTAGATCAACGTATTTAAGCAAATATATATTTTTATGCCTACATGTAACCATGAATTCCTTTTTTTTGTTTAATAAGCTATGGTTATTTAAGTGTTTTAAGATTTTAAGATACTCAATTTTTCAACAAGATGCAAGTTAGATTTATTTCTTTTCCGTTATAATATCCCATTTGATTGATAGTGGCATGCCATCATTCTTTAATTGCAGAAATATCTGGAGAGAGAGAAATGCTGCTTTTGTATTTTATATTACCTAAGGTCATTTTATGATGGTAAAAACAAAATTTCCAATGATTTTCAGTAGAACCAAAATAAAATTTAACATATTTACTGGAATGTATGCTTGCTTTGTATATAATATTATCATTCATACACTGACTGTTTAAAGGATAGATCATATTTTCTCAGCGCTTGCGTTTGTTTTTAGAAATATTCATGTTGTCTTTGTTGGAAATATGTTTAGTATAATGTTATGCTGGGATATGTTTTTATCTTTGCTATTAAGACAGCTATAGTTGGTTTCAACACTATTTTTGTTAAAAATCTTTTTTTTAGTCTTGGTGAATGGTTAAATGCTTATGGATTGAATTTAGGAACATTCTTCTGATATTGGTTTTTACATTATGTAGTGAACCATATAATTTTACACTTATGGTGTTTCTGTTTATTTTATCTTTCTAAATACTCTAAATTTACTTTATAATTGCTTAGTTCTAAAGCCTTTATATATTTAATTTTATTATTATCAATTTATTTTGCTGGAGTTGGTAGATAATCTAACTTGGACTGATTTATGTAAATTATCTAGAATTTTATATATATTTATTAAACAATACATTTATCTACCAATTATTATATATAATAATCTGTAACATTTGATTCCCTCAGGAAATATCAAGGATCTGAACTGAATTTAATATCAATCAGGAATCTCTAATCTAAGAGGAGCCCAATATATACTGAGTTCACCTTAAGGGATGTCACAAGAATTTTTGTACTTGGTGTCACACCAGACCAGCAAAAGTGCTGGGTGGCTCAAATGATCGGTCCTCAACTATGTCTGTAGGTTCACTAGCATTTTTATTTATATATATATATATATATATATATATATACACACACACACAAGACAAGTGGATGGAAATTTTCTATACACCTGACCCATGAGAGGCAAGGTAGAGTGTTACATCTTCACAAGAAGAAAATCAAACGTCAAAGAAAGACTGAAAATCACATACCTTCCATGTCTTTAATAATGTTCAGCCTATATAAGGCCCGAGAGCCAGTCAGGGTAGATGGTTACTAAACGAGGTTGTTGTTTGAATGAGAAGAGTAAGAGCTAAGAAGCACAATTTTTGAGAATATGTGAGAAAGATAACAGTTATCCATTGACTAGAAGGGGTTAATATTGCAGTGATTTGGAAAGCATCTTCTTGGGAGTCGGTTCCTCAAAGTAGTGGTTCGTAAGAAGAAGATGTTTGATTGGAACTTTCTTCTTTCTCGTAAAATACAAATAAAAATGAGTATTGTTTGACCCAATGTATATGTCATTGTGAGTCTTAATTGTGAAGTTAGAATTGGTAGGACTATGCAATATAGCTGGTCAAAACATTTTCCATGGAAATAGCAATAAAATAATGAAAGCATTGTAGTGTTTAATTTGTGGAAAAGGAGTTGTAGGGTGGGGAGTAATTCATCACCAACAAGGCTGCATAGACACAGAGTCTAGAAGAGAATAAAGAATCATTTTATGGATTAAAAATTACGTCTCAGCATCTTACTCACATTGCATTATGTATTTATGTGTCTTTCCATCTGTCTAATGTAAATGAGTAAAATACTTCACTTATTGAATTTATTTAAATTGTATATGAGCAACCATCTCCTTTTGGTGCTATTTTCTGTGGAAATTGTATTTTTACCTCTTTTCTGTTGAGATGTAACTTTGATAGAGACTAAAAATGGATCTGCCGAAATATGGTAGCAACACTAAAAACACAAAGAAGACTAGGGAACAAATTTCACTTTTGTCATGACTCTTTTTAAAGTTGCACACAATAGCATCACTGTCAATATCTTATCATTTTTATCATTGCCACTGCTGCCGGCTCATGTTATCTGATCATTAGCCTTATGTTAAAAAAAAAAACTATCAACATCATTATTATCATTACTGGTGTCAAAATCAACACTGGCATTGCCATCTTCACTTTTGACACTAGCATCATCATCATCATTGTCATTGTTGTCATGAGCATTCATCATCATCATTTATTCAGCACATTTTATGACGCTGTGGTCACCACTCGCCTCTATCTCAGAATTGTTGTTTATAGTGATAGTCAAGTGCAATGGGCTGCCAGTTCTTTTAGCACCAGAAGGTTACCCAGTCCATTCCCACAGAAGTTAAAGAGGCAGGATCTACCAGGCAGCAGGTGGTTTGAATTCAGAGTTTTCCTTCTCCAAGGTTGGCAATCAGTTTAGGAGAAGGAAAACTCTCTCCTATTTACTCATAGCTGGAAGGAAGAGATGGATTCATACCTTTCCCAAGAGTATTAGCGCATAAATGAATGCAATTAACTTGACTGGAATTTGAGCTCAGCTCTCCAATTCCTCAATCCTAGCCACACTTCATACTACAAAGTGCCTCTATCAAGATCATTATCATTAGGAATTAATGAGCACATTGAATTTTCCTGTTAGCTAAACAAATTTATGATCTCTGCTGAATTACAGACCAGTTTGCAAGAGAAGCAAGAAGCAAACACTATTTCTTTTAAGCCATGATTAATCAACAAATCTAATACAGACGGGTGCTGAGCAATGGCAGAGGTGTTATGTGTGGAGGGGTGTTGGGCTGGATGTTAATGTGAATCAATACTAAATTATATCTGTCAAAAAGTTTATAGATGTGGTGGCATTCAAGAATGAAAACAGAGCAAAGATAACAAGTAGATGTAAAGATGTACTCATGAAACTTGATAAAAGAAAGTGACAGTTGTGATTATTTATCGACTATTCCTAAGTTGATTTATTTGTGTATGTACCTGTGAAAATGTTATAGACATTCATTAGTACCTGTTTCACTGTATTGTCAGAGGCTTATATATATATATATATTCACATCAATGCTGAAAAGTTCTCAGCACATCCAACTTCCCAAAATCTGACCATCACCTATTTAGTGGGGAAAGGTTTCTTTGATTGAGTGAGAAATAATTTTTCACATAATCTTATATACATAATTTTATATACATATTATTTGAGGTGGTTAGTCCTCCTTGAACCTAGTCTTCTGACAATTGCCATAGCATGAAGATTAGAGTTATGATTTGGATTGCAGTCCATGGACACACTTAGCTGTTTGTTAGGTGTTACAGCACTTAGTTTTGTTTTTTGTTCTTTTTCTTTTGTTTTTTGTGATTTCTCCTTGGGAAGACTTGATATTGATCTTTAATGCTTTACCAAAAACTTGATTTATCATAAAGTCAGGTGCTCATCAGACTGACCATGACTGTCAGTTTTTTTGTTTTAGCATTTCAGGCTATATATAGCTATATATACACACATAAATTTCCAAGAGGATAGAATCCAGGTAGAACTCAATGCCCAATGTAAGAATATAATATAAAAGGCTTAAGCACTAATATTCCATGGTTATAATTTATTACATTGGAATTGAAATCACGATTCAATTCATCAGACCTACAAATTTGTAGGTCTGACGAACCTGGGTTCTATCCTCTTGGAAATTTATATATATATATATATATATATATATAATATATACAAGGTCCGACAATTTATTTATTTAAAAAGACTTTTTTTATGTTTAACGTTGTTATTTTTATTTACAAGTTTTAAGCAAATTTGTTTATGATAAACAGTATTTAATAACATTTACTGAAATGTCCGAGAAATTTTCAAAGAACGAATATTTTCTATGAAAATTTCGACATTCAGGCCGGAAATGTTATTTAATACTGTTTATCATAAACAGAGCATTTGCTTAAATACTTGTATCTATAAAAATAACAACGTTAAACATAAAAAAAATGTCTTTAATAAATATATATATATATCACGTTGTTTCCTCTTTGTTTTAACCATTTCACCGCAAGCAAGTTGGGAGTGCCACTAGTACGCAGGGGCTTACAGAAAGTAAACTTGAGGGAAAAGACTGGGCATCGTGGGGATTGGAGAAAGAATAAAAGATAAACAGGGTTCAAGACAGCAGAAGATGGCAAATCATGTTGCATTTAAATTTTTGAAGATTGTAGTTATCAGGAAAGCAAGTAGCAGAAGCGAGTTCCACTGTCAGGAAGTGTGAGCAAAGAAACTATTAGAGTAGAAGTGGGAGTTGCAGTTAGCTATTTCAGCAGTAAAAGGGTGGGACCTAGATGCCAATCTAGTAGGGCGCTTCATGTAGCTGGGACACCAGGGAAAAAGCTCATCAGAACAGTTGTCATGAAAATATTTGTTGAAAAGACAGAGGGAAGCCACGTCATGTCTGTGAGAAAGTGACTGAAGTCGAGATGCCAAGTCAGGATCAATTATATTACAGATCCTTCTTTGGATTTTGTCAAGAACCTCGAGATGAACAGCAAGACCACATATGGCAAGAGTGTTCAATGCACGGACGAATGGTAGATTTGTAAATGTGTGTGATGGACTCTGATGAGAAAAAAAACTTCTGGCACGACACAATGAACTAACTTTCCTTGCAGTAGATGCATCTATTGATTAAATGTAGTTGTTCCACTTCAAGTCAGTTGAAAGAGTGAGGCCAAGATGTTACAGTGAGACGCTCTCCTGGAGTCAAGCATCAGCCATGCTGATGGCAGGCAGGGAAATTTCTATATGGTGATTAAATGAGTGCAGTTTAGTTTTGGAGGCATTAAAATTTACAAGTCATTTCCTGCCCCAATTAACGACTGATTGGAGGTCCTTTTCAAGAGCAGCGGACAAGTTAACTTTGTCAGCTAATACGGATTTGTTATTGAGACAGGAAAAATAGTAGTGTCATCTGCATAAATGCCTACTTCGGAAATGATGACATCAGGAAGATCATCGATGAAGATCAGAAACAGCATAGGACCAAGTATAGAACCTTAGGGGGACACCTGCATTCGTGTGAAAGGATCTGGAAGCGAGCCCGTTAAGAACGACCTTCATTTTACGATTTGTTAGGAATGATTGGATTAGATCAAACAATCGTCATGCAATACGGTAGTCCTGAAGCTTATGTATAAGACCAGCATGCCAAACCCTGTCAAATGACTTTGAGATATCTAGAGCCACAGCTTGAGCTTCGCCGTTATTATCAAGAGCTTCATATACATATTCAGTGATGGCCGTAAGCACATCAGTGGTAGACCGGGCAAAACGGAATCCATATTGTTTGTCAGAGAGTAGGTCGTGAGAGGTAAGATGCTTAACCACTTCAGCATTGATTAAAGCCTTGAATACTTTGCCGAAAAGCGGTAGGAGACTAATAGGGTGATGTTGGATGGGACAGAAGATTCTCCAGAGTTCTTAAAAACAGAAACGACAGAGGAAGACTTCTAACAAGCTGGAAAGCAAGAAGCAGCGAGGCAATAGTTTTGTATTTTGAAGAAAATTGGGGCCAGCTCAGGAGCACATTTATTTGGGACGACGGCTGGTATTCTGTCATCTCCACTTGCCTTATTGGAGTCTAATTTAGAAATAATGTTCTAGACAACTGACGGGGTTATGCGCATATCACTCAGTATAGATCCAGTTCTAGGAGGGAAATCCAGCGAGGGTACTCCAGATGAGTCGAGTGTTGAGTTGCAAGAGAATTCCCAAGCAAAGCATTCCACCTTATCTGCTACAGATATCAGGAGTTCGAATTGATTGAATAGCGGAGGAATTGAGGGTTTGCTGTTGACCAATTCTCACTTGCAGAGACGCCAATAATCTATAGAATCGAACTTGCGAGATGGTATAGGCATCTTTGAGAACACGCTTGCACTCATTACAAAGTGACGTCTGTTGCAGGCGGAAAAACTGATTCCTGTAGGCTATGGCGGCCAAGCATGAAAGTGAGAACCAAGTAGATGATCGCGGTGTAACTTGGTATTTCCCCGCTGGAATGAAAGCATCGACGCTCGCTTTAACCCAGGAGGATACATCAGACGCGCATTTTTGAGCAGGATGACTAAAAATTTCTTTCCATGGGACGTCACAAAGGAAATCACGGACCGAGTCACAATCTGTTCGTTGATAACAGAAGGATATTCTGTTGGTAGATGGTTCTTGGCTGATGGAGGATCAGAAGAAGATGTTTACATACACTACCGCATGATCAGAGCAGAGCTGCGTAGTATAACAAGAGTAAGTGATAGAGTTAAAAAAAGAGATTGAGAAGAGAAGCGTGTCTGTCAGGGCCACTGAAAAAACGTGTGGGGAAGTCAACTATTTGCCTGAGAGATTGAGTGATTGAGAAGTTAAGGGTCTAGATGCCAGCAAGGTCAGTGACAGTGTGCTTAAGCTACCTGGCATGGTAGGCATGAAAGTCACTAAACACGAATATATCTACAGACAGGTGTAGGGAGATGGCCTTGTGTGTATTATCGGAAATGCTATCTAGCATGCAACAGACTTGAGAGGAAGGGTAGCGATAGAGAAAGAAGAGATAGCTGACCGAGTTAAGTAGAGAGAGGCGTAGACACATGTACGACTGCTCTGGAGATTCAAAAGAGAGTTCACTATCCAGCGGGAGATGATGTTTGCAAACATAAACTCCCAGGCCATGCATGTGGACTTTAGAGTTCTTTCTAAGGAGAGGAATGTAGCCAGGAATCGAGAATTAAGTGAAGGAGATTGAAGAGGTAAGATTAGTTTCGCAAAGAGCTAAGATGTCCGGAGACATTTCGAAGAGGAAAGATTCCACACTGCAGAAGTTGGTACGATTATCACGAATGTTGGAGAAATAAAGATTAAGGGGTTTAGCTGCTTTTTTGTTGAACTAGTTTGGGTCTATATATTTGGTTGTTTATAGTCATGATGTGTTATATTGTTAAAGGAAAGTAGTAGGAGCAGCAATCGGTCATCTAGTGTTACACGTGCAGGAAGGGAACTGGCGCAGACTGCAACATAGTTTGGTTTCGGGCTTGCCCAACGGAAGTGCTTGCAGGGACACTCTTCCATGCGTGACATGGCACTGCCAGAACCCCGATATTATGCAACTGTTGATCAGAGCAGCCTCTCAAGAAGATATGAATGAGTTCGGGCTTCTAACTGCCAGTCAGGAAAGGCAACAAGAAAACTGCCAACCCTGTACACTCAGTATGAAGAGAAGTTGCCACCATCTACGTTTATCATAAAAAAAATAATGATAACACCACTATTAAGGCCTGAGAAAAGAAACCTTAAACTGCAAACAAGGGGTGAGCTTCTACTCCTGTTCAAGAGAAGATGAGTATGCTTATCTACTCCTATTAAAAAAAAAAACGGAAAACAATTCCGTGTTTGACTTGCAGGTTCTTTTCGTGAATGTTATTTACTGTTATATTGGTTTTATGTGTGTTAAATGTTCTTAGGGTTATTGTCCCTTTTTGTTTCTTTCTTGTTTATAATTGTTCCGAAAATTTCAGGGTTAAGGGAAACTTTTGAAACTGTCAACTCTGAATTTTCACGGTGCGAAGAAGATAAGTCTGCATTGTTCTTTTTACTGCTGCTACTCTTGCTTGTGGTGGAAGGGTCGTTTTTATAATGGTTAAATTTCAATTTTTTATTTCCAGAATGATGAAATATCATCATGATTTGTGGAAAGGTTGTTTTTAGAATGATGAAATTTTAGATCTTTATGAAATATCATTATCATGAATCATAACAGGCAGAAAAATTAGTGTCAATTATATCTAAAGTTTTCGTAATGTACTGAAGTTAGAGCACGTGATTGAATTTCTTTGGCCAGAAAGAATTTTTGTGTGCCAAAAATATAGTGATTGATTTAGACCTTTAATTCTTCTTGCAACACATTGTATTATAATGTGTTAAATATTTAGTGATCTTCACAAGTCGCTTAGTACATCTACTAACTTGACAAAAAGATTATTCTTTTTATATTCTTCTTCTTCAAATAAGTACGGTATATTTCCACGTATAAGACGACCTTTAAGTCCCCAAAATCCCCTTTAAATATTGCGGGTCGTCTTATATTACAATCCTAAAAAGGAAACCTTAAATCCTGAGTGATGTTTGTCGGTAGGCTAGCCTCGGTGCGATAGCCAATATCGTACATGAAAAAATTCGAATTATCGAATAAAGTGACTGATAATAAAACCATTTATACCTTATATATTTATAGCATAACTTCATAATAAATTGCTTATTCGAGTAATAATTCTATACCATTGAAATAAATTGTATTCGTGCAGGCTCAGCTGAGAAAATATAAACATTGAGTTATGATTGCATTCACCAGAGCAACCTTTGTGTTTCGCTAAACTTTAAACCTTGCTTCATACTGTCTTCGTTTTTCTGGTGGTTCCATGATTGATATGGATACAAATTAATAAAAAATTTCAACGGGCTTAAACAAAAGTTAGGGACAGACTGAATAAAAAAAAATAGTACACCAGGCTGTTGGTAACTGTTTACAGGAAAAGAAGAATCAGTATTTGCAAGAAATCACACGATGAAATGTAAACAAAACAATGGCTTCCCTTTTCGGGGACATGTATGGGAAAACATGATATAGAATTGTTTTTTTTTTTTTTGTTTTTTTTTTGTTACTAAGTTTATTTTGAATTTCTAAGGATACAGTAACAACAATTCCAATAACATCTTTATATAATCAATAAGCAGTCGTCTTATACTCACTACAGGTCAGGTGTAGGATAAATTCATGAAAATTTGATATATTTTTTTACCTAGACTTATCTTGTCGCCTTATACGCGGAAATATAGGTAAATCAGGAAACCTCTCACATGCAAAAATATATCACTAAATTTCCCGAAAACATAGGGGTTGTATATCCATCCATTGAAGATCATGTGGTTCATCTATACACTGTTTCGTTTTCGGGATTTCTTTGTTTTCCTTCTCTTCCCTTCTCTTGAGATCTTGGTGTGTTTCTTTCTCTTGCTCGTTCTATGTTGTAAAGGTATTCTTCTTCCATTGTCATTGTTGGACGTTTCAGAATCATCTTAGCCCTGTTGATAATCTGAAGTTGTATATTCATTTGTTTAATTCTGTGGGGACGTGTTCCTGTGTTGTTATGCAAGGTCATAGCTGGGATTGTCTATGGGAAACACTAAGTCATTCTCCTCATAATTTTGTTGGAGTCTTATTTGATCTGCACGGGTTTCTGTGATGTTAGAATTTTTTGCTGTTATGGTCATATTGCCTCTTTGCTTTATAAGATTCGTCCTGTCCAGATTCATTTTTTTTTCTTTTTCTATCAGACATTGAGATTAGTGTTTTGTGTGTCATTGATGAGCTGGTCATCATTGTTTCAGTTTACCTCGAGAGAATTTCAAACAATCTGAGGTTTTAACACTAATTGCTATCTTTTAATCATCACAGAGAACCATCTTTCCCTGACGTCAGTATGGCTGATGCTAACCTTCATGAAAGCAACTCTTTGCACCTTCTTCGTCTAACGTCTCCCACTGACATGAAATGGAGTGATTATATTGAATCAATTGCCAGAAAATTTAGTTCACTGCCAAACAATTTTTCTTATCAGAATCCACCTTGCACATTTATAAATCTACCATTCATTCATGCATTGAATATTGCTGCCATATCTGGTCTGATGCTCCTGCTATATATCTCGAGATTCTCAACAAACTCCAAAGAAAGATCTGTAATGTTATCGGTTCTGGTCTGGCATCTCGACTTCAGTCACTTTCCCACCATGGCTTCCATCTATCTTGTAAATATTTTCATGTCAATTGGTCTAAAGAGTTCTCCTCCTTGATACCCCAGCTGCGTGAATCTAAGCCTACTACTAGAGTGGCTATTAGGTCTCATCGTTTTACTATTGAACTAGCTAGACGAAACCGTAAGTTCTATTCTAATTGTTTCTTTTCTCACATTTCTCACCTGTGGAACTCTTTTCCAATTTTTTGTTTCCCTGCCACCCACGTCATCTTCTGTCTTCCTAAATTCTGTTCTTTTGTTGTGCTTTCTCCTCACTGAAATCTCATTCTTCTGCTGTATAATATAATTGTTTTGCACACGTAACATGGAGTTCTTTTATCTTTCAGTCAACCGGCTCTTGTAATGTCATGTACGAATTGTTGAGTGGAATATTACTTAAACCCTTATAAACAGATAACTTTACCTAAATTAAAATTTCAGTTTTACGACCACTACTCAATAATTACATTTCGGAAGATTTTACTGATAAGATTGGTAAGAATAAAATTAACTAATTTCAATTTTATTGCTATTAGTTAATTTATAATACTATTTTATTTTTATTTTTTTGTATCATTATTTTTATATTGTATTGGTCATGTAATGAATTGTTGCATCAACATTTGTAGCAGATGTAATAGCATTATGTTGTTTGTTCTGAAATTGACGTCTAAATAGCTTTCTTGGGAATATATTTAAGATTTTTATTGAATTTAATTACCAAGCTAAGCAGAAAGCTCCTTAGCATTATTTGTAGAGTGCACAGTTTTGCTTTGTAATTGGCGATGATGATGATAATAATAATAATAATAATAATAATGTTACAATAAGAATAAGAAGAACAGTATTTGTTTAGTTTATTTCATTACGGCTTTTCCTTTTTTTTATGGAACACTGGAGCCGCTTTAAGAACCGTTAACGCGTGACTTGATGGGCTGTCAAATTTTCTGTTTGGCTCTCTCTTTCGGTTTTATTACTTTTATTCTCATTTTTATTTCACCTCGTAATTTCATTTTTATTTGTTTTTGTTTGTGGTTTTCGCGAAAATGGTTTGTTTAAGGGTAACGCTCTCGAATTATTTGTGTTTTATATTTCGTTTCACTCCGTTCTGTCGCGTTCCGTATTTTTTAAATACTTCTTAATGTTTGTTTTGTGTCCATTGGAAAGTTCGCACAGTTCAGTCAGTTTTCCTCGAGTTTTGTTTGTTATGTCTTTGCCTTTTGCGTTTAATTTCAGGCACAGATTTTTATTATTTTTCTAAATGTTTTTTTTTCTCTCTTTCGCCTTCTTCGCATTTTACACTATTGTAGTTTGTTTTTTATTTTGCTTTCATTTAACTTTAATAATAATTCCAATTCCAATGTAATTCCAGGAGTTTAAATTGTTTTTTTTTATTCAGTTTATCTTGTTCAGTTTTATTCAGCCATATTTTTTTTTATTATATTTGAAATTTTGAATCTATTTTATTTATTCCTTCATGCCCATTTCGTTTATTATTTGAAAGGCGAAAACATTTATCAATTAGTTTCAGCAGCGTATTACTGTTGTTTTAATTTACAGTGGCTTATTCGTGAATATCATTTTAATTCCCCAGCTATTCTTATTCTTCTTTCTTTCTTTTTTCTCTTCTCCTTTATTTTTTTACCTCTTCCTTTTTAGTTTTTACTTTTTCTTTCTCTATTCTTTCTTTTACTTCTTTCTTTTTGCTCTTTCTTTCTTCTTTCTTTTACCTCTTCTTTTTTGATTTTGCACTTTCTCTCTTTTACCTCTTCCTTTTTGCTCTTTCTTTCTCTCTTTACCTCTTCCTTTTTGATTTTGCTTTTTCTCTCTTTCTTTTACCTCTTCCTGGCTTTTTTTTTACTCTTTCTCTCTCTTCTTTCTTTTTCCTCTTCCTTTTTACCCTTTCTTTCTTTCTTTCTTTTTTTTACCACTTCCCTTTTACTCTTTCTCTCTTTTTTCTTTTTCCTCTTCCTTTTTACCCTTTCTTTCTTTCTTTTTTTTACCGCTTCCCTTTTAGTTTTACTCTTTCTCTCTTTTTTTCTTTTACCGCTTCCTTTTTGCTCTTTCTTTTTCTTTCTTTTACCTCTTCCTTCTTACTCTTTCTATTTTGCGTTTTGTCCTTTTTCCTTTTAGTCTGTTCTTCTTTTTTCTCTTTTCTGTCTTATTTTCTTTCTTGTTCTTGTTGTCTTTCTTTCTTGTGTAAAAGTTTTCAGCAATCTCATAAACCAAACTAGATACAGCCTTTTAAAACATAAAGATGTCTATAATGAAAATTTATTACATAATGTTCATTTCAAGAAGTTACTGTACATCGTTAATTTTGGAAGTTGTGGGTAGGGGGGTGGGGCTTGTTTTGCATTATCATCATCTCTTATTCCTAAACCTCTGCTACAAAATATTAATTAGCTATTGAATTGACTCCAATAGGGCCAATATTTCTGTATAAAATGTGATGCAAAATACTGTACAAAATTCTACAGACACTTTATTGTAAATTTCTTATAAGCTGGCAATTGTTAGAAATTTACATGACAAAAAAAGTGGCTGTAGAATTGTGCACAGTACTGCATATGTCCTTCTTTGTTTTATTATTTTTCCCTCCTCTTTAAAGCTGTGTCAATTTGCTTTCTCTTCATCATTCATATTTAGGATCAACTAACATGAATAGCACATATAGCTCAAAGAGAAAATAATGGCATAATCATATTGATGTTCTACATTACTCAAAAAAAAAAAAAGGTCAGGAAGGGAGCTCTCATCAAAACTGGAAAGAACAGTAACAGTTTTTTTCATAACATTTTATATATTTCAGCCAAAAGATGCACTGGCTGCTTGGTCAATGAATGCCAAAGGTTTTGACATAAGGAAACAGCTAATATTGCTATTCCATTTTTTTTTTTTTTTTTGTACAAATCTGTTTTTGTTTTCCTCATTTTCCCATCCTCGGAATCATCGTTAACATTTTTTCTTACTGAATTCATTTTTATATTTCTGCTACTTTTTTTATTCCACAAACATAACTCTTTATCTGTATCCCATCTCTCTATTTCATTTTGTTAAAAATATTAATTCTCTACCTTTTAATTTCCATTCCTCACCAAATAATAATCATGTTTCATTCCCAAGCTCTAATTCTTATTAATATACTCTCTTTTTTTATTCTTCCTTTTGTACCTATCCTCTGTCTTACTATGATTTTGATATTTGCTAAACTTGCACAACTGCCTTGTCATTGGGGCTTAGAATACACAGACTGTTTCCTCAGCATAAAGGTAAAATCCCTTCCAGTAGGAGTCATCTTCTGAGTGGATACTTGCAGATTCAGGTATAAAACCAAACAGTATCTACCATTTTTAATTTTGTGTAAACGAACCTATATCTACCTTTTTTGACTCAAGTGCAAACTGGATTTGTCTACTTTCTTTGAACCTCATGCAAACTGGGTCAATGTCTACCTTTTTGACCCTTGTGCAAATTGGATCTATGTCTACCTTTTTTACTCTCGGTAAAATTGGATCTATATCTTTTTGACCCTTGTGCAAACTGGATCTGTGTCTACCTTTTTCGTTACCAGTGGAAACCAAACATATGTCTAGCTTTTTTGCTGCCAGTGCAAGCTGAACCTATGTATAATATTTCTGTCACTATTGTAAAGTGGTTCTATGCCTACCTATCTCATTCATTTAGATTTTTGTGCTGTAAGACTTATATTCAACATTACAGTAAACAAGGTTTGATATGTTGTTAAACTAACCAGACTCACCAAAGATTTTACAAGATATAAAATGACAAAAAGATTATATTTCATCAATATTCCAAATGAGAAAGATGTGCATGCCTGGATAGTCAGCTTTCAGATCAGCATCCTGATTTTCAAGGGATGCTTGAAAAGCAATATTCATTTAAGCTCAAACATTTACACATGGTAAATACTGGCAGAAAACTGCCTGCATACAGATGAAAAATGAGTTCAGTAAATATACAAAAATAGAAAGGGGTGTAAGACAAGGATGTGTCTTCTCACTGGACTTATTCATCCTATAGAGTGACACGATTGTAAGAGAATTAGAAGTCTTACCAGGATTCATTATTGGTGGCCACAATGTTAACAACATAATTTATGGAGATGACATAGTGTTAACAGAAAACTGAAAGAAAACTACAAGCACTCCTACAAAAGGTAGTGAAGGAAAGAGAGGAAAAAGAACTAAACATCAATTGGAAGAAGAAATGGGTGTTAATAAAAGGAAGAACCCACCATGCAAATTACAAATTGGAGATACCAAAATAAAACAAGTACAATTAATTTAAATATCTGGAAAGTGTTTTAATAGAAAGTGGAAAATGCGATACTGAAATCTGAAGGTGCATAGGGATAGTGAAAGGTGCCTACATAAAGCTAGGCAAGGTATTAAGAAACAGGAAAATTTTGTTAGAAACTAAGAAAAGAGTACTGAATTGTTTTGTAATACCAGCAGTTGCTGGACAATCTTGTCAAGGATGAAGAAGAGATTGGAGGCAACAGAAAGATGCTCAGAATAACATGGACCAAACATGTGAGCAAGGATGAAATTATAGAGAAAACTGAAAATAAAAGGACATTTAACATCAGGAAGAGGTAGTTGAAATTTCTATTATGCATAATAAGGTAAGAGGGCTTAGAAAATTTGATATTCACAGAAAGCAAGAGAGATAACACATAACCTACCTAGCGAACATGAATAAATGCATGGTGCTGCAAGTTTTAGGAAAGATAACAAAAAGACTAAATTTATTAAGAGCTGCAAAGGACAGAAAGTTGTGGGGGACCATGATGACTGACATCATGATGGGACATGGCACACAGAAGAAGAAGAAGAAATGTGCAACTCTCTCAACCACATAAAAACCCATATACTTTTGCCTTATTCTGAAGGTATTTCCTTTGCCAATTATTCATTTGATATATATCATACTTTTCATATGCTGATTTCATTCCTTTGCCTTATTTAGATTTCATATTCTTGTATTTCCTTTACCCACTTTCATTGGTCTTTATTTCATTCCTTTACCTTATTCTTCATTCATTCTTTTCCGTTATTCTTTATTTCTTATTTTTCCCTTCTTCATTTCATACTTTTCCCTTCTTCTTCATTTCATACTTTTCCCTTCTTCTTCATTTCATACTTTTCCCTTCTTCTTCATTTCATACTTTTCCCTTCTTCTTCATTTCATACTTTTCCCTTATTCTTTATTTCATTCCTTTACCTTATTCTTCATTCATTCTTTTCCCTTATTCTTTATTTCTTATTTTTCCCTTCTTCTTTATTTCTTATTTTTCCCTTCTTCTTTATTTCATACTTTTCCCTTCTTCATTTCATACTTTTCCCTTCTTCTTCATTTCATACTTTTCCCTTATTCTTCATTTCATACTTTTCCCTTATTCTTCATTTCGTTCCTTTACCTTATTCTTTATTTCATTCCTTTACCTTATTCTTCATTCATTCTTTTCCCTTCTTCTTTATTTCTTATTTTTCCCTTCTTCTTTATTTCATACTTTTCCCTTCTTCTTCATTTCATACTTTTCCCTTATTCTTCATTCATTCTTTTCCCTTCTTCTTCATTTCACACTTTTCCCTTCTTCTTCATTTCATTCCTTTACTTTATTCTTTATTTCTTATTTTTTCCTCCTTCTTCATTTCATTGCTTTACCTTATTCTTTATTTTCCCTTCATTTCTAAAGTTATTTCCTTTCACCCTTGATTTTAGCTTCTTCTCTTTATTAATAGCTTCCCTTTTCTTTTTCCTTGTCTACTTCCTTATTCTTAACCTTCTTATCCATATCTTCTTTATTTTTCACTCCAAATCAAACACTTTTGCACTTTGTTTCTCGTCAGTGCAATTAACATGGAAAATGAAGGGTGGGGGGAAAAACAATTTGTTTCATTAATTACATCATTTTAAGCCAGAAAACAAATTCACTGGTAAAACAAAGAAAACAGTTTTTCTCCTCTTTATTATTTTATTTTTTTTAACCAAGTTAGCTGTCTAATGGCCTTTGCTCTTGTTGCTGCTGCTACTGCTGCAAATAAATTGTAACTTATTTTCTTTTTCTTTTTTTCCTACCCAACTATTGAAACTCATTTTCTGTCCAAAACTGAAGTAACCTTAAACTTAACCCTAACCTATCACCTTGTCCCTTTCTGAATCAATGACCTTGTCCAGGTTAATGAAGAAAATCTTTTGCTATTTGTGAGATAGAAAAGTTTTATTGGAAACAAATGAAGAGAGTGCCAAAATGCTATGTAATATCAAATCTCCTATATGGCAGCAAAATGGTGGACAATCCTCTCACAAGGTGACAAGAGATTTGAAGCTACAGTGACAGTGTTCTCCTAACGAATATTGAAAATATTATGATCAGAACATGTGAAGGCTTATGGCCACATCACAGTGAAAAAAACAGTTTCTATATAATCACCAAAGTGAAGCAGCATCGAGCCTGATCAACATGACCATGTCCAGTGCCAACTGGGCCAATTTCTAACATTTTTAAGGTGATGCCAAATGATCAATGTCTATTTTTTTTTAACTATAGTGTAAAGTGAACATATGTCTATCTTTCAGACAATTCATTGAGATTTTTGTCATCCTAGAATTTTTTACAATACGATGATGCATGCTGAAATCCTCACAATATTTAGTATTGTTGAATTTATCACTAAAACATTTTGTTGAGATTTACAAAGTCTACATTTCATTTGATTTTGCAAACTAATCAATGAAATTTGAATAAGCTGATTTATTTGGAAAAATACTTTGAAAAAATCCTACTTTGTGGTTTTTACACACCCTAGTAAAACCAACTGTACTTTGTGCCTCCTTACCTGGTTGTACTTCTCTTCAAAATTTGGTTTTGATCAGTCAATTTATGGTTAATTAAAGGGTGTGACGGACAGACGGATGGATGGACAAACTAACAGAAGTTACAGAATTTTTTATATATATATGAGTTTTATAATTGGTATTAAATAAATGAACAATGTTTAAAATGTCTTTAAACTCTCTAAACTAATATCATCCATGCTAGCAAGCTTTAGAACAAGAATTAGTTTTACACACCATTTCTGGTGAAGTCATTTCTTAGCGGATGTTCCACTAAAATGGCCCTCTGCCAGATTAAATCATATGTGGTATAATATTGTGGTAGTCTACTGTAGAGTGAGAGTTTATGAGTGAGACAGAAAGTTTCTTTCCTAAGGTAGTCAGAATAACCCACGAATATATCTCCTTACCGGATATAGTAAATTTCAAGAGTTGCTACTGAAGAGCAATGGTTAGTGTGTATGTCTGACATACTCTTAACTATTATAGTGAATTCAATCCTCATTTTGTTTTTTTAAACATTTCACCCCATGCAAGACAGGAGTGCTGCTAGCACACAAGGGGTTACAGAGAGTGAAAGTAAGAAAAAAAGAGGGGTGTTTGAGGAAAGGCTAAAGAGAAGGACGGGGATCAAGATCAAAACATCAGAAGATGTTGATTGACATTACATTTAAATTTTTTGATGATTATAGTTATCAGGGAAGCAAGTAAGAGGAAGGAAGATCCACTATCAGGAAGTGTGAGAAAAGAAGCTGTTGGAGTAGAAGGAGTGCTTACATTTAACTGTTTTGACAGTAAAAAGGTGGGAACGAGATGCCAACCTACTAGTATGGTTAAATTCATGCAGTCGGGGCACCAGTGAAAATAGCATGTCAAAGCAGTTGCCATGAAAATGCTTGTAGAAATGACAGAGGGAAGCAACATCACACTTGTGAGAAAGTGACTGGAGTCAAGATGCCAGATCAGGACCTATGACATTGCATATCCATCTTTGGATTTTGTCAAGAACCTTGAGATGAACAGCAGGGGCACCAGACCATATATGGCAGCATTCTTCAATGCAAGGATGAATGGTAGATTTGTAGATTTGAAAGATGGACTCTGATAAGAAAAACCTTCTGGCGCAACACAGAGAATCAACTTTCCTTGCAGTAGATGTAGCTATTGATTAAATGTAGTTGTTTCATCTCAGGTCAGTGGAAAATATGAGACCAAGAAGATGCCCTTGTGAAGTTGAGCATCAGCTATGCTGATAGGAGGTAGGGACGCTTCTCTGTGGTGGTTAAATGTGAGCAGTTTCATTTTGGAGGCATTCAAATTTATAAGCCCTTTCCTGACTCAGTCAACCACAGATTGGAAGTCTTTCTAGAGACCAACAGCCAAGTTGACTTTGTCAGCAATGCTGGATCTACTATTAAGATAGGAGTGAATGGTAGTGTTGTCTGCATAGACGCCTACTTGAGAACTGATGACATCAGGAAGTTCTTTGAGGAAGATCAGAAACAGTTTAGGACCCAGGATAGAGCCTTGGGGAACATCAGCTTTTGTTTGAAAGGAACTGGAGGAGACCTCATTTAGGATGACCTTCATTTCATGGTTTGACAGGAATGATTGGATTAAATCAAATAATCATCCTATTATACCATATCCCTTAAGCTTCCATAGAAGGCTGGCATGCTAAACCCTATCAAATGCCTTAGATATCTCTAGGGCCATAGCTGGAGCTTCGCTGTTATTATCAAGAGCTTGGTGTACAAATTCACTTCTGACTGTAAGCATATCAGTGGTAGACTGGGCAACCGAGAGTAGATAATGGGAGGTTAGGTGCTTAACCACTTCTGTATTGATTAAGGCCTTGAAGACTTTGCCGAAGAGTGGTAGGAGAATGATAGGATGGTAGTTAGATGATGAAACTCCACGTCTGTGAGCCAGGAATAAAAATAATGTCCAATACTTGCATAAAGCCATGTGAAAAAGAATATCATTTCCTGTCTTACTAGTATGTATCTCTTTGAATTTAATTCTTTAATCATTTTATTTACCTGTTCCTTTTTTTTACTTGGTACTAATTTTTCCTTTATTTAAAAAAAAAATTTTTTAAACTGAAGTGAATTTATTCTAACCACCATTTTGAAAATTTTGTTTGAATATTAAATCTTTGATTTTTTTTTTTTTCTGACTCATGCAAGTATTGGATGTTAGGTTTATTCCTGCCTCACAAATGTGGAGTTTCTTCTTCCACGGGAAGTTCAAGTTGACACATGGTGATCTTAGCACTGCCCTTCTCCCTCGGTCTTGGCATTTAAATTCACCATAATAGCCATTACCAGCCAAACATAAAAAAAATCATCACTCCTTGTTTAATTTTCATCTATGAAGCCACATGAAAAAGAATATTGTTACTTATATACCTCTCTTTGAATTTCATTCTTTAATCATTTTATTTACCTATTCCTAATTGCTCGATAAAAGCCAAGAAAATAAAGAAAAAACAAAAATTTTTTTTTTCTTTTTGCCTTTTACTTTACTTGAATTGCAAAGTCGCCATTTTGAAAAGTTTAAAAGAGTGTTGGTTACCCAAGCATCTCACTGAAGTCCGTCCCCCACCAAGTGTCTTTGTCTCCGTTTACTCCTCACATCCTCCCATCTCTCTAACCCATTCAACCCAGTACATTTGGTCCCTGAAATTGAGATGTATTTAGAGTCTGCCACAGTTTTCACTAAATGACTATTGATTTGAGGTTAGCAAGATTATGGTACAAGTTGAACTTTGTGAAGGACTTGGAAAATCTTAACAAATGTTAACATTATTACACTTTCTGCACATCAGTAGCAAGAGCCACTCTTGTTAGCAAGTTTGTTTCTCACTTGGTGTTCTACTGTTATGGCTTTATGCCAGAATAAACTATAGTTAGTAAGATCCATCTATTTTTGTCCTATAAATATCAAACAGTTGTTTGACAGGACATATATTGCTAATACTGAACGCTCTTTTAGAACAATTGGCTTTATTTTGCATGTCTACTAATTGTTTTTATTAATATTTCTTTTTTTAATAATTTCACCTCAAGCAAGGCAATAAAGCTACTACAACACCAGTTACTGAGTGTCAGAGAATATGAAAAAAAAAAAATCCACCAGCTATGGGTTAGTCGAATAGAGCTTCTTTTTTTATCATTCCACCCCAATCAAGGCAATAAAGCCACTAAAATGCAAGGGGTTACTGAATATGAAAGAATATGAGAAAAATTAATTATTCAGGAGAGAGAACAATAAAAGAACAAGAATTAAGACAGAAGATAATTATTCCTATTGCATTTAAATTTTTGAAAAGTTGACTGGGAAGCAAGAAAATGCAAAAAAAGTGAGAAGCGCAAGAGAAGAAATTGTTATCATAGAACTTACGGTTATATATTAGGGTGCTTAATTTAACAACACAGCAACCCTTATCATTTTATTTAATGTTGAATATAAGTCTTACAGGACAAAAGTCATAATGAATTGTTGTAATGTTAGCCCTTCTACATTAATCACCATCAAGGACATCTCCATGAATGTTCTCCATAATTAAAAAGGTTTTCTTACTTTCATGCCTAGAAAGTAGAATTTAAGTAGGAAAATTCAAGTAGCATTTATAAAACTTAATAATTTTTTAGGTGGAGAAGGTAAACGTTGGCAACTATTTTTTTTTCTTTTTAATCATTTCACTCCAAGCAAAGTAAAAAAGCAACTAAGATGCAGGAGGATTATTGAGTGTAAAAGAATATAAAAAAAAGAACAACATTATTAAGGAGTGAGAATAATAAAAGAACAGAAATTAAGACGATAGAAAATAACAATTGAAATTCCATTTAAATTTTTTAAGAACAGAGTTAACTGCAAAACAAGAAGCTGGGAGAGAATTCCACAATTGAGAAGTGTGAGAAAAGAAACTGTTAGCATTGAATTTTGGCTTTCATCTCAACTGTAAAATTTATGAAACCATGTTGCCAGTAAAATCAAGGCACCAAAGTGGGAAGTTAATCAGAACAATTATCATGAAAATATTTATAGAAAAGGCACAGTAAAGCTATATTATGGCAGTGGATAAGTGACTGAAGTTGAGATGCCAGGTCAAGACCAATAACATCTAGGATTTTTCATTGGATTTTATCAATGTTCTCTAAATATATAGCAAGAGCACCATACCAAATATGGCAGCAATATTCAATGCATGGACAAATGGTAGACTTATAAATGTGTAATATAGATTCTGGTATGAAAAATTGTCTAGCATGACAGTGAACCAACTTTCCTATTAGCAGACCTAGCAATTATAATCTTTCCACTTCATGTCAGCAGAAAACTCTAGCCTAAGAAGACACAATGTGTTGCTCTCCTGGAGGTTAGCATCAGCCATGCTGATGGAAGGTAAAAATGTTCTCTAAGACAAAAAAGAGCAGTTTATTTTTGGAGGCATTAAAATTAATATACCAATTTGACCTTATCAAACTGATCAGACTAGTTGTGTCATCAGCATAGATACTAAGTTGAGAACTGATGATACTAGGAAGGTTGTTGCTAAAAATTAGGAAAAATGTATGTCCAAGTATATAGCCCTGCAGACACCTGCATTAATGTGAAAAGATCTAGAAGAGTTGCCATTCAAGACTTCTTTCATTACGTGATTTGACTACAAAAATTGAATGTCGAAAAATTTGTCCAGAATTACCACAGCCTTTCAATTTGTGAAGAAGAAAAATATGCCAAACCCAGTCAAATGGCTTCAAGATATCTTAAAGCAACATCCCACCATTCTTATCTAAAGCTGAACAGACTCTTTCAGCAGTAACTGTTAACACATCAAAAGATGACCCAGAGAAGTGAAAGCCATATTGCTTGTTTGAAAGAAGATCTTGCTAGATGAGATGCTTAACCAATTGTAGAGGGGCTTATTTTCCATGAAAATGCAAAAATGGAATGGCCTACTTGAAATGGAAATCACAATTTTGAAATGGAAATTTTTTTAACAATCAGATTTGCTGTTTCAATTTATTATTTGTCTTTCCTAATTCACTCTTGTCCAACAGACATCAAAGGATAAAGTTGGGAATGTTTTAATACATCCCTTTTACCTACAACTTCCCTGCAGTTTACAGTGTAAACTGTAGGGAGACTATAGGAAGATGGTAAACTTTACAGTATTTAGGGACCAAGTTTTATGAAATTGGCTTGATTTAATAAAAAAAATATGGGGTGTCAGTGGCAGGAGGAAACAAAAATTTCTTCTTTTTGCTTTATCCCTTCTTTTTCCTGATGACGATGGCAGTTTATCATTTCAGACAGTCAAAATTTACAAATTAGTCTTTTTTTAAAAAATTTTATTTGATAATTTCAATAAAGTGGCCAAACAATAATGTAGCTTTTTTATGAGATGACTTTGTGGTGCTACTTTTATGTAGGTTTTGCCACTTTCATTTAATTCTTATTTAGGAATAGCTTAAAAGCCGCCCTAATGTGCAGCATTTAAGCTAGCTCCTGTGCAAGGCTCTTGATTTGGCCTTTGGCTTGTTCAGGAGTTTGAGACTCCCTAAGCTTTCTTTTCCTCACTGCAGCCTTGGCTCTTTTGATTGCAATCTGTTCCTCCATTGGCGGAGATTTCTTTTTGCAAGGCATACTGCTCCATATGCAATAGACCACAATAAACTACAGAACTCAAAATTGATTGCATTTATGTATTACATTAATATCTAAGCTTGCCTTTTAAAACTTCAATGATAATTCTTCTGCTGCCATTTAATTTAAAGACAATTTGACATATGTAGGTCCTTATTTTCTGTACAATTATTTTTTATTTCATGGGCAACTTATGATGGATTTTGTGGTTAATTTTGATTATTCCCAAATTTATTTCTGAGTTATAAAAATTGTTATTGTACAAGAAAAATTGTCACAAAAAATCACATAAAAAAATAGCCAAAAACAATCGCAATAATGAAAACTTGGAAATCCAAAATTTCAGGACTGTGGGTATGGATCTGGCCCAGAATATTTTTAATTTACTCACAGAGTTGGCGTGATACCAAAATGGTATATATTGGGCTATGGTGTCTTGGAGTAAAGTTGAAAAAGTGTGATACACTGACCTTCACATTTATTTATATAGATTGTAGCATTCTTTGCAAGGATTGTCCTAGAAACTCAAATTAGAGGAAGGGAAAAAGTATGAAGTACGAAAACCTATCAAGCTGGAGCAACTTCTCCAATTCCAGCTTGTAAAATTTTCACTCTCCTTTTATTTTCTTGTTTTAATAACATTTTTATATCGTTACACTTTCTCACAAAGTATTATAATGAAGCAAAAAAATCTATACTGAAAATGGAAAAAAAATGGAATTCCCTAAAACCTGAAATGGAATTAAGAAAAATTTGAAACAGAAAATCAGTTCCTCTTCAGTTGTGAGTTAAACAATTCTGGCAAAAAAAAAAAATAGAAATGACCAAACTGTACTTGAGTTTGACCATTTAGCAAAGTTATTTAACCTTGTGAAGAAGGCTTTAAAAGCAAGAGTAACAGTGATGTGTAGGGAGTATTATGTTATCAGTGTGGAAAGTGGAATGAGCAAGCCAAGTTCAAATTCCAGCCCAATCTGTTTCATTTACTTCATATTATTACTTTTGGGAAAAATCATGAATCTATTTTTACTCCCACTCCACAAACTATTGATTAAAAAGCAGGGAAACTTGTGCTCTTGAATCTTGGGTAGCAGCCTGTTTAGGTGATAGACAACTCTAAATTCAAAACCATTCAGAAGGCAACAGCAAAACCACACACTATCACTATTTACATTATTTGGACTATTGTCCTCGTTGCCGTATTTATCATGTTTCGGCCGTAGTATGCTCTGGACTTCTTCAGGTGGTTGGAGTCTTTATCCACTGTGCCATATGTCCTTAAGGACACATGACACAGTGGATAAAGGCATTGGTTAGATCCAGTGACAGGACCTAAAGAGTTTTGAGTTCAATACCTGGTTAAGGCAGTAGAGAACTTAGAGAGGAGAATTAAAAGAAGATAACTGATAAATGACATCCATTAGACATGGCATGTGGAACTAGAACAGTCTGCCCCAGTTAGTGAAATAGAGAGTTCAGTTCGACATTTCAACCATCTGAAGAATGCCTGAGCGCACTACGACCAAAATGTGATAAATATGGCAACAAAATGAGGACAATAGTCAGAATTATGTAAATAGTGTACATAATACCTCATCTCAGAAATATAAGCACAACTTTCTTTGAAAGAAAAGTGGTAAAAAATGAAAGTGACCAGGTCAGCCATGTGTACTTATCTCAATGTCTATTGCCATGTCAGATTGGTGTATGAAAGCCTAAGAAAATCAACTTTGGATCTTGTGAATAAAGTAACTAAAAAAGTGTGTGTGATGAATGTTTCAACAGCAGTAATCAAACGTTCCCAGAAGAAAATAAACTTCCACAGCCCATGCCTGTAGGAAATTGCTATTGGATTCAGAGAATAAAGATAAAATTTTAAAATTCTGTGGCAGTATTCTGTGCTTAGAAGATGATGTAGGATAACAGATATTGGTGCAGGACATGGAATCTGCTAAATGGGTTCACATTCCAGGTTTGTCTGTTGTTAAAAGTCTTCATCTGTCTCTTCTCCCCATCACTGTACCAGATCTTGATTAAATAGCAAGGGAAAATGTTTTTTTTTTTTTTTTTTTAACTATGAATAGTAACCAGTGTAAGAGAAGAAAAGCTCTAAATGCCAAACTGTGGTGGAGTCAACAGGAAAACACACCACTATCTTTCCCAAGAAGTTATGGCAATTCACAAAATAAAGAAAATAGATTTTTGGACAGTCACAATTGACTATATTCTGAAAGGATATGGCATTTAAAAAAATTGTAATTCTTATTTTTATTTGTTTGTCTGTTCTCTACTACCACAGCCAGTTTAGGAGAATGAATACTCAGAAAACAAATGAATGTCTATGTCCTGAAGCTAGTCGAGGAGAAGGACTACTCAGAAGTCAAAATTGTAGAGAAGGCAACAGGAAACCACTCCACTATCTTTACCCAAAAAATCGTGGCAATTCACAGATAATAAAGAAAACAAATGTGAAAAGTCATGAACATCTGTGTCCTGAAGTTTATCTGGACAACTCTGAATTCAAGATTGTGTATAATGGAATGGGAACTCATTCCACTCTTTTTCTTAACAATTCATAGATGATAAAGAAACAGAATCAGTAAAGAACTATTATTGTCTACATTCTGAAAGAACATGGCATTTAAAAAAACGTCATTTTATGAGATTTTTTTTATTATCTTTATTAAGGTAGTATAAGTATTTTTATCAGGTAGTATTTAGCAATAATCTTTCATGCATCCCAAGTTCTATGTTCGTAATTTTCCAGTAAGACGCCAGTAAATATTAGAATTAATGCCTTCAAGACACAGAAACCATACAAGCAAAAGAGCCAAGTTTCTGTCTCCTCTGTTGGATTAAGTCTTTTACTTGTCCATCTGACCAGCACAGACATGGTTTTTGCCAGGGGGGAATTACAGAGTCGAAGTCATGAGATCAAAGTTGTGAACCATATGAGTGAAGTAGTCGGACGTGTTACAAACGTTATGTCCAGGCCACAAAGAGATTAATGTACAGCTGTGTGTATTGACTAAAGATTTGTACAGCTAAGGAGGTGGTAAAATATGATTTTGAATGATTTTACAAACATCTTTATGTCCATCTCATTCTCATATTCAGTTATTTTTCAACATTCTAATTTCTTCATTTATGGGTCATAGTGAAATCTTCTCCATTTAGTTGATGTATGCTGTGTTTGCCTTATAGAATATTGTAGATAAGGTTAAGGTTTCCACATAATGGCTTATGGTCAAATGACGCTGAAAACACCAGTTCTCGTTCGATCACTGAAGTGAAGCAGTGTCAGGCCCATTTAGTACTAAATGAGGGATCACTTAGGAACACTGAGTACTGTAAACAACCTTCTATAATACAAAATATGTTTCAGCTTTAAATAACCTAAAAAACATATCAATCAACATTTCATTGATAATGTTGCTTTTATTGTATTTTTTTAAGTTCTATATATTTATTTTCTTATTAACTCTACTTTTTGTTAGATTACCTACAATATAATATTTTTTATTATACCATATCGAAGATATTATATACAAATCGACAAAGTTTAACAAACATAATCATAAAAAAGAAAAATGGTGTTGAAAGGGCACATTTTCTCTTGACACTGCTATTACTGTACAGGATGCGATGGATAAATTGTCATCTGAATTATGCAAAAATGAAAATGTCACTGACATCTCATTTTAACAGATATTTTTACCAAAATTATATAAAAATATCTTGAAATAATAAAGAGTAAGTTTATTCAATAAAATCGCCATTGGCTTCAACCACGGCCTCCAAGCGACTTCAGAATCTTCTGCAACTCTTCTGGACAGTCTTCTTGTTTAAGTTGGTGAATGCTGCCATAATCTTTGTCTTCAGTTTATCTTTGGTTTTACAAGGAGTTTTATTGGTCTCTTGCTCAACCACACCCCATACATAATAATCAAAGGCTTGCAGTCTGGGGAGTTAGGTGATGTGGCTGCAGAAATTGACAGCCATGACTAGGTTCTGCTACTTGTATGGTATGGTGCAGACTCCAGACATATGGTCTTCCAGCAGCCACCCTCTTGACCCATGGCAGCACTACCTCCTCAAGGCGATTGATGTAGGCTTCCATGTTGAGTTTGAGGCCCTTTTGGAAAGACGAATGGAGGCGTAACATTGCCAACATTAGTGATCACTCCAAACACCTTCATAATTACCATTAAACTCATCCGAATCCTCTGCACTGTCCTCAGATTGACTCCCAAACACTCTGAAATGTTCATACTGGAGCTTCCTGCACAAATGCCAAGCAGTTCAGCATGTCATTTCCAAATTTTTGGTGGAGTGAATTTTATCATGGTGCTCTTTTTCTCACAGATGGTGCCCAGCTGACCCTACTATACTGTGCAGTCAACAAAATCAAAAACAATGCACATGCACACAATTAAAAATATAAAATGTCAACAATTTACCCATTACACCCTGTGTATTCACTCAGCAATTTTTTAAAACTACAAGTATTCTGTAATATAAAAATTATCTGATAAGAAAATGTATAATGTCTAGAAAATACATTTTATCTAAATATATAATTACAATTATTGTTTATTTACATTTTCTTGTTCACATTCATTTTGAGATATATATGAATAAAAAAAAATTGATTTCAGAAGTTATTTCTTTATAATAAGATAAATAATAAATATTGCATTTCAGTTGGTTCACAAATTTTTATAATCTTGTGAATAAAAAAACCTAATAAATAAATAGTGTTTAATATTTTTGTTGCCAATTATCATATGTTTGGCTTATTATTAAAACTCTAAAAATAGCTTTTTAAAACAATAAAAATTACTGAGGCCTCTGTTCTTCTCTCACCCTTTGCTTGCATCTTCCCATTCTCTCCCTTATTCCTTCCAGTATAAGATTATCCACTATCTCAAACTTCTATGTTTCTCTCACTCTTTGTCTGTTTCTTTTTATTATCTCCCTTGTCCTTTCCGATAAAACTAAGATTATTATTCATCATCTCAGACCTCTGTTCTTTTCTCACCCATTGCCTGTATTATTTGACCTTATCTCTTCCAATACAACTAAGATCATCCATTATCTCATGATCATTCTTCTCTAAAACTTTGCTTGTATCTTCTCATTCTCTGCCTTACCCTTTTTTAAAAAATTGTTCATACATACTCATGTATGGGTTAAATAACAGGGTAAACTGGGTTCTCTAGCCTTAATTAGCAACCAGTTTAAGACAGGGAAAACTCTAAATTGCAAAATCATGGAGAATGCAAAAATAAACCATGATACTATCTTTTGCAAGAAGTCATGCCAATTCACAGATAATAAAGGAAAGTAATATTTGGAGTCATGAATGCCTATGTCTTGAAGCCAATTTGAGAGAAGGAAAAGTCTAAATTCAAAATCACGGAGAAGTCAATGTGAAACCATTCCATTATCAATCCTAAGAAGTCATGACAATTCAGAAATGATGCAGAAAAGGAAGATGTGGTGAGCCATGGTCACCACTGCCATAAGGGGACATATCAATTTAAAAATATATAATATTTTATGTCTGCAATTATTCAATGGTTCTAGCACCTCTAAAGGTTTTCAAGCACTGGTGGTTGCGTTTTAATGCATCATAATCAATCACTGATGGTCATTCACATTTGGGTGCTTTATTTCAGTGAGCAAATAATCATTCTCAAAATGCTTAAAGTCATTTTGGGCTCTATGGTGAAATATTGTTCTTTCCATTTTAAAGAATTCTACAAGTAGTTCCAATGATCCTGATGTCCGATTTAAACTAAAATCTCAAAATTGCCCAAATCTTAATACTTGTATCCACCTTTGTAATATCACAAACAAATGGTACAGCAAACTGTTATTAATAATGATTGTTTGGTATCAATGAAGTATTTCATTTAGGACTATTTTGTTATTTTAAATGTGGATTCTCTATCATAGGCACATAAGGCTGTTAGGTATCCGTTAATGCTGTGTTATAAAAATACTAAATATTGATATATCTTGCCACATTTCAGACTATGTTGTCTTTTAATGAATTTAAATGTGCAGGTAGAAAGAGCTGCATTCTCGCATTCTACTAGTTCAAACCTAATCTTTCAATGAATTTAAATGTGCAGGTAGAAAGAGAGATTATATTGACTCAGCTATTACTATAACAAATGTTCATATGAGCTGCATTCCCGCATTCCACCAGTTCAGACCTTCACAACTAATACCCATCATGCCATGTACACAGTATCAAATCATTCTCATTCATTTTGGTAAGAAGTAAATTTCAAACAGACTTCTTAGAGGATGCTTCCCCGATCACTACAATATTAATCTCTTTAAGTCTAGAGTCAAGTGATATCTATCCTATGCACCAACCTCTCCCATCACCCTGGCTTACACCCTTAGAACAATTTCACTCAGTAAACCTCTACCTTGAGTGGTTCTTCTGCTTTGTATTGGATGAACTAAAATTTTTAAAAAATTCAGTTTGTGATCATTCTATGATTCACTTACAGAGTAAAGAAACAGAACAAAAAAACAAACTTAGAACAAAGAAATTTCTTATCAAATGTCTCGTCAAAAATCCCAAGACAATTATTTCCACTGATTTAATTATCAACACATATTGTCTTGAATCATTATCATTTCTCTGTCAAAGTAAGATTTGAGACAAAGAAATTTATCAAGAGATAAAGAGATCTTGTCAACCAGACTAGGAAATTGTGGTTTTCAATGATGTCATTACCATCTAAGAACTGTCTTGAATCATTTTCCCATGCACTGCTAAAACGAAGTAACTTTTTTTTGTTTTTTTTTTAGAAAAGATTTCTCAACAAACTCTCTTAAGTGTTTTAGGATGAACAAAAAACAAACAAACAAATGTTTTATCATTTGAATGAAACAAAAATGTTGATATCAGAAAGCTGATAGAACATGAGGAACTGCATAAGCAATTGTTGTGCCTAGGTGTGCACAACACATAGATGCCTAGCCAGGTAAGTGGTTAGAACATTTAGTTTCTAACTATGAGACCCAGGTTCGAATCTCACCATGGTTGATTTGTCAGGCTGATAATTTCTTGATGTCATTGTCCAGGAGAGACAATCTCAGCATGTAGTACCATTGAAAAGTCCCTGAAAACAATACCACATATTGACAGAACTGTTTGCAAGTCAGTGATGGTTGTGCTAGCACTAATTTGCAAGTCATCGTGACTGAGGTTTTGAGCATACTGGCTTGTTCAAACTGCTGCTCACAACAGATTATGGGCTCTCACCCAGAAACTATAACTATAGTTTGTTCAAGATAATTGCAGTGATTAGCTAGCTGCTCTAGCAGATGGCTGTGTTCAGAAATGAGAAGCTGGTCATTCATATACATGAAACAATATTGTCAAAATATAACACTCATGTATGATGCCTAGAATTTGACTGAATTCTGATTCAAAATTTATTTTATTATATCCAAGTGTGTTGCCATGTTTTAAGGAGGGTATCTGGAAAGCATTTTAGGAGTAGACATAAAGTCAAAAGCGCATTGGAATAGCAAAATATGCCTTCCAAAAGCTAAACAAAGTATTAAGAAACAGCAAAATTTCATTAAAAATAAAGAAAAGAATACTGAACTGTTATGCAATATCAGTACTACAGGGAATGCTGGACAATCTCCTCACAGATGAAAAAGAGGCTTGAAGCAACAGAAATATGTTTCTACTGATAGATGCTGAGAATACCATGGACTGAACATGTGAGCAATGATGAAGTTTTAGAAAAGATGGAAACAAAAGGGACATTTATATTTAACATAAAGAAGAGACAGTTGAAATTTCTAGTGTATATAATGAGGAAAGAGGGCTTAGAAAATTTGATACTCACAGGACAGATTGAAAGCAAGAGGGATAGAGGAAAACAACAAATAGCCTACCTAGCAAACTTAAATAATTGGTTGATGGAGCAAGGTTTAGGAGAGATAACAAAAAGACACAATTTATTAAGAGCTGCAAAGGACAGGAAATTGTGGAAAGTCATGATTGCCAACATCCTGTAGGGACATGGTTCATAGAAGAAGAAGAACTACTTTGTCAAAACACGAATATCAGAATCTAATTTTCTCTTTGTGCCTTCTCTTTTCATAGTAAGCCTCAGCTGATAAATAAACAGAAAAAGAATAATTCAAATAACGGCTTTTATCACAAAATAATTATGATGTCAAAAGGAAAATAAAAAATAAAACCTTTAAAACAGAATCACAGAAAAAAAGCAAAGGATGACAACATTCTCTCAGTCTTTTTTGTATTGGGAAATTAAAAGTCTTTTGGAGGAATGAATGCAAAATGGAGGCTGGAATAAAATGAAAAGACAGAAAATAAATAAAAATATTCAATCTGAGAAACGCAGATTTGTGTGGGGAAAAATGACGGTTGGAAAGAAACTGGGAAAGAGGCTATTGACCCAGAAGGTGAAAAAAAAATGTTTTTTCTGCAATGAAGAATACTGGACCATGTCACGTATCTGAGGATGTAATGAACTTGGTTGTCCAACAGAAAGGTAAAAAAGAAAATAAGAAAATATACAAATTTATTAAATTGGACTTTTGATTTAAAGGACCTCAATTTAACAGATTTTACTCACACATAAATGTTTTTGTGCTTTCTCATAGGACCACACATACACACATACATGTACATTGTATTAAACTTACTAAATTTACTGTCTTGGGTATGACGATAAACTGCATCTGCGTCCTGGGTAAGACAATAATAATCTGATCAGGAAGTTTTGAGGAGCGTGGAACCACCTCTTAATTGCTGGTGTTCCCAGGTCCACCTTGACCTGGGGTAGTAGCACCTGTTAGGGTCCCAGCTATGGGCAAATAGTTGACCCCACAACCTGACTCAAAATACTATGAAAGTGTAAAAATAGATTTTAATACCAGAAATACTTTTAAAAAATTAGTATCAGCAATAAAAATTTGAAAAAAGAAAATATTTCCAGAAATAAAAATCTTGTCAGCATTAAATAACCCATTGAGGTTAATATGCCACAAAACAAAACAAAAACCAAACTATACATTTTTGAAAAAAAAAGGAAATTTTGTCAGCATTAAATAACCCGTTGTGGTTGATATGCCGTAAAACAAAACAAACTTACTAAATTTATGTGGGATTCATGCTCAGTATCAGAGATAGTGCATTTATAGATATTGAGAGTGCAGTGATAGGAATCAACACTGCATTGTGAGTGTTGCTTTCATGCCTTATCATCTGAAGATCTTTTGAGGCATGAAACTAATAGTCACTATATAGTGTTGATTCCTATGATATTTCGCACTCTCTCCATCATGTTTCTCCTTATCTATCTATCTATATATATATATAATAAATTAATTGATTTAAAATATGTTTTTTTTTCGCTACACAGTTCCAACCATATTTCAAAAATGGAAGCTAAAAGTTTCGAATTTAATTTTGTAATTAAAATGATAAATCATTATGATTTTTTTGCTGTGCCTTTAAAACCCAGTAATTTTAAAAGTTACTCAAAAATTTGCTTGAGGATGAAATGGAACTAATGTCTTTAATTTAATTACAAAATTAAATTCAAAGCGTTTAGCTTCCATTTTTGAAATATGGTTAGAACTGTGTAGCGAAGAAAACCATATTTTAAATCAATTAATTTATAATATTAATGCTCTGTAAATTTACATTGAGCACTATTTTGTCAAAATAAAAAATATCTATCAGAACACCAGATTATATATCTTACTGTTCTTTCTTTTTATTTATATATATATATATATACACTAGCAGAAGTACTCGGCATTGCCTGGGACAAAATTATTGAAATGATTTCTAACTTCGTTATATTCCTGGAATATATTATTTAGAAACTATCTCATACAACTTAACAAACATCTAGAATAACATAGAAATAAAAATAACAAATCATATTTTAAAGTATCAGACTTTTACAAAAGTATTTTTCTGTATACAATATTCTTAGTTTTTTGAGTGGGTGCATAAATGTAAAGATTTCTTTTGCTTCCAACTCTGGAACATCCAACATATGGTTGACCATGTGAAAAACAGGGATCTTTTAAGTGTAATCCAGCCTCTGAGAGTGTTTGACCTTGTGATTTGATTGGAAATTGCAATTTCTTAAAATTGTATGGACATCTGTAGGGATCAAGGGAATTCTTGGCATAGAGACATCACTTTCTCTCCCACAACCAGAAAGAATTGTTGCTTCAATAACATGAGGCATCATTCTTTTCACTATAAGTCTTGTGCCGTTGCAGAGTTTTGGAGGATCAAGATTTCATAGTAGCATTATTGGAGAGCCAATTTTCAGATCTAGTCTATATCCTGGTAATCCAGATAACTCAAGAGAATTAAGGAATTCTGGTGGATAATTGACTGCATCCAACTGGTTAATAACAGTATCAACGGATTTGTAGGAGTGACAGTTTCCAGGAATCATTTTCAAAAGTTCAAAATTAATTGAATTGACTGTGGTATTGTTAGTGCTAGAATGGCTCTCTCAAACAATGATTTACCATTTTGATAATGAGTACTGATTATTTAGAAAGACTTTGGCAATCAACTCCAAAGTTGATGGCACTAAAGTACATATGCTTGATGGATGAATGAATCTTTCACTGTCTCCCTTCTCCCAGAGTTAGCAAGTTTTCAGCAAATTAATTTGATGTTATATCTCCATACAGGTATGCTCTCATATTAATTGTCAATTTTAGGATCTTTGCATATCTCCATAACAGAGATGATTTTAATGAAACTCAAATTTCTTCTGCTCTAGTATCTTTTAGAATGACAAGGAGGATTTGTCTAAAGTCACCAGAGGGAAGCACAGGTATTCCATCCATCAGAGAAGCAGTGTTCCTAATGTCTCTTAGTGTTCTAGCCAAAGCTTCAAAAGCTCTCTTATAGTTCATAGTGCATTCATCCCAAACAATCAACCTTTTGATAACTTGTGCAATTCCAGAATTCTTTGATATATTGCACATAGGATTTTCATTCTTCTTGAGGTACAGTGGAAGTTTGAATATTGAATGAGCTGTCCTACCCACCAGGTAATAGTTTAGCAGCAATCCCTGATGAAGTGCAATACATTTTTTACTTGTTACCTTGGCCAGTATGAAGATGGTAACAAATGTTTTTTCTTGTCCCACCAGGTGCATTTAGGAAGAATATTCACCCTTTCTGGCATCTAACAACGTCTATAATTGTATTATAAGCTATTTTCTGTCTCATTTTCTTCTATATAGCTCACCAATGATGATATATGCAGCTTACCAATGATGATATATGCAGTTTCTCGGACCAATTCTCTTGTTGGCTCATTCTCATTTCCTCTTACTGTCTTTGAAAGACTATAAGTATAGAGATCAGTTCTTCCGATGGCTATAATTCTATTCTCAATGTCGATCAATGGTTTATTTTACAGTTCATCATTGTAAGAAACCTCAATACCCGGTAACTGCACTTGTAATTGGTGTTTGTTAATCTTCATCTAAGGTGTCCTTGTGTTTACCCCAAAGCCCTAATGGATCACCTATTTCACAACATTTAATGAAGAGCTCTAAGACTTCTTACCCTCAGATACAGAGGCTTCTGTTAAAATAGAATCCCATTATGCATCAACATCCAACAGACAACATTTGAAGCAAACTTCTCTATATTTTGAGCACACTGTTCCATCAACTGTACAGATATCTTCCAATGAAATAGGACCTTTGACAGCATGCAACAGCATCCTGAGAAAGAAACATTCTTGTTGGTTGGGACTTACAGTATACACTCTTCTAAGTGCAATATCAAATTTAACGTCTGAAAATCCATCTACTGGTTCACTCCTTTTTCATCTGTTCCAGCTGTCATTTTACCAAATGTAATATGATGGAAGCTGATAATGACAGATTGTCTTAGCACAGGGATCTCTTGCACAAAGCTTAAAGAAAGCTGTAAGTGCAGTCTCACTTGGAGTTAAGATTTGATGAGCTGTATTTGCCTTAAACAAGTAAACTCTTTGTCCATTTTCTAAATGAACATATAGTGGCTCAACTGTTGGATATTGCTTATGAATGGGAAATCTAAACTGCTTCATCACTGCTAATGTATTGACCTTGCTGGCACATGCTTATTTTATCTCTTTGGCTTATTGTTTGTTTTTTGTCTATTTTCACTCGCATTGTTTCTTGTAAATCAAACACTGCTACAGCTGACCCTTTGTTGACATATTTGCAGACATATATAATTAACTTTACTGAGTTACAGAACTCAACATTGATGTGAACATCAAAAGTTTTCAAGCGTTGGGGACTGTATGGAACTATCGCACCAGGCCCCCTTCCCCCAGATATTAATAAACTAAAACTTAATCTAGGTCCAAACCTATTTCCTCGTGAAAGTTTGATCAAAATTCATCCAGTAGATTTGATTTCCATAAAGGACATATGTACAAGCTCCTTTATAGTATATCTATCTATCTATCTATCTATCTATCTATCTATCTATCTATCTATCGGATTAGTATGAGTTACTTAGCTGATTAATGTTACCTTCAGCATCCCAACTCCAGAGTTTCGTTGACGTTCACTTTTCCGGGGTTATTTGGGCAGCAATTACTCTATTATACAAGTTTTTGTTAAAAATAACTGATAAAGAACTGTGGTTAAGTTTTTTATTTATTTTTTCCCGTGTTCTTATAATTTTTCTTTTCTTTTCTGGACATAAAATATATAGAAATTGGCCGAATGTTCTGTTTATCCGAGCGCTTTCGGCTGTAATTTTAGATGTTTTCAGGGATCAGCTTCATCGTGGCTGTGTTTGGAAAATAAACTCTAGATACATACATAAAAAATGCATACATTCAGTTAAAAATATAAGTAAAATCATCCTTAATAATTGCTAAAAGTATAGCCGAAAGTGCTTGGACATACAGATCATTCAGACAATTTCTACATAAAAGAACAAAATTATAAGAACACAAGAAAAATTAAATAAAAAAACTTAATTGTATTTCCTTGTCCATCATTTTTATTTATCTGAAGAAGTTCTTTTGAGGGACAAAATGTGTAACATAGGAGTTTTTCTATTTTGTTATTCTGTTAGTCTGATATATATATATATATATATATATATATATATATGACAATAGGAAAACTAGTAATTGCTGACGCGTTTCGTCCAATGTAGACTTTATCAAAGCAAAATACGAAATGAAGTTAATTGAACAAGGTAACTATTAAAAACAAAAACAGAATGTTTCAAGCAACTGGAATGTAGAGAAACGCTATTTTCATATTGTCAACTGAAAATAACGTCAGTATTTGTCACATGTGGAGAATATTGTCATTATATCTGTGTTGATGTATTCAACCATTTTCTTTTGATTTTATGAATCTGTTGTGTATCGGAGAAATTTTCATATATATATATATATATGAGTATAATTGTCCACTCATATTCGAGGATACCTCTCTACTAGGGCGGCTAGCCAATCCCGATTGCAGACACTTGCTCAGGCAAATTTGTGTTTGTTTGACACCCACAGAGCCCACCAGTAGTTTATACTGCAACTACGCTGAGCAGACCTTAGTTACAGTTTCTGGGAAAGAGCGTGTTATCTTGTGTGATCAACAATTTGAACAAGGCCAGCATGCTCAAACCCTCGGCCACGATGACTTGTGACTTCGTGCTAGCACAGCTATCAACGGCACCCCTGGGTTCCGTCTACCCAGTTTCACTCACAAGGCTTGGGTCAAAGGTGCTGCACGCTGGGATTGACCCTCCAGTTCGATAGCATCAGGAAGTCTCCTTCCTGACAAATCGACCATGGTGAGATTCGAACACGGGTCTCTGTCAGAATGCGAACGTTCCAACCACTTGGAGGAGTCAATATATATATATATATATATGCAGCATGTTTTCTTTTATGCAGGTATTGTTGAATATAGCAGACAATGAAAGGCGGCTACGTTTTTTAACCAATTTTTCTTGGTTTCCAACCAAACGATTTACATTAGATAAAATTCTGGAATAAACAGTTTATAATTGAATTGGGAGTTTACTAAGGTCCCAGTACTTTCTACCGTTCCATTGGTCATCATCGGGGTGCGGGAGGGGTTTCTAGAAAGAAATGTTAGTTATTTTTGTCTATGTCTGTTGAAAAAATTTTAATGCAATTAATCGGGTAAAATTTAAAATAACCGTCTGCGGTTAACGTGAAGCGTTTGGTTCGAAACAAAGAAAAGTTGATAAAAAAAAACGTAACCGTTTTTCATTCAACAACATCCTCCGCCATACACACACACACACACACACACACACACACACATAAGAGCCATTAATAGCCGCCCACCCTTCTCGAAATAATTTGACACCTCATGTTGTTACACAGTGAGGGCGGCTGTGCGAGTGCTACCAGACTTAACACACGATACTATCATGCCCAAAGTTTATTAATTATCTAATGATATTAAATGATACACATACATACAGACATACATTGAACACGTTATATTTTGGGATAAGCAACTAATCTATTAATGTGTTATATAGTTCAAGAGAAAGACAGTGAGAGATAATGTCTTTGTGGTTTTTAATTTAAATGACTGCCAAATATATACCAAAACTGTTGCATTAGAAGATACATTCCTGTATAAGAATAAAAACGTACTGGTTAAACTTCTTGCATCTAATATGGGTTCTTAAGTGCGAGATATGATGGATAAGTAAGTAATTAATTTTTCTCCTCGCAATTAGAATAATAGCAGTTCCAATAAACTTATTATTTTGTCTTTTCTTCAAATGCATCAGACGATAAATTTAAAATACTGTTCAGTATTTTAGCGACGTAAGATTTTTCTGCCTTTGATATCCGTACTGATCTTAAATTTATGCGATAACTTCAGTAGTCTGAATAAAAACGTTTTGTCTTTCTTTTTCACATATCTAAAGATGGTCATAAAAGTAAATTGTTTTATGAAGTCAGAAGTTGATTTTTAAGAGAAAAGTTAAGACTTGAAACAAAGACAGGTGCGCTGTTTCCAATAGCAACGCCTGTTATATCTCAAGGGAGTTAATTTTTATTACTATTACTACTACTACTACTGACAGTGCAGCACGCCAACAAATTGATGCTGGAGTACAAATGTACGATGCCCAATATATTCATCATTATCCTCAGTCTGATAAGGATATACCAAGCACATGCATCAACATTATTCTCAAAAATGCAATATTCACACGCAAGAAAAAATATTATACTTAATATCTGTTGTAGCATACCTATAGACGATAATGGGTATGTCCCCATTCACATAAATACAGTAGTAAATACTGTATGTTGGTCTGCAGTTGGAAATTCGTCTCCAGCTGTGCTGGGTAAACTCTCTGCTTCCTAGGAGAGAGGATCTCCAGACGAGGCTATGTCGAAGGGCAGAGTCTCGTCTCGGGAAACAGCTATCCGACCTCGTTTTATACGGGCTCGGATACCTCACATTAAATTCAGTCTTGTGCCACATCTGACCGCGTGGAGCGATTGGTAGATATCCTGCAATTGGAGATTCATTGTGGAATTCACTTGACTCACTTCTAGCAGATGACTATTTTTTCTATGCACCACTGGCGAATCTTATATGTGTTGTTCCTGTCCTAAGTATTATCGTTCATTACCAACCTTCATGTGATTATTCTATTCAGTAACCTTCCCTAGGTTACAACAATATCCATAATATGTTCGGATTTCAATAACCATCAAAGTGTTGACAAACATTAAAAAAACGAATTTACTCATCACTTAGTTTCGTATGGTACAATAAGTGTAGATTCCCCAGAGAGGATTGAATTCTTTTATAAAGTAATGGTGATTTTTATGCCTAGATGACAAAGGGTAAATTTATTTACGAGTCATTAGTGCAGTGCCTCGCAACCGCCATACCGCAGCACATAGTGTTCCGCGAAATATTGTCACAGCATACATACATACATACATACATACATGCATGCATACATACATATGTGTGTGTGTGTGTGTGTGTAAGTAGTAATAGTACAATGTTACTATTTGAATAAATGAATAACTATTAAACTTTTTTCACTATTCTTCGATTATGTTATTTTAATTAAATACTTTGTTTTAATATTCATTTCATTTCGAAAAGTATTTTATTTTTTTAATTTATATTCTTAAAATTTTCCTTTATTTGAATAAATGAATGTATAGCCTTTTTTGTATATAAATATATATTTTTGTACATTCTTTGTTTAATTCAGGATTTTTACAAAGTTATATTGTGTTATGAATTAATATTATCGAAGTTCCTGAACTTTTAAATACATACCCTTTAAAAATTTTGATAAGTGTGTCGTGATATATTCATTTGCTCCTAGGTATGACGTTGTTTAAAAAACACGGCAGTGGGGAATCCATTGATGCACGAACCGATTGCAATAGAGAATATGATTTGCAAGATTATTTTGGGAACCTTCGCAGTCAAGCGCACAAATATATATTCAATTTAGTTTTTTCGCTGTGTCAAGCCAAAAATATAGGACATTTTGTGAAGAGTGAACACGCTGCATGATAAGCTTGCTAACCACTACTCCTCAGCAAGTCACCCTAAATTTTAGTAAACAAATAAAATAAAAAAGGTCAAATACTTACCTTCCCAACTTCAAGTTTTACAGATTTAAGTCGCTCATCAGCGCGGACTAGATAATTCATTTGAATTTATTATCAAATATAAAATATGTGATATCTGTTAATAAATAAAATATATAATATCTGTTACTGTCAAATATAAACTATCTAACCCCATGAAGAGCGGATAACAACTGTGAAACTTGAAATGGGGAAGATAAGTTTTTGAAGTTTTTATTTTGTTTGGTATTAATGGGTCATTTTTTTTTTTTAATACTGAGTACTTTAGTTACAAAGAGTGCTTGCTTAAAAAGTATTATCCTCCAGAAATATCTCAGTCAACAGTGTGTACACACACACACACATGTATGTATGTATAACCTGACTGTCACCAACAAGATAAAATGATGAAGTACTAAACTCAGGACGAGTGAATGAATGGACAAACCAAAGAATATTAAAAGCCAGCCAATCATTGCATTTTGCGCCATTCCAGTCAAAACCAACTCACACATCCTCTTTAAAACTAAAACTGCAGTTCAAAGAAAAAATATTAAACATACATGCATACACACACATATATATCTTGAGAACGAAAGCAATAAAAAGATGCAGATTCCTATTGACTTTCTATTCTCCTCCACTTTTTCATTACACACACATATATATTCCTGTTTTCTATTCTTTTTGACTTTTTCATTATATATATATATATATATATATATATGTGTGTGTGTGTGTGTGTGTGTAATGAAAAAGTGGAAGAGAACAGAAAGTCAATAGGAATATGCATCTTTCTTTTATTGCTTTCGTTCTCAAGATAGTACGACAGCAATTGATGAACGGTCGATCGCCTTTTAATTCAGCTGTTGAGTTTCAACTCATCGCTTTTGTGTGGCTGTCTTCTGTCCCATAAGCAGATCGCTTACCGATTCTTTTTATTTTGAATTTTGTTTGTACCTATCTTCTTTGACTGGGGTTGTTGTCAGCGGATGTGACGAAATGAGTCGGGGGAAGTAACTACAATGCAAAACCGGCATCAGTCCTGTGGATAAGTTGCTAGGTCAATAGGAGAAAGATATCGCGCAAACCAGATTGTTATGACATTTTTACAAGTCTCTCTCTCTCTCTCTCTCTCTCTCAAGTTATCATCTTATGCTTTGGCCATAGTACAGAGATTTTGACTTTCCTCTTATTGGCAGTATAAATAAATATACATTTAGAGGAAAAAAACAATTTATACATAAAAGAGAATTAACTCTTTTGTCTGAAGAGCATTGCTTTTCTGCACTAAGTTAATTACATCGGCTGACAAAAGTTGGAAAGCTATTCTTGCTGTCTTTCATTCTTGAGAGAGAAGGAGAGATATCCCTTTTTCAAGAACTCCCGATTAGAAGGACTTTATAAAGAATTCCTGGATTGCATTCAGGACCAGGATATTCTTTCATAACAGATTTGTTATTTACACCATTTATATTGTTCAGACTGTCGTCCTCATCTTTATTGCCATATTCACGACGTTACCGCCGTTGTACGCTCCAGCCTTCTTCGGGTGATTGGAATTTCGAACATAACCCTTTATATCGTCTACCGGGGGTAGATTGTTCACATTTCACATGCCATACCTCTTCCGGATGTTTCAGTTATCTCCTTTTAACTCAACTCCCTAGTTTTTGTTCATCACTGCTGTAGCCAGGTATTGAACTCACAACTCTTTGGAAGCAGCACATCAAACGATGACATACGGTTTATATCTTTCAATCGACAATTTTTTTTCTTATATTGGAAACAACGACTAATGATGTACGAGTTATAAAACAGTAAAGACTCCTTCGTGCTCGTGAATATGATAGTAAAGATGAGGACAACAGTCCGAACAACGTAAATAATGTAACTAATTACAATACGTCATCTCAGAAATATAGACAGATATAGAAGAGTTCGTTTTGTATCATAAAATGGAGGTCGGTTATTTCTTCTTTTCTTAATTTTTAGACAAAAAATGATCATTATTATTTTCGTAATTTTACTTTTGTTTTACTATTACGGTAAAAAAAAAATGATGGCAATATTTAAGTAATTTTACAATTGCGTTGTAATTTCTGGGACGAGCAGTTATAATTATTTACAGACGGACTTATTATTGCCATTATCACAACGTTTCAGCCGTTATATCTTCATTTTTCTTCTAGTGCCTATTGATCTGGGTAACCTTCCAGGTGAATTTCGAACTAACTCCTTTATTTAATCTACGAGATTAGGATGTTCTCATTTCGCTGTCCATGTCTAAAGATTTGTCGTCTTGTTTTTATTTAGTAATTCTCACTTATTACTCGCTCTGTTTCCACTGAGTGTGTACTACTATACGCCACTGGAACTGAACTAAAAATTACTACCTTGCCAATTTCCAGAATCAACACTTTAATCCATTAAGCTAGTGTCCCATGAAACAGTTCTGAACCTAGAACTTAAGCCTGATGTTCTTTTTTCTGCTGACTCTGTCACTCTTGACTTCATTAACCGAGGCTTCCCTTAATACTACCATTTTTCTTTGACCATATAGGAACCATTAATAAACAATGTAAATAATCTAAATAATTGCATTATGTTCATAGAACTTAAAAAAAAACTGTGGCTAAGCATTTTCTTGTTTACGTTCAGAACTTCTGAATCTTAAACAACATTCTGTGCACCTTAGATTGGATAGATTTACCAACCTTCCCACAAGGTAAGATGTGGCACAAGGCCGAGTTTTAAAGTCAGGGAATCTGAGCCCGTAGGCTTGGCCAAAAATTCCCGTATAAAAACGGGGTCGGATAGCTGTTTCCCGAGACAAGACTCTGCCATTCGACATAACCTCGTCTGGGGATCCTCTCTACCCGAAGGTAGAGTGTTTGACCAGCACAGCTGGAAAAAAATCCTGCTGGACTCCGATCCAACCCCGGAAACCAGAGTTGGACTATGGATTGGATCTGTCTTTTTCCAAGGTGTTGTCAGAAGAATCTGTTACAAACAGATGGGCATTTACGTCATCATTAAGTATCCACTGCACAGAAATGGACGACATACATCAGCAGAAGAGTCCAATTGTCAATTCCCATATCTCTCTGTTGTGGGCTCTTCTGGTGACGTAAAAAGGAGGTACAAAAAGAAATGCGAGGTGTTACAATTTCAGACCTGGTCCCCAAATTAGACAGGGAGTGGGGAGCTAGCGGGAAGTGGAATGCTCGTATCTTTGTTGAACGACGAATTTGGTCTCGTCGATAGATACCGGGTTTATCATTCCGGGCGGAAGATGTGAATGTAGGCCTTCAGTTGACCATCTACTCAAGTGGTTGGCTATCTGGATGGAATGTTAGTAAGAAGAGTTGATCTAGATTTACTAAATTGTTCCACGTTCCATTGGGTAGGCTATTCGGACCATAAACTCGTTTGTGCCTGGGTGGTGTTAGAAACTAAGCCTATAGAATGACTGAATACTGGAAATTCAACGAGCCCAGAACATTAAGGATAGCATTAGGACTTTCTTTAACCACACAGTATAAACGATTACAGGTCCATACCTCTACATTTGAGATACTCTAGATACCTCTAAAGTTAAAGATTTGTGCCAAGATCCTGACGGACTGGAGCAGACTTTTTCTGTGAAGGGCCAAACAATTCAGAGCAAGCTACATTTGATCTGCACCATTGTAGAGGGTGTAGAAGACGACAAAGAGGTCGCGCTGGTCAATTTGGATCAGTCCAAGATATTCGACAGGCCGATCATCAGTACCTGCCAGCTGGCTGTTCTGTAGCCCACCGGATTCCAAATCGACTTCTGTAAGTGAATTATCCTGCTGTTCGTTTTCCCAGTGCTGCGGTACAGGTGAACGGAAAGCGGTTGAGCACCTTTTCGCTGTTCCAATTGGTTCGTCAGGGTTATTCACTGTCGCTTCTACTTCATGCTGTGGCGTTGGAGCCCCTCCTGCGTAGGCTTAAGGACAAGGCATGCAGACGGGGCCTATGCAAAATCGGCCTCTCTGGGAATGCTCGAGCCGAAGTGTTCACGTACGCCGATGACATATCCATTTTCGGCTAGTGCCGCAGCGACATCGAGGCGGTGCAGAAGGCGCTTGAACAGTACGTGAAGATTAAGTGGGTGGGGAGATTAACCGCATGAAGTCTTCCGGACCCTTTCTGTTGGACTGACGGCCCCGTCTTTATTCTCGGAGTGTAGTTTGACTGGACCTCCAGCTGAAGAAGAATTGGTTGGAGACACAGGCAAAGGTTGGAGCGTACTTAACACCGAAAGCGGTTGTTCTTAAAGTGTAGGGCAGAGATGTGTGCGGTTTACATCTTTACTCTTATCCCTTACAGGTTGTCGGTACTTCCACTTTCTGACGGTTGTCTGAAGGTTTTTCGATGGCCTGCTCTTCTTGTTGTGTTAGGATTGGGTGGAGGCAAACCAATGGTCCGCTGAAAGGTCTGTATCCATCGTCCGTGTTATGGGTTGCTGGAAATGCCGCACTTGAGCGAGTTACCAACACGCCTCGAGATTGCTAGTTCTACACCGTGCGTTGACAGAGGTTCCTTTGATGACAAGGAGTATTAGGGTTGCTTTCCTTAGCCTTTACAGCTCGTAGATGTGTGTCTTTGTAAGCCCCAGAAGTACTTTCCTAAATTAGTGTCACTCTTCGGCTCAGTGACCTTTCTCGATGTCAGGAAGAATCCTGACATTGTATCGAGCATTACTAGAGAGTGGGTGCGTCAGACTCGTTCTGTGACCATTTTGGCTTGTTTGAGTTGCGCTTTTTCTGGTCCTGGCAACCAACGGCAAATTATCTCAGTAACCTGGAGTTTTCGCTTTCCTGTTGACTGGTTCGGAATGCGCTACTTCTCAATGACGTGGGTTTCAAAGCGATCTTAGAAGACATGTCTGATTGCCAGAGGTGTGAGCATGGTTTGAAGGAGACGGCCGAGCACACCTTCTTCTACTGTCCACTTGTACGCCCGTTTTGGGACCAGTTTGGTGAGTTGACTGCTCGTATCGAACCTGAACATCATGTGTCCGTTGATCTCGCGTACGTGTGTTACAATGTATCACCCCCGTGACGTGAACGGAAGGAATCCTACAAACCGAGGAGTTCTCATCATGATCTGATTGGATTCTTTAGGTATCAGCTCAAGGTGAAAATCAGAACTGATAGAATGCGATTGGTTTCACCAGATATTTGGATATAGTGATTTTCTAAGCCCGGCTTAGATGTGGCACAAGGCCGAAAGTATGGGCACCCAGTGAGTATCGAACTCAATTTCCAGTCGTAATTGATCTAGCAAGACAAGCTTTCTAACCATTACACCACGTCGAGGTACCCTTATATCGTAACATATATCCAGATATTTGGATATACGTTACGAGTCTGATTCGCGTGAATCGGGCCAAGCTTATTTTCTTTTTTAGTCCCTTCAGGTCACAAGGGAGCCCACACCTGGGGAAGCGAGTCTTCATATTCTCCTACTTAATGTGAGTGACTGTCATTTACGTCCGCCTCTTTTGTTATGTTTCTTTTTTTTTCAAGATTCCATACATAACCTCTTTTTTATCCCCATTTTTTACCTTCACTGGATCAGCTTTTTACATTTTCCCAGTCCCATATTTTTTGACCCTCCCTCACCACTAACGAATGAGAATTTCGGTTCTGTCTGACGGCAGAATAAAGCGGCCATTCTTGGTTTTTTTTCTGGGGAGGACGATACCTTACTAACAGTTTTAATTATTTAGTGGAACTTTTTATTTGATTTAATGTATTTATCTCTTCCTTTTTATATATTTTTGTAAAAAAAAAATTAATTGTATATACAGGGTGCGATGTATAAACTGTCGTCTAAATTAGGCAAAAAAAAAAAAAAAAAATAACACTTCAACTACGGACTCCAGACGGCTTCGGAATCTTCTGCATCTCTTCTGGACGGTCTCCTTGTTTAAGTTGGTGAATGCTGCCATAATCCTTGCCTTCATTTCATCTTTAGTATTACAAGGAGTTTTGTTGGTCTCTTGCTCAACTCTACCCAACACATAATAATTACGTTGTAATCTGGGGAGTTAGGTGGCTGGATGTAAATTGTCTGACAGTCATGACTGGGTTCTCGTGCTTGTGTGACATGGTACAGAGTCCTGTTGCCAGACGTAGTGTCTTCCAGAAGCCACCCTCTTGATCCATGTCAGCACTACCTTCTCAAGGCATGTGATGTAGGCCTCAGTGTTGTGTTTGAGACCCTGTAGGAAGAAGAATAGAAGCATAACGTTGCCATCAATAGTGATCGCTCCAAACACCATGATATTGACTGAATATATCATCCAAATCTTCCGAAGTTCTACCCACATCCAAACACTCTGAAATGTTCGTGCAGTATGCCGTTTCCAAATTTCTGGTGAAGTGAATTGCGTCATGGTTCTCATCTTTTCACAGGCCAACTGACTTGACTACATTGTGCTGTCGACAAAATCAAAAACAAAAAATGCGCATGCGCGAAATTAAAAATATAAAACGGTGACAATTTACTCATCGCACAGTATATATTGTGTGTATTATTAGATCCCCTATAAAAGTGCTGTGTTTTGGTGTTCGAACCGAAAAGTGAAGGATGAGTTCTTATGGTGTCTGTGGCACTTGTTAGAATGGTTGGGTCGTTCTAGGAGCAGGATAGTTACTGATGACCTTCGGCCTTGTGCCAAAAGCATTGTATATAATTAAATAAACATTCTCTGAAAGAAAATAGCGTCTCATTGAGGTAATGAGTCAGGTAAACGTCTATACTGAGCATTTCTGGACATGTTTCAGTTTTTGCATTTTTGGGACACAAGCTGGAGGAGTCATTTGTTGCTGAGCAGTAGAGAAAGCTGTACGTGTTCATATTATCCTGTTTGTGGAATATGACTGAGAGCATTCTGGAACAGCCGATAAATCGAGTGTTATTGAGTTGCGCAGGGAATCAAAGAAAGACAAGAATATATGCACCATAGGACAAGAAGATGGCGGCCCAAAACTCAAAGACCGAATTTAAATGTTTATGGAACTGTTGAAATGAATACGAGAATCTGTTCAGAGAAAGAGAGTCAAACTCTGAACAGACAAGTGGTTTGTCAACCGTAGAAAATGTTCCTGTGCATAATGAATTAAGAGTTTATTAGTTCCTGGCTAAGAAATCCATTACAACAATGAACTTTGCACTTTTATTCTCCAGAACTACTTGTGATATTTGTCTATTCTAAAATTGAAAAGTGTCCTGAATAGTTGAATATTTTCAAACTTCCTTCAAATGCCACAACATGTAACTACACTATTAAAACGTATTCCAGAAAACAATAACTTTCACTAATGAAAATGACAGCAGACAATTTAAGCAAACTTTGCATTCACAGAACTATTTCTGAAACTAATCGATTCATCTATATATATATATATATATATATATATATATATATATATATAAGAGATTACCTATCTAGAAACAGTCACGAGTTAAATTCATGAACAAAATTCAAACGGATGTCAACTTAATAATCAATAATAAATTTTTTTAAAGAGTTTAAAAAAAAGATTTTTGTTCTAGTACTTTTGACTATCATAGTCATTATCAAGAACTGATGTAGGGTCTGTGTAGTAGTTAGAATTCTTTTGTCTCCATCCTAGCATTCTTGAATAAGTCAATTGTGACAAGTGATTAATACGGTGTTTATTATTTAAAACGACAAAAATTATTGACCTCCCTACAGTCTATAACAATCCGTACAGGAAAATTTCTTTTCTCTAAAGATATTTTTGAACCCTGTTAAATATTATTTGAAAAAATGAACTGAATGCTAAATAGAAATATATCCGCTTGTTGGTTAAAACATTTTTGCGTTCATAGTTTTAAAAAGTACGTTAAGAACAAAAATACAAAAAGTGTTAAAAAAAATATATCTATGTACTAATTACCATCAATATCTAGTTCATTTGACAAATGATTCACGCTCGGTTACAGAAAGAATATATCAGTTACATTTTAAATTGATGTCTTTGTATTGACCAACAACAAACTCCTTTTACGATGTCATAACTGTTGTGCTAGTTTTGTGCAATGTATCGCTTTTCATGGGTAACTTTTGTTGCGTCTCAAGGACTCACAGAGTGGAAAGTTATTTTGCCCATTAAGATTTTTATGCATTAGCAGCAATGCAGGACACACACATATCAGTATATATATATATATATATATATATATATATATATATATATATATATATATAAAAATATATTCCAAATCGCGATATAAGTCTCATGTTTCAAAACAAGAGCCGAAAACTTGTTTTGAAACATGAGACTTCTTATGTCGCGATTTGGAATCATATTTTTAAATAAATAATTATATTTATGCTCTACTTTTGTATCGAGCACTATTTTTTAAAAAATAATAACTAAAATACGAAGGACTTTTGGATTATTTACCTAACCAGTTCCTTCCTATTTTCTATATATTTTCACACACACACACACACACACACACACACATATATATATATATATATATATATATATATATATATATATGTATGTATATGCAAAATGTCATGGGCTAGATTCCTCGCATCACGTGAAAACCTTGTCGCCCACAGGAAATCAACGTGGTATCGATTTCACAAGTGACTGTAAGACCTCTGAGCAGATGTTGTGTCATGTTTACAGATCACTCATATTTATAAATGCAGAATCGTCTCCACCATGTCTCTTAATAATGTTCGATTGGTCTCATGTCGGTGCCATCAGATGTCTCCAAAATGAATTATAAGCAAATTCTGGGAAACTTAGACATGATGATATGGTTCCTTACTCTGTTGGAAATACCCATCATTATTGGCATATTTGGTGTTCACGAATAGATGTAAATCACCACAAAGCAGTATAACTTAGTGGCCAACGGTTAATTAGACGGGCCAGCAGACCCAACCAATGCTATGTGAACAAACTCCAAACTTTGATGGAATCACCACTAGACTCTACCGTGTCTTGATGACAATTAGAGTCCATGGTCTCATGAGGTCTGCGTTGCACCCGAATCCGAATAGCAGCTCGAAACAACTGTAACTGTGATTTATCTCCAGTTCTAGAGTCCTTTTAGAGACGTCACGGGCACAAATGAAACTCTGTGTTCATTATCGTGCTTTTAACAGGGGTACACTTGTGGGTTTTCGATTTCTATATCAAATAGAAGCTAAAAAACGTTGAAATGATCAGTCGGATATGCGTCTCGTACATCCTGTAATGAATGTGGGCGTTATTTGAGCCATTGTTACTTGTCTGTTAATACAGACAACATTAGCTTCTAGTCACGATCCTCTGGTCTCAACTCTAGTCACGACCATTAACGACCTGTGGTCGGCTTCTGCGCTGCGCGCGGTAAGCAGTAATGTCTTCCGTCAAGTACTGTCAGTAATTGGTGATACCGTACACCGATTGATGTTAGATATCTCCTTAATTTCAAAAACTGAATATCTCATAACCTCTGGCAGCCAATAGCATATCACGTTCGAACTCTGATAATTCATGTTTACTTACCATAAGCTAACTATCCGATATTCATACTATCTCACCAGATAACAGAGCACAACTGAATATTTTCATGATACCAACTACCCGTGACGTTTGCCATGTCAGCATACGCATTTTGTTGTTTTGTCATAATTATGTCATACAAAAGAGTCATATTATGTAATAATTAAAAGGAATTATATATATATTGGCGTTTCACCCTAAGCAAGGCGGGAAGCCACTAGCACGCAAGGGGTTACAGAGAGTTGGAGCGAGAGCAAATAGGAGTGATAGCAGAAAGGATGAAGAGAAGGATAGGGGATAGATCAGGGCATCTGGAGACGTTGATTGACATTACATTTGAATAGTTGGAGATTATAGCTATCAAGGAAACAGGAAGAGGGGAGGGAGTTCCACAGGCGAGAGGTGCGAGACATGAAGTTATGGGAGTAGAAGAGACGGCTACATTTAACAGTTTCGACAGTGAAAGGATGTCAGCAAGATGCCAGCCTAGTAGAACGCTTAAATTCATGAAGTTTTGGAACCTGCGAAAGCAGCTCCTCGGGGTAGTTACCATGAAAGTATTTGTGAAAAAGACAGAGGGAGGCGACGGCACGTCTGGGAGAAAGCGACTACAGATGAGAAGCCAGATCAGGACCAATTACGTTGCATATCCGTCTCTGGATCTTATCAAGAACCTTGAGACAAACATAAGGGGCACCAGATCATATATGGCAGCAATACTCCATTGTAAGGGCGAATGGTTGATTTGTAGATTTGAAGGATCGACTCCGGCGAAAAAAATTTCCTGACGCGGCATAATATATGAAATTTTGTTACATTAATATATTTTAAAATTTAAAAGATTGGGTGTTTGTCAGGACGCCGACTTCAATTTAACTGTCAAGCGCTAATATAAATGTGGTGATTCTTTTCATTCATCGGCTTGAGAGCGACTTTTACTTTCTTGCATCAGGACAAATACTCGCTGATAGTGGGCTATTACAATGTGGCGGGTTAAAATATACCATTTTCTACTTGTTAGTTATCCAAGTGAAGTTAATATTTAGCTTAATTTAAACCTTTTGAATTGTCATAGTTGTATACTATTATTCGCAAAATACAAGACCCAAGAGCTATTTAAGGTAGATGGTTATTGAATGAGATTTTTTTTAATCGGTATCACTCCGTGCAAGGCAGTAAATCTATTAAGACACCAGGAGTTAAAGGGTGTGGAATAATTAAGAACAGAAACATTAATAATGATCGGGAAGAGAAAAGAGTAATCAAGAGACAATAAATAGGGATTGACATTGCATTTAAATTTTTGCAGATTAAATTTGATTAGAAAGCATGGAGCCAGAAGAGAGTTCCACAAGTGCGAGAATAGAAACTGTTAGCATTTACGGCTACATCTAGCCAGCTGAACTGTAAATTGATGAGATCTTGATGCCAGTCCACTTCTGCGCTTGTTGTAAGAGCGTAAATGGAAGAGGAAGAAGTGCATATAATGAGAGCATATAGGATAAATAATGGATGACCCTAGACATGAAGAGGTTAAGATTGTAGTGATCAGGAAAGCATCCACTTGGGAGTTTGTTCTACAAAGTGACAGTTCTGGGGGAAAAAACTGCACAGATTTTGGCATGTACTGATTTTTTCTATTGGGTCTTATTATTTACCGTGTTTCTGTATAGTTGAAGGAATATAAGATTTTAACATATTCGTTTCATCCTACCCATGATATATTAACAGATGTACTTTTAGTATTTGTTGTGTCGTAACAGTAGTTTATCGGACCAACATTCCCATTTTAATTGTTGTACTCAACATTTCAGTTGTTATACCCTCCGGCTTTCTTTAGATATCTACCTTCGTACTTGGTAAACTTTTTCGAAATAAACCCTTTATTCAACCAACAGGAATAGATTGTTATCATTCTGTTTTCCATGCTTAGGGGAGATAACCCATACTAGTTAATACCCAATAGCTTTATGCACCTTTGCATCACTTGTCTATTTCTTCCACTGAATCAGAGTATGTCACTTTTCAGTGCTACCAAATCTAAGGACTGAACTCAAATCTGCCCATCCTGGATATGACAATAGACTATATTTGACACCAAAGGCCTCTGATCGGGAAATTTTTAGGAGCTTGGAACCATCTCTTAATTGCTGTTGTTCCCAGGTTTATCTTGACCCGGAGTGATAGCACCTGTTAGGGTCCCAGCTATAGACAAATAATGAACCCTCAAACGGGTCAAAACATTATGAAAGTATGAAAATTTCCAGCAATAGATTTTAATAGTAAAAAAAAAGAAAAGAAAATTACCAAAGCTCTCAAGAAAATTAAATTTCTCGCATTAAATGACACATAAGAAATTGATATGCCATGAAACAAACCAAATCAAATCAAAACTGCATGGGAACCAGAAATGTTTTAACCAACACTTGTTTAATAAATGATACCGATGATATGATTGGCCACATAAACAATCCATTGTCATTGGTATTGGGGTGACGAGTGGTTCCCAACCTTTTTTAACTCATGGCCCACTTTGAAGCTATAATTTTTCTGTGCCCCATGAAATTATCATAGTGTAAAAATTATTTCCATTTTATATATAATATATCCAATTATAACATTTTTGTAGCCCATTTGAAATTTGCCATGGCCCATTTTGGCCACGTGTTCATAGGTTGGAAAACACTGATCTAGACGTTTAGTTGCTGTATATTTGCCATTTATTTGGACAGATGCTCAAATTTTATTGTATGTTTTTTTTATTTGTTTTGCTGTTATATATGGACAATCAGTCAGTTATGTGCCATGCGTTATATACGCTTAAGTAATCATGTATCTTTCGATACATGCCTGACGAGGCAGATTTTTCCCACAGTAGGATGCCATTTCTTTCTGTGGTAGACCAGTTGCCATCCAAGGCTATAGAACTCAGTCTGTCCTGCTATTTACCCATAGCTGGGGGAGAAGAAGAGGATTCATACCTTTCCCAAGGGTATTAGCACGTAAGTGAATGTAATGGATCTGACTGGAATTCGAACTCGACTCTCCAATTTCTCAGTCCTAGCTGCTATCCATTACTCCACCGCCTGGACAATAGTACGCTAAAAAAAAATCGATCAAACAACTTCTCAAAATCCGATTAAATGATCAAACATCAGAATTTTTTGTTAGTGATTTTTGTTTGGGCCGAACACTTTTCAGCAGCCCCATCCCCCCATTGACTTGAGAATGAATGAAATTTTTTTTTTTATGTTTGTTTTGTAAATTCAACGCGTAATACCTCGTGATACACAACTAAGTGGTAGTGGTGGTAGCAGTGGCGGTGGTGGTAGCAGTGACGGTGGTGGTTAGTAAGTGGTGAAGGGCAGAGGACTACTACTACTACTCCTCTTGCCTTGGCATTTAAATAAGACGAAAAAGGAAATCATCCAAATAGCTTGACGTGCATCACTCATAGTCATAGAGGAACGCAAATTTAATTTTCCATGTGTGTACGCCGATATTTTTGTCCAGAGACAGGCTGGTTGGTTGGGTGATTGGCTGTCAGCTGGGATCATCTTCCTTCCTAGTCGGGATGAACACTCAGAAAGAAACGATCGGAGACAAGCTGTTGAAAAGAAACAGGTGCACCTTGTGGTGCCACCTGCCAAGATAATACGTTTCTGGAAGTGTAATTCTGGAAATACTCAGTGTTCAAGAAGGCACCTTCAGCATTTGGAGCAGTGACATTCTTGTCATTTTGATACTTAAAGTATTATAAAGAATTATCAATTTTCTCAACGTTAACTCAAAGAATGGAAAATATTACCTATACCTATAACTTTGAGAAGAGGCATAATCATCCCTGATTGTGCTTGAACAAACTATACTCCCTTCATTACCCGGACACCTTGGTACAGGGGTTGTAAAATAAGTTCAGATAATTCAAAATTCCAGATAATTGAATACCTAAATCATCGCAAAGGGCGAAGAAAATAATTTTCTGATAGAAATCTGTTATATTAAATCTGTTATATTAAATCTGTTATTCCGTGCTACGGGAATAAATACTTAACACCAGGTGGATAATAGAAGAAAGGTTTATTGTACACAATCAGTACAATATGAAATATGGTACAGTTATGCACACTAATCTAGTAGTGAGTGCCTCTAATTGTAAGGTCGGACGTGCTTGCGTCTTCTCGCTCTCACTCTTCCCCGAGTCTCTTGTACTTACTATCTATAGTGTAATCATTCATGAGGGTGACTGGTTATTCCATTACATCAAAATCTTAACATTTATATTATAAAAAAGTATTTTCAAACTCTTGCCAGAGAGGCTGAGATAACCAGAGACCAAGGAATGTGAGGAAAGAAATAAAAGAGAAAAAATACAAAAAGAAAAAAAACAGAGGAAGAAAAGAAATCAACGGGGAGAAAAAATGGAAATAGATTTCACACTCATACCAATAAAAGCACGAGAGAACCGAGAAACAGCGGCAGATTAACTCTGTTTCGACGATTGGTTGGACGAATACAGCCACAAAACTCCAAATTAAACAGGAGTTAAGTGAAAAAATAAAACCTTTCCACACACACACACACACACACACATATATATATATATATATATGTACAATATGTTAGCTCTGTCTCTGATATTGAGCGCTTTCTAATAAGTACCAATATATAATATATAAATAATTATACATATATATATTTATTTATATTTATATACACTTTTTTCATATATATATATATATATATATAGAGAGAGAGAGAGAGAGAGAGAGAGAGATTCCCACTCCAACCGCCTGAAGGAGAACCTTCCCTGTTTACAAGCACTTAGATACGTTCTAACAGTGAAGAACTAAATAAACACACTAAAAATATCGACCACCAGCTCACAACACTTGGCTATAAACAACATCTAATCAGGGAACAAATAAATAAAGCCATTTCCACACTTAAGAAGATCAGATAATCAAAAGTCGCTAGGAAAAACTACATCTCACACCAGACCTAAAAACTTTGTTTGAGGAACCCGGCCTTCTAGCATATAGTAGACCTAAGAACCTTAAGGAAATTATCGGTAGTAAGCAAATTTCAGATGATAAGGTAACCCGTAATAGACCAATAATGAAAACAACATAATTTTCCCAACCATGTAACAAAAGGAGCCTATGTTGTAACCACATTAGATATACCAATTCGTTCACTAGCTCAGTCGCTAAATCTATTTTCAAAATCTACTACAACTCTAACAGTGGAAGTCATAACATAATTTACTTATAAGAATGCACACTATACCAGAAAAAAATTGTGGGAAAATCTGAATGGCTCTTTCACTACAGAATTAATAATTATCGGAATTGGATCAAGTCAGCTCTACATGAAAGATTATTACCTGTAGAACATGTCCGCCTAGAAAAACATGATTTTAAAAGCCATGCAAAATTCACTATTATTGAAAAAATAGAAATAGACAGAAAATATAACCCTAGACAAATATTAAAAGAACATGAAAACAAATGGATTTTGCGCATGAAAACACTTTATCCAGAGAAACTTAACAACAAATTTAACAACAGAGATAGAATTAATATATAATCCCATAAATCAAGCCCTATCCACATTTCTCACCCACAAAAGACAGACATGCTTGCAGAGGTATTGAGGTCTCATACATATACACAAATATATACACATACACACATCACACACACTCCCCAAAAAACTAAAAGATTATATATACACTTAACACACACATCCTCTTTTCAGCAACCAATAAAACTGTCAAAATGACCAAGGAGGGAATTTTGAGACTCAAGAATCTCCCAGCCTCTATCTTAAACTTGAAAGAGGCCGTTTAACCAATACAAGGTCTGACCAAAATTAACGATAAAAACAAATGAAAATTACAGATAAAGTTCACATCCTTCAGAGACATTCATTCACTCCTGAACTTCACTGTTACTAACGAGCAGGGAATTTTTTCTCCTGATGATGATGGTAGAAACTAGTCGAGGAACCTAATTGAAATAATAATATTAATATACAACCCAAGTGTGTGTGAAAGTTTTTAATTTGTTATTGTTCAAAAAGGCAGACACCTGCCTAGACAGTAATATAAATTGCTCTATGCCTAAATTACCAAGACAAAGCAAATACGCTTCAAAGCATTACAGCTCAGAAAAAGAAAATTTGAATCCCTACTCAATTTTCACGCTACTGCAATCGTCAGGCGACCTGAATATATATATATATATATATATATATATATATATATATATATATATATATATACAACAGTCGGTGTGGTCACAGAGTTCAACATCCAATAGGGACAATCTTTCGGCATGCGTGAACGCAATCTACAAGCCATGTAGTAATGGTTAATATTTACATATGCTCTATCATGGATATTCAGCAGTTTTATACTATAAATAAAACATACTTTAAAACTATATTTTATTGTTGTATTATATATAATGAGTGGATATATATATATATATATATATATATATATATATATATATATATATATATATATATTCCTTTTTCATTACGTATATAAAAATGGTCTATTTCAATTTCCTTTTAAAGGAGCTTTTCTCATGGTGTGGCCACTTTAACGGTTGGCACAAATTATTACAATTTAAATTTATACAAAATCTGAAATAAAAACAAGATAAGCATTTGAACACGTTTGAACAAAAATTAATTTATTTTAATAACTTTGAACCTTTTCCGACCCAGTAATGTGTTGAATGTGTTTCCGTCTCTTAGCATTTGTTTATATTAAATTTTCGAAATTTCTTTTTTTTTGACAAACCCTGTATATATATATATATATATATATATATATATATATATATATATGTGTGTGTGTAAAGTGTTATCCTGTTGTGGGAAGGTGGATCAGGATCTGATCATCCCTGATTGGTTTTACTGGAGAGGGTCTGATATGTAAAGACCCGTAACCTCTGATGATTGCGGTCGTAAAACATCACTGACAATACCACCACTGCATCGGAAAGCATATTTTGTGGACTATGTAAGTTTATGTACGGTATTTAAAAGTCCAATTGACTTATCTTCAAAGCATTTACTAACAATCACATTAAGCGATGTGTCCCCACCACTAACCCGCCAAGCATGTGTAAAAAAAAATGTTAGGACATCAGATTCCCCTTCATCATTAGCAAATAATATTTAATGTCCAGTTATTACTCATTTCCGGGCACACCCATCTACCAGTGTAGCTAGCCAAATTCTATTACAGACGTTTGCTCAATCCATAGAGACCTTCTGGGGTTTATGCTGCAACTATCCCTATTGGATTTTAGTTACAGTTTTTGGGTGTGAGTCGACAATATGGTGTGATCCTTTTCACGAACAGGGTCAGTACACGCAAATCCTCGGTCACGATGGCCTGTGATTTCCTGTTTGCCCAACCATGGCTTGAGTTAACATCTCAACGAACAAATCGATCCTGGTGAGATTCACACACAGGTCTCATGGTCAGAAAGCGAACATTCTAACCAGTTAGCCATTAAATAATAATTACTAGCACCTGTATTAAACAATGTCTGCTTTAATCTCGATGCGATTAAGATAATCTTGTGTACTACGTTAGGTAATTCTGATCCTCTGCTTGCCTAAATGGTCATTATACAAGCCACTGGATGTGCGCGCAGCATAGTGGTTATTGGTCCAGCAAGTTGGATTTGGGTGCCCGTATGCTCTGCAACCGAGTCTGCAGGACTTACATGATGTCTGTCGACTTGTTAAACAACTATGAATGTCACTGACAAGTTTGATCCATGGTTTTAATTCTCGTGAGAACGACAAATTTAAAAATTATTTGGTAGAGAATACTTACCTGACTGAACTGTTACTATTATCAGTCCTCCTATATGGCAGTGAATGCTGAACAATCTCCTCAAAGATGAAGAAGTGACATGAAGCAACAGAAATGTGGTTCTACAGAAGGATACTGAGAATACCATTGACCGAATATGTTAGAGACAATGAAGTTTTAGGGGAAATGGAAACAAAATGGAAACATACTTAACATCAGTAAGAGACAGGTGAAATTTCCATGGCATATAACGACGAAAGAAGCCTTGTAAAATCTGATACTCACAGGACAGATTGAAGGCGAGAGGGACAGAGGATAACATACATAAGTGAGCTTCAGTAAACAGATGTTAGAACAAGGTTTTGTAAAAATAAAAAATAAAGAATTTATTAAGAACTACAAAAGAAAGGAAATTGTGGAGTGCCATCAGCGCCTACGCCCCGAGGGAACAGGGCACATAAAGAAGAAGAGAATGCCAACAGCTCTAGAACCCAACAAGTTACTTTCAATGCTTATTACTGAAGTGACAAATTAAATTGTTCTATACAGGGCCTGGCTTGTTTTGTAATTCTGTTCAGGTTGCATACAACTTTATATATACATGCACACGTACACACATATGTACATACATATAGGCATGCATACTAGTCACAAGATTAACAACAAAAAAAAAAACAATTTTCTTCCAATTTCTGTGTCGGTATTTAAAAATATTACCACATCAGATTTCCCCTAATTAAATGTAATCAAGTAAATCAATCATAGCGTACGTGTATTATTGTTTTTAATAAAATTTGGGTCTTCCCAGTGCTGAATCAGCCGATATTGGTTTCAAAGAAATGGTGTTCTCTTAATGAAATTAATAAATCCTTGCCCCATCTTCTAGCATAAAGTAAATGGAGATAAAATAAATAATGAAGTTGTCATTTGCTTAATTAGCACTTAACAAATAAGGAACCAAGAATAATTAGGCTTTGGAATGGGAAATGTGAGGAAAGGGAGACATTTTTATAGAGCGCTTGTTCTTTATGGGTTGTTAAATAATTGTCATTAATTGAGGAAATTGGAGAAAGAATCCAAGAAGATATTTGATAAAAAGGTTAAGTTAAAGTAAATCAAAGAAAGAAAGAGAAAGGAAAACGGAGAGAGAAAGAAAAAGAAAGGAAAGCAAAGAGGGAAAGAAAGAGAAAGGAAAACGGTGAGAGAAAGAAAGAGAAAGGAAAACGGAGAGAGAAAGAAAGAGAAAGGAAAGCAAAGAGGGAAAGAAAGAGAAAGGAAAACGGAGTGAGAAAGAAAGAAAAAGGAAAACGGAGAAAGAAAGAAAGAAAGAGAAAGGAAAGCAAAGAGGGAAAGAAAGAGAAAGGAAAACGGAGAAAGAAAGAAAGAAAGAAAGAGAAAGGAAAGCAAAGAGGGAAAGAAAGAGAAAGGAAAATGGAGAGAGAAAGGAAAGCAAAGTGGGAAAGAAAGAGAAAGGAAAACGGAGAGAGAAAGGAAAGCAAACAGGAAAAGAAAGAGAAAGGAAAACGGAGAGAGAAAGGAAAGCAAAGTGGGAAAGAAAGAGAAAGGAAAACGGAGAGAGAAAGGAAAGCAAACAGGAAAAGAAAGAGAAAGGAAAACAGAGAGAGAAAGAAAGAGAAAGGAAAGCAAAGTGGGAAAGAAAGGAAAGCAAAGAGGGAAAGAAAGAGAAAGGAGAACGGAGAGAGAAAGAAAGAGAAAGGAAAGCAAAGAGGGAAAGAAAGAAAAAAGAAAACGGAGAGAGAAAGAAAGAGAAAGGAAAACGGAGAGAGAAAGAAAGAGAAAGGAAAGCAAAGTGGGAAAGAAAGAGAAAGGAAAACAGAGTGAGAAAGAAAGAGAAAGGAAAGCAAAGTGGGAAAGAAAGAGAAAGGAAAACGG
>CAHIKZ030000356.1:712500-757500 GCA_903632075.3 Acanthosepion pharaonis | reverse complement strand
GGTGATACTTAACGGCCAGTCAATGAAACCTACTCTATACTGTGGAAGGTTTTAGCATAGCCGCTGCAAGAAGATGCTTCCCTGTTACGTGGACAAAACACAGCTTCTTGCAACATGACGTTCTGGACTTATGAGAAGAGACTATTTTTGTAACATCTAGCCTTCCTTTCAGGACTGGAGAGTTGATATATAACACATTTCTCCACTTGGTTCAATGTTTTCTTTCATTTACGTTATTTCGACTTCGCTCTAACCACCTTTATTTATTTATTTTAATTATTTAGATAAATATCTGTACTGAGGAAAGATATTAGGTAAACGCACCATAAGGCCTGCACATTGGTTCATTCGAACCCCTTTTCTCGCCTTTGTTTTTTATTAAAAAAGTTTCTGTACTCCCCTTCTTTCTTTGGCTGTTGAAATAACCTGATCAGCAGGCAAAGTGTAGATATAAAGAACATAAAGAAGCATTAATGATTAGACGAAACACAGTTCTCTTGTCATTCTGTCACCCTCTGTTCTCTGATACATTACACCTTGTTTTATTATATATATGTGTGTGCAGTATGTTCTTTCAGAACCTGGCTGTGGGTGATCATGTCTTTTCACAGTTTTATGTCCTTTGTTGCTTTAACAAAACTTGTTCCCTTACGATCGCTCTTTTCTTGACAGCACTCTTTTCGACAGCCATTTGCTCAGACTTAGGTTTTCCCGATGTTTTTACCTGCTTCTCTTGCCTCGTGTGTGTCTTGTGAGTGTTAAAGTTTCTAAACTTTCTTACCTGATTATTTGTTCCCAAAATGTTCAGCTGTTTCTTTCTGGTTGTTTAGAATAATTTCTTTGTCCTTTCTATTCACCTTAGAACTTCCTCGTTTCTCGCATAATCTGCCCATTGTGTCGCCAATATTCGTCGGCAGAATTACACCTCGGTTGCTTTAAGTTTTCATCTGTGAGGAAACTGTCCTGTATTCACTGACATATAAGAGATTAGACATTACACATTAGTCCAGTACTCTTTTTCTTCGTTTCTAAGGACATTTTTCAACTCCTTTAACTGATTTCACGCCGTTTGCTCTAACGTACGAAGGGGATATTGAACTAGAATGTTGTCACAAAAAAGCAACAATAATCAAATTGAGTAGATCTCGTAAATAACTTAGCTGCTTTGTTAGACACGAATTATCTTCGACATCCAAGATTAAAAACGAACTTTTAACTTTCTCTGGCTCTTGTATTACAATGCACGTACAGAAAGCGGACACAAACTCATTTTAACACAGAATTGTTTTAACACACGCATATACACAGAGAAGCATCAGTAGCACACACTCGTCATTTAAAAACAACTTCAATAAATCATTTCAGGCTATCTGACATACTCTCATCTCACCTAATCTAGCCACATCAAAGAAATAAAAAAAAAAGATGAGTGGGAAGAAAGGAAGAAATAGAAGAAAGAAAAAGAAAGAAAAAAAATAGTGGGGATAATAGGAAAGAGAAGAAAATGAAAAGAAAGAAAAAAGAAAGGAACAAAGAAAGAGTTAAAAGAATGAAAAGAGGAAAAGATCAAAGAAGAAAAAGAACAGTGGAAAGAATGGAAGCAAGAAGAAGAAAAAAAAAAAGATCAAAAGGAAAGAAAGAACGAAAGTGCGAAGAATGAAAGAGATAAAAAATGGAAAGAGGTAAAAATCAAAGAAGGGAGCAACGAACGTCGGTAGCATAGAAGGAAGAATAAAATAGATCAAAGAAAGAAAAAAAAGAAGCAAGCTAGGGATTTTTCTCTTTTTCTTCACACTCCCGCTCTCCTGGCATCGACATAATCGACAATCCTTTAACCCCAGACCACTAATCTCAAGTGAAACACAACCCCGCAAACAAGTCCTTTTTCTCCTGCCTCTTTTACGCACTCCATCTTCTGCGCTCACGCTTGCTAATAAAGCCGGCACGTGGCGTGTAAAACCTTCGTTTCGCTAACGAGACCTACTACCGTCATCACCACCATTTTCGCCCACCGCTGCCGCAGACCCCTTGCCAACTTTGTGAGAAGTGGGAGGAAAAAGATGTACGAATGTATCGATAGTATATATTCTACTAAGTTAATTACTCGACGTTCTTTCTTCTTTTCACAAACTCGCGACTGAAGTTGGCCTATTGCAGACGACAACGCTTCGCCTTGGAAGACAGCGGATGAATGAACAATAATCACGTAACTTTCCTTCTCTTCCAAACGCCCAACACCTTTCTTTCCGCCTTCCCTGTGAAGTTGCTTCTGAAATCTTCCGCCTCATTCTGTTCGCTTCACCATTTTTTCTCACCTGGACTTCAAACTGAAGTATTTAGAGTGTTGTTGCAGTTGTTGATGCTTATGGAGTTTATAGAGCCGAAAGAGGCACCCAGAGGCGGGAATCTTGGAAGATGAAGAGAGTGGCGGTTAAGGACTTGTCATCATTTATCATTTGTTTTACTTCCTGTTTCAGATCTGTCCTTTTCTGCAAATGTACTTAGTTGCAATCTTTCCGTCTCGTTCTTTTTTCTTTTCTTTTCTTTTTTTTTTTTTTATATTCACCCAACTTCCATCTTACCCGATTTCTCGCTAGAATTTTTCAAACCCTTTTTGCTTTTCTTTTGTTCCCCCATTTCTTTCTTTTCTATTTTTTCTTTCATTATGTCTGTCAAGTTCTCTGTCTTTCTCATCTTTTATTCTTTCTTTTTTACTTCCACTTTGTAAATTTCTGCCTTTCTTTCTTTCTTTCTTTTTTTCTTTCTTTCTTTCTCTTTTCCACTCTTTTCATCGTTTTTTTTTCGTTCTTTGATCGTTTCCCCTACAATTCTTCTTTTCTTAGCCCTTTCTTTCTTTCTTTCTTTCTTTCTTTCTTTCTTTCTTTCCTTATCTTTTCCACTCTTTTCATCATTTTTTTTTCGTTCTTTGATCGTTTCCCCTACAATTCTTCTTTTCTTAGCCTTTCTTTTTTTTCTTTCTTTCTTTCTTTCTTTCTTTCTTTCTTTTTTCCATCGTTTTTTCGTTCTTTGATCGTTTTTTTTCTTTTCTTAGTTCTTTCTTTCTTTCTTTCTTTATTTTCCCCATCATTTTTTTTTTCGTTCTTTGATCGTTTCCCTATTTCTTCTTTTCTTAGCCCTTTCTTTCTTTCTTTCTTTCTTTCTTTCTTTTTTTTTTCCACTTTTTCATCGTTTTTTTCGTTCTTTGATCGTTTCCCCTACAATTCTTCTTTTCTTAGCCCTTTCTTTCTTTCTTTCTTTATCTTTTCCACTCTTTTCATCATTTTTTTTTTCGTTCTTTGATCGTTTCCCCTACAATTCTTCTTTTCTTAGCCCTTTCTTTCTTTCTTTCTTTCTTTCTTTCTTTCTTTATCTTTTCCACTCTTTTCATCGTTTTTTTCGTTCTTTGATCGTTTCCCCTACAATTCTTCTTTTCTTAGCCCTTTCTTTCTTTCATTTTTCTACACACTATTTTCTTTATTGATTCACTTTCCCTTCTTTTTATTTGATTCACTTTTCTTTCTTTCTTTTTCAGTCTTGCCACCTTTCTTCCTTTGATCTTTTCCTCCTCCCTCTCTTTGTTTTGTTCTTTCCATTCATACCACCTTTCATCCTTTACGTTCAAAATCTTACTATCTTGTCGTTTTCTCTTTTCTCTTCTGTCTTTCAATTTCTTTGCTCTTTTTTCTTTCCCCCTTATCAGTGTTTTCAGGTGATTAAATCTCCATTCTTATTATCTTTTGATCCCCGTTACCGCCTTTCAAGTCCCATTTCTCTTCTCCCCTCTTTCACCATTCTTTTTCCGTGTAGATATCACTACTTACTTTTAAAATTGTGTAAACTGCAGAAAGGTTTAGGCTTAATCCCTAGAAGAACAAACTTATGTGTAAGATAGCAAACAGGTCTTAAACAACATTTCTATTGCTATCTTTCTATGTTTATTTTACTGCTATCAATTTCATTTTGATTTTCTCAAGACAAAAGCTACCGTTCTGAGAATAAGACCACAATTGCTATTTCTTTTTATGTTATTTTTACAAACCAGGAAATTTAATTGCACATACTTGCAAAATCTATGGTACCATAGTGATTTTATATCTTTTCTGCTATAAAACTGCCCCATAGAACTTAAGTCTTTTCAGTCACGTCTTACACTATGATAGATTTGATTATGCAAGTCAATGTCTCCACAATAAAATTTGTATTAACCAAATGATGTTAGTGAAAATTTCAGGATATATTGATATTTTTATGAGTAAGAAATTACACGATTTTCAGTTTATAATATTTAACCCTTTTAAAAATATTGATTATGGATTGTTTGTGTGCATGTCCGTTTTTATCAAGCAAAGTTCAACATGAATTTTTATTTATAATTAAATCTAAAAGATATAGTCTACAGAAATATTTAATTAGCATAATTTCATGCATATGTGAATAAATTATTTTATTTATGTATGTTAATTTGGACTGTTGACATTCATTAACCTTCATTAGTCTTTCACTCACTGATTTTGTTAATTTTTCTATTTTAACATTATTTACAGCAGTTTCTATTGTTTTTCAGAGATCTTTGCTTGAATATGATTTTCCATTCTCATATATGTCATTTAAGTTTTAACCCATTAATAAGCATTTTGAGAATAGTGGGCACTGATGTGTTATATGTCGGAGCTTACAGTTAATACCGGATTTTTATAGAGCTATAATACGGATTTTTGGAAACATAATTAATACTGGATTTTTGATTTTCATAATACTGAATTTTAAGGCTAGTATTAATGAGCTAATGATATGATTACAAGATTTTTATTGGATTAATATATGAAAAGGCTGGGCACAATTTCATTAATTTGGTGTGAAGGAACATTTTCTTGTATAAATATACTCTTTAGCTTGAATCTTATTCAGCAGAGAAATGTTCTGTTTTGAATGTTCAATAATTAATGGTATTTATTTTTATGCTAACATCATCCATTTTGAAGGGATTGATAATGTTATTGCTCACTATAGCTGCCAAAATATTCCTTGAGCTCCTTCATCTGTCGTGTTTCTTGACACAATCATAATTCATTTTGAAGGGATCATAATTCATTTGAAGGGTTTCTTGACACAACCATAATCTATTTTGAAGGGATTGACAATGTTATTGCTCATAATAATTGCCAACAATTACCTCCAGCTCCCCTATTTAAGTTATGTTTCTTGACACTACCATCATCCATTTTGGATTGATCAATATTTTTATTGCTAATGATATTTACCTAAGCATTCCTCCACCTCCATCATTCATTGTTTCTTGACACTACTATCATCCATTTTAAAGGGATCAATAATTATACTGCTCACAATACTTGCCATAGCATTCCTCCACCTCCATCGTTTAAGTTATGTTTCTTGACGCTACCATCATCCACTTTGAAGAGACTGATAATTTTACTACTAACAATAGTCACCAAGCATTCCTCCAGGTCCTCTGTCTAAGTCATGTTTCTTGACACCGTCATTATCCATTTTGAAGGTATTGATAATGTTATTGCTAGCAGTAGTTGCCAAAGTATTCCTCCAGCTCCCCATCTAAGCCATGTTTTTTGACACTGTCATCATCCATTTTGAAGGGATTGATAATTTTACTGCTAATGGTAGTTGTCAAAGCATTCCTTCAACTCCCCTGTCTGTCATAGTTTTTGCCACACCATCATGCATTTTAAAGGAACCTATAATTTTAATGTCAATGATAGTTGACAATGTATTCACCAGCTCCTCTAAGTCATGTTGCTAGATACTATCATCTTTATCCTTTGATGGGATATATAATTTTAATACTTACAATACCTAAGCATTTCCCCTGATCCCTCTTCTACGTTATGTTGCTTGACTCTTTTCATAAAGGACCCAAAATCAAGCTTTCCTATTGTGTCCATGCAATGGAGATTATGATCCATTACTAAAAATCACTGTTGAGAATTTGGTTTTTATATATTTCCTTATTTATATTATTATATTTATTTAAATATCTCCTTACTTATATTTAGATATTTCCTTATTTATATTACTATATTTATTTAGATATTTCCTTATTTATATTATTATATTTATTTCAATATTTCCTTATTTATATTATTATATTTATTTCAATATTTCCTTATTTATATTATTATATTTATTTATATATTTCCTTACTTATATTATTATATTTATTTATATATTTCCTTATTTCGCATTGTTTACTGTAAGTTGTATAGTTTAGTTTCTGTCATGTCTTTCTAAGAACACTACATTATGTGAGTTTCAGCTTCTTTATCATTTTGAAAAAATATTGATAATACCTTTTTTAGGTGGTGCTAGTTTTTATTAAGGAAAGAACACCAAAAATCTATATTTATAATTAAATCTGAAATATACAAACATATATTTGATGAATACAAATAAATCATTATTTAATTTTGTTAATATGTGTTCCTTGATATTCTGTAGTCTTCATCAATCTTTTCTATTGTTTTGAATGCCCTGTTGGCCGAGGTTAAGAATATGCTGACTGCATCCCCATAAAGTTGGGTAAGATCCCTTCAAAAGGGCCACATGTTGGCCATGGGTGACGAGCTATAATGCCTGAGGACAGAATCCTGGTGGCTGAGTAGTCCATTACCCTGCGAGATAATGCATACTACAACACTCCACTTTGGCTGCTACTTGAGCTAGACAGGTGGTTAGAGAGGCCTGATCTGATCAATCAACTGGTCACAACAAAATTTAACAACCTCTATTCATGGGTACATATATATCCACAAGTTTACATAAATATATGAGTGCAAACTTAAAACTGAAGTTAAAAGGAGAACCATAACATAGAAGCATACACCTCATGCGTGTTAGAATGTGGTTGCTAAGGTTCAGTGTGTTTGAGGAGATAAGAGGCACAACATGGCCATGCTTTGCTTGAAGTACCTCTGAACTTGGTCAGCAGAAAGTAGGAGGCATATGTGCCTGTGTCCACTTAAATATCAGTATACCATTCTTCTATCCTGTTACGCCAGGGTTGATGGGTTTTCCCTGCTTGCACTTCCCAATAAATTGGGCTCAAGGTTGGTGGGAAGCAAGAATGGTAAAGGAAAGTAAAATTATGGTTCAAAACAAACCTACCAAATAAATACATCTTGATAGCAAAACAGAGCAAGCACAATTGAACTTTCCCTCATTCATAGTAACTGAGTCCATCGAAGAGACTCCGCTATAAAGAATATTAACCTAATAACCTACCTGAAGAGAATGTGCAAATGAATGGGAGAACAAAGACTGGGAAGAATAGTAATGGAACAAGTAGTAAGAGCTAAAAGGATAGGATGTTGTGAAGGACCATTATCTTTCACATCTGGAAATAACACAGCACATAAAAGAATATTAATGTCATCAGAATCATATTTTTATGAGCTGAATCATTGTTAAATGTCATAAATTAAATTTAACATCCACCTTAATTTTTAATTGCTTTTAATGGCAACATTTACTGAACTCATTAATCTATGGAAGAAACAGACAGTAAACGATATGAGGGAAATAGAAATAAAGATAAACGAGATGATGCAGTAAACATATACATTATTTATTCCTTTTACACATATAAAACTAATCCATATTTGTATAACATTTCAATAAAAACATGCACAAGAAAAGAAGATTAGAAAGGATAAGGGAGCAAATGAGAAGATACCGGTCTATGGTAAGAGAAGCTCAGGAGCATCAGACATTGTTATTATAATTCCAGTAGCATCTATTTCCCATGGCCTAATCTTTCTCTCGCTCACAGGCAGGATATGGTATGCCCCTCACTGTTTTATCACTATTCCCATGGAAAGTGCTTGGACAAACATTCATTAGTTCCACAGGTTCTAACCATCACAGCTAGGACTTGCCATGCCTCTCAAATCATAGCAAACCACCCACATTCTCTCCGTATTCCACTGGTGACAAGTAAGTTCTACTCGAGCAGCTTCTTCCTGTGAACTACTGCTCTATGGAACTCACTCCCAAGAGGATATTTTCCCCATCACTACAATCTTGCTAGGATTAATTGTTATCTTCCCCTCTTATCTGCATAAAGTGTTGCTTAATGTAACTTTCTACCTCGAGTGGCACCCAGACCTTGTACAGGGTGAACTTTATTGTAAGAAAAAAAAAAAAGAAAAAATTTATTATTAAACAGAAAGTGTGACACAGAAATCTGAAGTCACTGAGGAATAGCAATAGGTGTCTTTTGGAAGTGAGAAAAATATTAAGCAATTGGAAGATGTCTTTAAAAATAACAAAAAGCAGACTTGATTGCAGTGTAGATGAGAAGTGATTGAGCTGAAAGACAAACAGACAGACTTGCTGGCTGTATATCAAGAGATAATAAGGGAAAAATGAAAAGTATAACCATTGTGATAACATTAAAATTTTGTATTGAGGGATAGAGCAGTAAACAGATAAAAGAGAGGATACAGGAGAAAACATTTACACATTTCTGATTCCTTTTTTGCATATGAAGCTAACCCATGATTGCAAAGCATTTTGATAAAAAGATACAATATCTATTCAAAGATTGGAAAGGACAAGGCAGAAAATGAGAAGATACAGGTAAAGCATAAGAGACATGTGAACGTATGAGATAAAAAATAATATTCTTTAAATAACTATAATAAACAAAGCTAGTAAGGTTTCATCACCAACAAGCAGACCTTAAATTTTCTTTAGTCTTGACAAGTAGTCATACACTCAATGAGGCTCTTTGCTTCGAATGTCTATCGTGTTTAAAGCTCTCTTCAGACATCAGATGGAACTCACAATATGTTTATATTACTGAGATGAGGTATAGTAACTATTTACATTGTTCGGACTGTTGTCCTCATTTTTATTGCCATATTCATGATGTTTCAGCCATTGTACGCTCCAGCCTTCATCCGGTAATATTTGGAATTTCAAATCAAACCCTTTATCTAGTCCATATGGGTAGATTGTTCTAATTCCACATGCTATGCTTTTGGATATCTCAGTTTTAATTAATTCCAAAAACTTAAGGCAAGGATGGCCAACCTGTGGCACATGCGCCATAAATGGCGCATTGCATCCTTTTGATGAAAAGAAAATAAGCCACTTCTACTCATTCTGACGAGAAAAAAAAAGTCAAAGCATTGATTGATGCCCCCCCCCTTTCAAAACTCCTGGATACGCCCCTGGTCATAAGCATATATTTTTCAAATAAAGAGATTTTATTATAACTTTAAAATATGTCTATATTACAACACGTACTGAAAGGAAGTGAATGTTTGTGTGGTGCATTTAAATTAATCGTACAAAATATTGGCGCATGGAATCAAAAGGTTGGCCACCCCTGACTTAAAGAATCAACGCATATCCTAGGCTACAAAAATCTCTTAAACTGGCCAAGCATAGAAATGAATACAACATGGGAACCAGTAATACAGAGAACTATAGAAAAAACAACAATAACAAAATAATTATAATATGAACTCTGTTAAAAAATGGTTACTGAGACATTAGGTTTATAACACCCAAAAATTCACTCACAAATGGCTCAGTGGATAAAAGCATCAGTTGATTGATCCAAAAATGACTTGACCCAAAGAGTTGTAAGTTCAATCCCTAGCCACAGCAGAGAGAACAAAAAACTTGGAGAGTTGAGTTATCAAGGGGTATTAACTGAGATATCCAAAGGCATGGCATGTGGAATTAGAAAAAATTACCCAAAGTCCAAAATTCCAAATATCACCTGATAACTATCAATGGCTGAAACATGAATATAGTAATGAAAACAATGTAAATAGTGTAAATGGAACTCATAATATTCATAACATCACTAAAGATGATGGAAGAATGGTTGGTTCCTTTTATCACACCAGAAATTGCCTAACTCCTGTTAGCATACTTTATCTTTACAAGAGTTAGATTAGACCAAGAATAAACTATTGCAACCATATCTGACTGGCACTACCCAGTCCACTCAGTCCAGCTTTGACAGAATTCAAATTGCTATGGTAAATGTTAAAACAAGCTACATTCCTTAGTTCTACCATTTCAGATCTTCACAGCCATGACCTGCCATGCGATGTTCATGGCATCAAATATCCCCATTTCCTTTGTATTCCTTTGGTAAGGAGTAAGTTCCATTCATTCCTTAGAACTGTTACTTTGTGGAATAAACTCCTACAACCTCTTCAAGTTTAAGCTCAACCAATATATATGCTACATATCTTCATAATATGCACTTTTACTTCCTCCTTCCCAGTCTCTTACACCCTTACAACTATCTCAATCATTAATACTCTGCTTTAAGTGGCTCTTGGGCCACTAAAATAAAAAGAAAACGTTCTCGACAACTGAGGAATTTCCAGGAATCCAGCAAGGTAGCAAACTAGTTTTGCAAGCCTTACTGGAAGCTCACCGATTAAGGATGAGTGTCAGATTAATCTAAACTAAAAAAAAATATCAGTAGTGTATTTCGCTATTCCATTATTTTAGAATATCTATGGGTTCACTGTGCTTGTTAGGACTCTGTAAATAATACAAGAAAAGTTTTTGTGTTAGCCAGAGAAATTACGAATTTGTTTTGCCGTATCTAAAAACAAAAGCTAATAGATTTTATATTTGAGCTGGTATCGATGCCATCTCATTATCAGGAAAGGTGTCCAGGAAATTGAGAAGCCTTTATCTCAAGCCAATATCTTTAATCAAATTATTTCCCTATCACATCTCGTAGTCATGGACAAAGAAGATATAGAGGAGTCAGTGTGAAAACAATAACACTCCTCCTAGCCAAACCTTTCGCAAGCATATATTGTGGTGATATATTTGTTGCTGCCATTTCATTTAATCGTAAAAGAAAAGTGTCTTTTGCAATGTTTTAAAACAATCCTTCAATGAATTGGAAAGTAACAGCATAAGAAAATAACAGAGGTATCCCATATAAAAACTAAATGAGATTTGAATTTAACTTAGATAAATAAAAACACCTTTCTGAATCCACAGAAATTTATTAGTTATATTTTCATTGATATTTGTTAGTGTTACACTTATTCTTCTTTTGCGTTTATGTGACATATCCCTTAAGGACACACCTGGTTATAGCTTTCCACACTTTCCTATCCTTTGTAGCTCAAAGTAATGTTCGTCACATTACTATCCCACCTACTTGCTGTTCTACCATTGCTTTACACAAGTTTGTTAGGTGGGATACTTGATATTTTTCCCTGCTGTCATTATTTCCTGTGTGTGTCAAATTCTTCGAGCCCTCTTTCCTCATAATGTGCCCAAGAAATTTCAACTGTTCAACTGTTATGATTCTAATTATAAGTGACCTTTCTAAAAAATTTCCTCATTTCTTATATGTTCCATCTATAGTATTTTAAGTATCCTTCTGTAGAACCACATCTCTATTGCTTCAAGTCTCTTCTTCACCTGTGAGAAAATCATTTAACATTCACTGCTATTTAGGAGGATTGAAATTACATAGCAGTTCAGAACTATTTTCTTTGTTTCTATGGAAAATTTCTTGTTTATTATTGTTGTGGCCTTCTTGGGGCCAAAAAGAAAGACAAACTGGAAGAAAAAGGTAGGTTATACAAGTGTATTGAAATAACAGACATATACAAAGTAAGAGTGTGATTAATCAGCTGATAGAAGTGTGTGTCCAAACGGTCAGGTTACACTGCATCTTGACTTCCTCCAGCAAGTCTCACAGGTTGGTATTTATTTAGGAGGAAGAGTTCATTCCCATGTAGGTAGGTCACCATAACAATTATAAAGTAAGTTACACTCAAATAGCTTCTTCCTGCAAACAACTGCTCTGTGGAACCAACTCCCAAGAGAATACTGACTACAATCTTAACCTGTTAAATTCAAGGATGAACTATTATCTTACACCACTATTTGCATAAACTGCCTCTTAATATAACCCTCTACCTGAAGTGGCTCATGGACCTTGTGCAGGGTGAACCTTACTGTAAAATAAAAATTTAAATACTGTATAGACCTTAAATCAACATAAAAATTATAAAATATAAAATCTTAGCAAGTTAAATTTCACTCTTTTGGTTACATTTGACAAGGAGGAAACTTAAGTTGCTAAGGTTTTTATATTTTGTAATTTTTATGTGATATATATATGTATTAATGTATATTTAAATATCTTTCATTAAATATAGCAGACAAGGAAGATTTTATTAATTTTTTATTTAGTTCTTCCAGCATCCTTATATTTTTGTTTTGTAGGAGTAAGGAAGTACGGAGATTTTCCATAATTTTCATTGTACCAAGTGCTTTTGGCCACTTTAGCCATTTTTAAGGAGATTTTGTTTTTGGTGTTGTTAGTTTATCCTCATGTCTTGACAGTTTAAGTTGTATTTTATTTTTGTGCTGTTTTGAATAGGAGTGTTTATTCCATGCCTTCACATGTTGAGATGACTAGAATTCACTTGAGCATCTTTCTATTTTTAAAAAAAATTGAATGCTCCATTTCTGTTGTTAAGTAAGGTGAGATTGATAGTAGGAGAAAGATGTTTTAACAGGGTCTCTCTAATAGTAAAATGCTTCTGGTAATGTGATTTATACAGAATTTTAGTGTTTTCAACCAGAATTTTTGTTAAAGGTTCTTGTAAATTGTGGGTTGATAAATGTTTTTTCTAGCATTTTGATCTGATAAGTGACACATGAGGCATCTACTCAAGGAGGTGGTAGTATGCTCAATATAGGTAATTAAGTTGTGTTAAGAAACATTGATACACTGTATTGATCATCGTTAGTTTAGATTTGATGGGGTTATTTTGCTTAGTGAGAAGTTTTGCAGTTTTCCAATTTTTGTAATTATAAGTTTTACTTGTTTTCAGAGAATTACAGCACAGAAATTTGTTGCTTATATATATATATATATATATATATATATATATATATATATATATAGCTCTTGAATTTTATGATTTGGAAGCTTTGGAAAAACAAGAAATGGAGACAAAAATACTGTTTGCAGCAGGGATCATTGTACCACATCCTTTCTTGCTCTCTCACTCTTTGTTTGTCTCTCTCTCTCACCATCGCAAAGATATTTAATATGAATTGGACAGTACAGAAATAATTTTGAGTGCTATTCCTCTTTATAGGTTGTGTGTTAGTACACTAGAGGTGATAGGAATACGCAGAGGAGAGACATCACACCCTCGAGGTAGACTATTTGTCAATTCATCTACCGCCACTAACTAACAACAACAGAATCTATTGCAGACACCCTCTCCATTACATACAGCCTCAACTACCCAAAAATGATTATAAATTTTTCAAGCTGCTGCCTTCAGGGGGCCAGCAAACCTTTCAAAGGTCACTGACAAATATCTGCCATTTTGTTGGCCATTCCTCAGTTGATGTTTATGCTAAGGGCCATTTTCCACCAAACACATTGCATCTGGACAAGGTTGGACACAAAACGCTTCAGTGATTTTTATTGAAGACTGCTAAGCAAGGCAACCTTGTTTGGTTGGACAAAATTTTGTTTTTTGCAGTTATAACTGTTAAGTGGTTTGTCTTTATTTTTTGTTTTGTCTCTTTGTGGGGGGGGAGCATATCCACTTTTTAACATGAAATAAAAAAAATTATCAGGCTTTTTCTGTCTCTTTGTTTCTCCATCTGAATTTCTGTAATGCTAAATGAAATAAATATATAAATTTAACTAACAAGTGAATACTGCCCTGAGTTATGCCGCCAACTGGCATGTTAATTATTTCAATGTTTTGCTGCTTGGACAGCATGGGAAAATTAAATTAAGCTAGATGTAATGCACAGATACTACACTAATCTCACTTGTGTCTGTGTTATGATGTTGATTTGGGTTTAGTAAAGACAAACGCCAAATAACATGTAACAATAAAAAGGGGTTTATTCGGTTGGTAAGTAGGTACAGAAATCGCCTGAGTAGTCTATAACTAGCTCAGCCAAGAACTTCTCCAACTCTGTCTGTCTTTTGACATGCCACTATTTAACGTCTTTGTTTGTAGACAAGTTCATCTTCAAGAGGGTTGGTAGGTTTCCTACACAACAGTCTGTGAAACTCTAATTTCACAAATCAGTCATTTTCTCTATGCATGTTTAAAGTGTGTGCATTCAGTATAGATTTAACCTTTCTAAATTAGATTTCCACATTTGCCCAAATTGTTGACATGACAGACATTAGGCAAAAATAAAGATAAAAGCTGTAAACAATAAAGAAGTTTGTCCAAATTTCTGAGACAGCACATTGTTGTTGTTATTAATTTTTCATTTTTCTTTCTTATATTTTAGTTTTGTTGCTTGTTTACAACATTTGCTTTTAATCATTTCACCCCAAGCAAGGCAATAATACCACTTTCATACCCTGTTGAAACACCAGTTCTTTAACTCAAAAAAAAGTGCTCACTTTGACATCCACAGCTCGTATGAGAAAAACAGACTTTAATTTCGTTCCACTCTATACACCCACATCTGGAATCTCACCCTAAAATACAAAGATCATAAAACATCTTTACTGGCCAATCAGAAAAAGGTACACACGATTTTTGCAGCAGCCATTTTTGAGTCACTCACTAACTATAAAGCCAACTCTGATTTCACCCTTGGGACACATCTGACTTAACTAACATTAGAAACAGACACCCATGTCAGGTAAGTTTAACCAAGCACAGTGGACTACACAATGGCCTAGGCCATCAGCAGCAACAACAAGGCTCTTTCATCATTTGGCCAGCAATGAAACCAGCAACAGAGATTAACTCTCAACTACCAAAAAGTGATAATTTATGGAATATTTCCCCCGTGAATCTATCTCATTTGACTACATATACATGATGATTTCCTTCCACAATTCTATCGCACTTGACTACATATGCATGTTGATTTTCTCCCTCTGAGTTCATTTCCCTGTACTACATAGGCGTGTTGATTTTCTCTATGTATATCTTGACTACTACCTTGTGTTATACACTGAACAAACTCTCAGTCTTCTACAACTGATATATGGTACCCTGGAATGAGCAAACAATTGAATTTTGTAAATCACAGTAAACAAAATCTCTTTTACTTATCTCAACCTCATCATATCTCCATTTGTTATTTTGTCACTTCCACTTCTACTTGATTTTTCTTGTTAAAATTAAGGTCACCATTACACCACTGGGGTCTTCGTACCAAGGAGGAAAGCTCATTAGAACAACTGCCATAAAAATATTTATGGGAAATTGATGAAAGTTGAGATGCCAGGTCAGAAGATATAATGTGACAGACCTTTCTTTGGGTTTATCAAGAATGTCAAGATACATAGATTTGAGGATCTTGAGACATATAGCAGGAGCACAAAACCAGATTTAGCAGCAATATTCAGTTCATGGCTGAATGGTAGGTTTATACACATACAGGATTCTTGTGAGAAACATTTTCTGGCATGACACAGTGAACCAACATATCAGTGGAAAACATCAGACCAAGAAGGCACAGTAAGTTGCCCTCCTGGAGGTTAGAAAGCCATACAAATGGAAGATAAAAATACTTCTCTTATGACTGAAAGATAGCAGTTTCATTTTGGAGGTGTTAAAATTTAGAGGTCATTTCTTTCACCAGTTAATAACTGATTGGAAGTCATCTTTGACATCAGCTGTCAGTTTTACTTTATCAGATCTATTGGACTTACTATTAAGAGGGAAACCTAAGACTATTATATCTATTACTACTAGAAGCCAGCAAAATTAGATAAAAAGAAGACAAAAGTAAATAGTTGTATCATCAGCATAAAAACTGTGTTGGGAACTGTTTACATTGGGATGGTTGTTGATGAAGATAAGAAACAATGTAGGTCCAGGGATAGAGCCCTGGGGAACCCCTGCATTAATGTCAAAGGATCTAGAAGTGTGATCATTCAATATAGCTTTCATTTCACAATTTTTAAGAAAGATTGAATCAAGTCAAATATTCAGCCAGAAACAACATAACCATTCAGCTTTTGAAGAAGGCCAGCAAGTCAAATCCTGTCAAACACTTTTGAGATATCTAAAGCCACAGCCCAAACCTTGATGTTATTATCTAAAGCTTGATAGAAAAATTCAGTAATTACCATGAACACTTCAGCAGTTGACCTAGAGAAGCAAAAGCCATATTTGTTTATCTGAAAGAAAACTGGTAGTAGCAGTAGGCCTATTTGAATTCATTACATGAAGCATTGTCAATTATTATTAACTTTTGACTATTTTTTCTTTTCATCTTATTTTTCTTGCTTCTAGTAGTAATAGACATAATAGTCTTAGGTTTCTAAATTATATGCATACATTTTTTGACTCTAGTGTAAACCAGAACTGTGTCTACCTTTTTTACACTTGTTTAAACCTGACTTCTATCTATCTTTTTGACTCAGGTGTAAACCTAATCTATGACTACCTTTTTGACTCTAGTGTAAACCAGGCCTATGTCTACTGGTTTGACTCGAGTGTAAACCTAATCTATGACTGCCTTTTTGACTCTAGTGTAAACCAGGCCTATGTCTACTGGTTTGACTCGAATGTAAACCTAATCTATGACTACCTTTTTGAATCTAGTGTAAACCAGGCCTATGTCTACTGGTTTGACTCGAGTGTAAACCTAATCTATGACTACCTTTTTGACTCTAGTGTAAACCAGGCCTATGTCTACTGGTTTGACTCGAGTGTAAACCTAATCTATGACTACCTTTTTGAATCTAGTGTAAACCAGGCCTATGTCTACTGGTTTGACTCAAGTGTAAACCTGAGCTATATCTACCTTTTTGGCTAGTGTAAACAATGTCTGCCTTTTCACTCTAGTTTTTGACTCTAGTATAAACCAGACACATGTCAACCTTTTTAACTCTGGCATATACCAGACCTATGTCTACCTTTTTTGTCTCTAGTGTAAACATATAACTATGTTTACCTTTTTGACTATATTCAAAACCAATCTCTATCTTTCTGATTTTATTGTCAACCAAACCTGTGTCTACATTTTGATTTTAGTATAGATTTGACCTTTATCTATCTTTTTGACTGTAGTGTAAACCAGACTTATTTCTACCTTTTCAACAAGTTTAGATCAGACCTATGTCTATCTTTTGTCATTCTAGTGTATCTGTCTATGCATCTATTAAACATTGGGATTTTTGTCCTGTAAGATTTATATTTGACATTAAATAACCTAACATGTTTTTCTATGTCATTAAAATAATCAAACTAACATAACCTAAGCCAAAGTAAAAACTGATCAAAGATTAATAAGATAGACATTTATTTTAACTCTCCTTGAATATACGAAATAGTGGCATATCTTTACAAAAGCCTAAGGAATACACTAGATGAAATGTAGTGATCTAAACAATCAAAACAAATGCCCACCTGATTAATTAATCTTTCATGCATTTTTCTACATTCATCCTTGATTAAGAACTGAGAGAGTTACCAATCATCCTACAAATAGTAAATTTGAGCAACTGATCCCTCTTGGTACTTTTGTAGATATGCTTAGAAAACTAGTATTATTTGGAAAACAAGGCCACCAGATGACTATTTTATTTTTTGTTTATATATTTATTTATTTAATTATTAACAAAGTAGGGGTTTCATTAGGAGGAAATTTGTGCAGATAAGAGTGGAAGATAATGGTTAACCCTAGTTTTGAACAGCTTAAGATTGTAGTGATCAGGGAAACAATTTTATATTTTAATTTCTAACTTCTGTTTGAATTCCTGAGGATGTGAAATTATCATTATTATTTTACATATTATTTTATGTAAAACATTTTAGAGCATTAGCATTCCAACCATGAGATCTTTGGTTTGAATCTCACCATGGCTAATCTGTGAAATAGGTGACTTCTTGATAATGTTGGCCTAGGGAGATGATCCCAACATGCAACCCTGTTAGGGAGTGCCTGAAAAACATAGCACAGGTTGTGAATGAAATAGGTAGACAAAACTGATCATGCTCAAAGATTTAAGCATACTGACCTTGTTCATCTACTGATCATGACAGAGCTCTCTCACAGAAGCTGTAATTAAGTTCTTTCCAGCATAGTTGGATATGTTGGCATTGTAGAAACACAGATGTGCCTGAGCAGGCGTCTGCAACAGGAATTAATTAGCCATCCTAGCAGAGGGGCAGACTCAGAAAGGAATAGCCAAGGATTATAATCTAAACAAGGTTATATTTATGATATGAGTAAATTATTGTAGATCATTTGATCAGTGCAAGTTTGCTTGTAAAGCCCTCTCCTCAGTCCTACCCTCTGTCTTCTTTTTATTAACAATTTTTTCAGATCATTTGTAAGCATCTATGCAGTTGATACCATAGTTTATGGAAGTATTTCCAAAAAACAAGATGATTGAAGCTATGTGGCTGACCTCTCCTCTGACCTGAATCCCATTCTTCAAATGTGAAATAAACTGACTTGTAACAATATCTCCAAAACCAAGCTAGTAATGTTTCACAATCACCAATAAGACTCCTAGTTTTCTCCAGTTACTATGAATGGTTGAACTCTCGATGAGGCTCTATGTTTTGAATGTCTATTGGGTCTCAATCTGACTCCACACCTCAAGTGGAACTCATATATATGATCTATTGCTAAAGATGCCTCATTCTGCCATTCCAGATAGAATTTGACTTCTTCTGCTCTATTTTATTTTAACAAGAGTCAGATTAGACTAGAAGTGAAGTATTGAAGTATTTCAGCCATATCTGGAATGAAGCTGATCAATTCTTACTCTCCAGCTTTGAATTGTTTACATGGTCTTGAGGAGGATAACTACATTCAGATGCAATGTCGCAAGCCTATTACTACTCTATCGCTAGGCCTATGGCAAATATTCAGATGACTGTTATTCTTTAGTTCTACCAGTTCAGACATTTACAGCTAGGACATACCATGTTATGTTCACAGTTAGATTGCCCTCATTTCCTATGTATTCGATTTGTAAGGAGGAAGTTCCACTCGGATAACTTTTCTCAAGAACTACTACTTTGTGGAACAGACACCCACATGGATGCTTTCCTGAATACTACACTCTTCAAATCAAGAATCAATCATTATCTTTTTTTCTTATCTTCATAATCTTCATTCCTACTTCCTACTCTTACATTCATATCACAAAACTTATTCAGTAACCCTTTACCTTGAGTGACTCTTGAGCCTTTTATTGGGTGAACTTCAGCAAAAAAAATAGCCTAAGTGTTCAATTTCTATAGTAGTTGATAAGAAGAATGACAACATAGTGAATGTAAGTAAATGTCGAATATTTTGAGAACCATTGTATCCTTTTTCCACTTCTTATATGCCTTTCAACTCGAATGTATTCTTGTGCAAACTGAAGAGGTAAGAAAAAGCAAAGAAGTAATGGACAGAGAAATCACACAGGGAGAAGCTACAAAAAAAAAAAAAAAGAAAAAGAAAATTGAAATTAATACCAAGTTAGTTGGGGGGCATGATAGAAAGAGAGACAGAGATAGAGGAATGAGTTGTGGCTTGTTAACAGAATTGCTTAATACACTCATTGAAAGTGGACATTGACGATGGCTGTGTCTCAAGGCTGGTGGTTTTGCATCAAAGGCTTTTGCCAAAATGAGTTTGTTGATTGTGTCCACTTACTCAAATGCCAGTCCTGGGGTTCCTGATTTTATAATGGGACAAGACAGAAAAAAAAAAAAAGAAACTAGATGGGGGGAGTTCAGGGCTCTTTAATAAAGCAATCAGAAGAGTATTGACCTTTTTCTTTCTTTTTTCTATCTGAAGAATCAAAGAGGAAGTATTGTAAAGAAATGCCATTCCAACAGCAGAGTTCTTACTAGAATTTCATGTAATACCAGATGGTTATCTACTGATGCCTGGATTTATATAAAATTAATTAGAAATCATCTTTTATTTTCATTGGGTAACTTGATTCTATTTAATTGGATATTTAACTGATCAAGGAACATGAATAAACTTTCATTTGTTAACTTTATTCTATTTGATCCACATTTACCATATGTATGTGTATATGTCAACTTCATGTATAGAGCAATCCCTAAATTTTTTGGGATAAATTTTAACCACTCCAGAAAAAATTTACCTGTGCAACTAGTCACTGAAAATGCATGATTTTTAACACCTTCCAATAAATTACCTGTGTGCAGTGGAACACATAAGTGAATGTAATGGATTTGACTGGAATTTGAACTCAACTCTTCAATTCAGATTGAGGAATCAGAGATCCGAGTTCAAATTCCATTCAAATCCATTAAATTTATTTACGTGCTAATGCCCTTGGGAAAGGTATGAATCCTCTTCTTCTCCCTCCAGCTATGGGTAAATAGCAGGACAGACCATGTTCTATAGCCTTGGATGGCAACTGGTCTACTGCAGAAAGAAATGGCAACCTACTGCAGGAAAAAAATCTGCCTTGTCAGTCATGTATCGAAAGATACATGATCGCCTAAGCATGTATCATGCATTGCACATAACTGACTGAGTGGAAGCCTCTATTTTTTATATATAAAAAAATGACCATAAAAACTCACACTACCCTTGAGTATATGAAGTAAATATAAACTTAACTGATCAAGGAACATAAATATAATTTTGATTTATTAATTTTATTCCATTTGATCCATATTTTATTGGAAATTTAACTGACCAAAGAACTTGAATATGATAGAGAAAAAAAAAAAAAAAACCCAAATATATTATTTAAATGCTATTATATAAAATCTTTTTTCTGAATCATGAAAGATTTCTTTGTCACCTTAACAGGGGAAATACAAAATATGTTTTTAGTATGGTATGTTCAGGATCATCTTATTGTTCATTCAGAAATCACCTGATTCCCTTGGCTACTGCTGCAGACATCAGGGTGTACCGCTGTCCCTGCTCATCTTAGGTTACAACAACAACACACAGTGTCAAGCAAACAGAGCAAATTTAATAATTTGTTTATTTGCTTTGTTTGTTTAATGGCATATCAACTACTTATGTGACATTTAACACCAAAATTTAATTTTCTTGGGAGCTTTGAAGTTATAAAAATATATGTGTTATTCTACTTTCACAATCGAGTACATGGTAAATTTTGTGCACATACATGTTTGTGTGGACATAATAACTAGAGGTAGTGATATGTGTGTTTTATGTTGTTTTGTTGAAGTTACCCTTTGATTTCTTTAAGAAATTGTTGGATATTACGTAGATTAATGTTATTGGAAAAGTTCTTTTATGTTGGTTGTTTGGTTGATTTTGTTTAGCAGCATATCAATCAGTTATTTAATGCTAAAATCATAATATTTTGGTTACAATTGCATGCCTTAAACTATTTTGCTATAAAATGAATTGTTGGTAATTCTACTATAATACATTGCAGGTTATTTTGCTTTAAAAATGTATTGCTGATCATTTTACTATAAATATGCATTGCTGATCATTTTACTATAAATATGCATTGCTGATCATTTTACTATAAATATGCATTGCTGATCATTTTACTATAAATATGCATTGTTGATCATTTTACATTGCTGAACATTTTAAAAATATGCATTGCTGATCATTTTACTATAAATATGCATTGCTGATCATTTTACTATAAATATGCATTGTTGATCATTTTATTATAAATATGCATTGCTGAACATTTTATTTTATGCATTGCTTTTACTATAAATATGCATTGCTGATCATTTTACTATAAATATGCATTGTTGATCATTTTATTATAAATATGCATTGTTGATCATTTTATTATAAATATGCATTGCTGAACATTTTATTATAAATATGCATTGCTGATTATTTTATTTTGCATTGTTGATCAAATAAATATGCATTGTTGATCATTTTATTATAAATATGCATTGCTGAACATTTTATTATAAATATGCATTGCTGAACATCTTTATTATAAATATGCTATTGCTGATCATTTTACTATAAATATGCATTGTTTTTACTATAAATATGCATTGTTGATTTTATTATAAATATGCATTGTTGATCATTTTATTATAAATATGCATTGCTGAACATTTTATTATAAATATGCATTGCTGAACATTTTATTATAAATATGCATTGCTGAACATTTTACTATAAATATGCATTGCTGATCATTTTACTATAAATATGCATTGTTGATCATTTTATTATAAATATGCATTGCTGAACATTTTATTATAAATATGCATTGTTTTATATAAATATGCATTGCTGATTTTTACTATAAATATGCATTGTTGATCATTTTATTATAAATATGCATTGCTGATTTTATTATAAATATGCATTGCTGAACATTTTATTATAAATATTTTATTATTTTAAAATATGCATTGCTGATCATTTTACTATAAATATGCATTGCTGATCATTTTATTATAAATATGCATTGTTGATCATTTTATTATAAATATGCATTGCTGAACATTTTATTATAAATATGCATTTTATTTTATTTGTTGATTTTTATAAATATGCATTGCTGATCATTTTACTATAAATATGCATTGCTGATCATTTTATTATAAATATGCATTGTTGATCATTTTATTATAAATATGCATTGCTGAACATTTTATTATAAATATGCATTGTTGATCATTTTACTATAAATATGCATTGCTGATCATTTTATTATAAATATGCATTGCTGAACATTTTATTATAAATATGCATTGCTGATTATTTTATTATAAATATGCATTGTTGATCATTTTACTATAAATATGCATTTTTATACTTTCTTAGTGTTTTTTTTTTTGTTTGGGGAGTTCACTATTTACCCATAGCTGGGACTCTAACAGGTGCTACCATTCCAGGTTCTGATGAACCAGGGAACAACAGCAATTAAGAGATGTTTCCACGCTCATCAAAACCTTCAATCTCTCGATCAGAAGTCTTGTTGCCAGATGTAGATTATCGTTATACCTAAGACTACAAAAGTATAGTAAAAAATAAATTAAGAAAAAATATATGTATGACTGCCAGTTTTATTCTTAAATGATCTCCAAGCTTGAAAATGTAAAACTGGCAATCATGATCACATTTCAGTTCAATTCACCTTTCATTATTGTAGTAGCTCTATCTGTATGACTCAGCACTATTTTCTAAAACCAGTGCTACATAATTGCAAGTTTATTGGTATCATTAATAACACTTATGTTATTATCTGTTATTACTATTTCACTCACATACACACACACACAAATATTCTGTCAATGTTGTTTTTTGTAGCTAAGTCATATAGATTGAATGAATAATGGCTGTATAGTAAAAGACATTATGTAGAACAAGCTTGCCACAAGACACTGTTCAGTAGACAGCATTGCACTAAGTTTCATGGATGTCTGTAAGAGGGATCCCAACTTCATAGGTATCAATTCCGGTAGCTGCATATAGCTAGCAGACAATTGCAGTGGCTGGCATCATTCTGTTCAAGAAAGATTCATGAAACAATTTAAAAAAAGGAATCATAAAAAGATTTAAGCATAAAAATGCTTAAATCTTTTAAAAAAGCATCTAGCACAATCAAAGATAAACCTCTCTCTATCAATAGATAAAGTGATAAAAATCTGCCATCTCATCAATCACTACTATTTCATATCCAATAATAATTTTTATAACAAGAATTTGGTTTACCATTGGGATTTCTTCTAATTGTAGTGATGACATGTATTTTCTATGAATTTGTCAAAGTTGGTCCTTTACAAATACTGTACCTAAACAATCAGCATACTTCCAATACATTGATGAAGTTCTATTAATATATCTCTGTGACACTGGTTTATCCGATCTTGTAGATAAACTAAACAAAGTTGAATATACAATAGAAATTACATATGAAATGGAAAAAAATACTATACTTTACCTTCTTCAGATATCATACTATGCCATGTTAACAGTAGCTTAAAATTTAGTGTACACCAAAAATTAACTAATAAAAATGACCTCATAAATTTCTATTTTCATCATAACAACAAAATAAAATCTGGAGTAATCATCAGATTCTACTTAAGAGCGCTCATAACTTGTAGCCCCCAATATTTATATGAAAAAGAGAAAGGCATTGAACATACTTTCAAGACCCTCGAAAAACCTATTTCATATTCAATGTGAAACAAAAGGCTCATAAAATATTACAATATAGAAAAGTGTCCCCTCCTGACAAACCTAACAAATTGAAAATATATTGTTCAACCCACTAACACTATCACAACTATAATTGAAAAGAATTTATCTAAACTCAACATAAAATTTGTCACAACTACTTGACATTGTTGTGACAAATTTTAAACAATAAAAGACTTAATTAATACAAAGTAAAACAGTAGGCTAAAACTTGAAGGAGTAATTTACTGTATTACCTGTAAAAATTGCCACAAAGAATACATTGGAGAAACCTCAAGGAATTTAAATAAAAGAATATATTAACACAAAAAGGATCTTTTATAAAACAACACATTAAATGCATTAGTCACTTATCGTAATGAGACTGGTCACAATTTTGATATAAAAATGCTACTCTAATTAAAAGAGAAAAGACAAAAATGTTTAGAAAATGCATTAATTGCTAGTTCATCCACAGTATATTTGCATGTTGGTTACTAGTATCCACAGATTTTTGAACCATAGTGTATATATAGTACTTGTCAGGAAAACAGGCCTTTTGTTTCTAATTGTTAAAAACAGGAACATTATGCAAAAAGAACTAAATTTTATTGCAGTCAATCTAACGAGGCACACTTTAGTTGCATGCCAAATGCTAAATTTTTGGAAAGTGTTTTTTTGTAAAGAATGAAATCAAAGTTTTTTGTTCTATTATACTAAAATTTTGTTTGCAATCAATAAAAAATCGAAACAGTGATGTTACATTGTTATTTGAAAGTGCTTTCAAACTATTCAGTTCATTTGGATTCCCTCCTTATTCAAAATCTTTAATGGCTTTTGCAATGTTAAAGTCAATAATAAACAGATTTTTTGCCTGTTCAAATAATTATAAGTAGGACCCTCTATTTAGTGGCCTCTGCAATCTCAGAATCAATAAAAAATGGATTTTGTGTCTGTTCAAGTACTTAAAAGAAGTACCCTATAAAAAGTACTTGAACAAAACGAAAACTTACATGAATTGTTTGGTTTTAAGAGTTAAAAAACAAGACATTTAACAAAAATGATTTGACTTGTCTTTTTATCATCTTATTTTTTAGCTTTTTTACACCTTTTAATAGAATATATAATAGTCTTAAGTTGTCTGAATTCATTACATGAAACATTGTCATTACCATGAAGTTTTGATTAGGTTTTTAATATAATGAGCTCAGCTGGAATTTGAACTTGCTGTTTTCCATTTCCAAAGTACTAAGCCTGACACTACCCACATGTTCAAATATTGGTTACATACTCAAAAATTTAACTTAAAAGTATATAGAACATATGTAAAAATATAAAACTTAGAATAAAACTGGCACCTGCTTTCAAAAATAACCTCCAATCAGTTGTTAACTGGGGCAAAGAATGGCTTGTTAATTTTAATGCCTCCAAAACAAAATTACTATCATTTAATCACCATAGAGAACCATTTCTACCTTCCATTAGCATAGCCTATGCTAAACTCTAGGAGAGCAATGTTTTATGCATTCTTGGCCTCACATTTTTCACTGACATGAAGTGGAGTGATCATATTGAATCAATTGCTAGGAAAGTCGATTCATTGTGTTGTTCTAGATAGTTTTTCTTGCCAGAATCCATCTTGCACATTTATAAATCTACCATTCATCCATGCATTGAATATTGTTGCCATATCTGGTTTGGTAGTCTGGTTATATATCTCGAGATTCATAACAAAATCCAAAGAAAGGTCTCTAATGTTATCAAACTTGAGCTGGCATCTTTACTTCAGTCACTTTCCTACCACAGTGGCATGGCTTGCCTCTGCCTTTTTTTTATTGTCCTTTCTTTTCACTAAAGTCTTCTCATTATCTGTCACTTCCGACAACCCCTTAGATGGTAGCGGCATTAATGCCTTGCTTAGGGTGAAATGATTAAAAAAAAAAGTTCCTCTATGACTGTGTTTAAACTATTCTCTTTATATGTAGTGTTAATTCAGAGTAAGGAGACACTGTGGAGTTTTAGAGAAGTTACAAGAGTCAAGATAGAGAAATGTGACTCTGTTCAAAAGATGATTAGGTGTCAGGAAATAAGAAAGGAAGACTTATCAAAGTTGGGGAAATTAGTAAAATTACCTTAAAGAAGGCTGTGAGCAGGTGTCTCCACCAAGGATAGATGGTAGGAGTTAACAGTTGGCCAAGATTGTCTCGGAATGGCAAAGAGCTAGGTGGTGTGGACTTACAGCTTTTGTGTAGAAATGGTTAAATTGGCTCTCTTCTTATCTGCTAAAGAGTGCTAATATAAATTGCTCATTTAAATGAATTCAATGAAAAATTCACTTTGAAATGAATGGCAAGGGTATAGGTGGTGTTTATGGCACAAGTTGTGCGGTAGACATGGAGTAACTGGGTTCTGATGAACACTGTTGGCTAACATGCCAAATCAAGAGCTTTAAATTAGGTGAATAACAAAAGGATGTGTTAGTGGCAGAAGATTTAGTTGGTTTAGGACACTCGTTTGTATCTTTTGGTTCTTGGGAGTAAATTTAGACTGGAAGGAAAATGAAAGAAAGAAGAGGGGAGGAGGAGTTGGAGAGGAGGGTTTTCTCTTGTATAGAATATTCTGCTCTTGTGAATTTTTGAGTGAGAAACAGAGAAATGGAAGTGAGAAAAAGGTAAAAGAATGCTGAGAAGAGAGAACATGGAGTGAAGAAAGAAAGAAAGAAAGTAATTGAAAAAAAGGAAAAACTAGTGAAGGAAAAGAAACACAAAGAGAAAAACAAAATGAAGAATAAAAGTAGGAGGGGAAAGAAAGAAAGGTGATTGAAAGAGAGAATAAGTGAATGAAAGAAAAACTCTAAGAGAAAAATGAGATGGAAAGGGTGATATTAAAAAGAAAGAAAGAAAGAAAGATGATTGAAAGAGAAAGTAAAGAAACTCAAAGAGAAAAGCAGCAGAAGAAAAACTAGAAGAGAAATGAATGAATGACTCAATCAATCACTCCTTCAATGAAAGAAATAAATAAAAACAGGGCAAAGTAAAAAAAAACAAACCAAGAACTAAAAGAGGAAAGGAAAAGTGAAAAAATAATAGAAAGAAAAGAAACTGAAAGAGAAGAAAAATAAAAATAAAAACAATGAAGAAAGAAAGAAGAAAAAATGAGAAAAAGAAACTTAAAGAGAAAAGCAAGAAATTTAAGAAACAAAATGAGATAACAAAAAGAAAGAAAAACAAAGAAAAAAAAAGATTGAGGAAAGAAGAGAAAAATTTTCCCCCCTCACAGGAATATGATTGGCTGGTGTCAGCCATAAATACAGGCTGATGTAGAGGTACAGGATGATGCTCATTGTTTTCGTCGACTTGCTTTGAGTAAGACTTTTCAATTACAGAGGAATAGGCGCTATTGCCTGTTGCCTTTTTGGAGAACTTATTTCAACTTTTAAGGTTTTTATTTGCTAAAACTTTTTAATTTTTCAGTTTTCTTATTTTGTGTATTTTTCAGTAATTTTTTTTTATTTTGTGCATATTTATTTGTACGACCCTTTTTGTTTCCTTTCTGTTTATTTCCTTTTGTTTGTAATTTTACTCTTCCCCTCTTTTTAATTACTTTTTAGTATTTGGTTTCAGTTCTTAAATGTTTTTTGGGTTTATTCTTCTATGGTTTTATTTTGTTGTTCAGTATTTTGTTTTGTACGTTCTGCCTGCATTAAAAAAAAAAAATAATAATTCATAGAAACAGGCAAAAAGCGAATTTGTTCAGCCGTGGTTGCCATCAGTTACCATGAGCGAGAACTCAGGAATACTGCTGGTGCAAACCGAAAATTTGGCACCAGCTAAAAAACAGGCCTGGTCGGAAAGCGGGCCTAAAAAGAAAGATGCAGCTTTCTATGAAGAGCAACGACAGAAGTACGAAAAGTACTTGCCGGGGAATGATTTCCTTACTATCCCTGAGGCTTTGGAAGGCAATGCTGACCACGGATGTTAAAAGTCAGAGACTTATTGGGGTCAGTAGAGAAAGTATGGAGGAGGCACTGAAAAACCTTAAAATCATACCCAAAGTGTTGGCGAGAAGAAGCAATGAAATGTGGGATCTTCTTGGATCAGAACAAGAAGCCAAGCAGCTTGCCGGAAATGTCCTCGCAACATCAACTTTGAGACTCCAAACAGAGTATATGGGCACAAGAAAGATGCAGATAACTGTACATGGTGTTCCAGTTGATATCCCAGAAGACTGTATGGGAGCGTTCTTTGCTAAATATGGCCAAGTTCAGGAAGTGAATGCTGAACAAAGTAAAGCTGGCATTGCAACTGGTGACATTGTTTTACAGGTTGTCCTCATGCAACAAAGCTTCCAGAACATTCCAAACATTCTGACATGTTGGGAGCAAAGAATGTTTGTCATTGTTGAGGGCAGGAGGCCATGTTGTTGGGCGTGTGGTTCAATGGGGCACATGGCTAAGGAGTGCCCCGGGAAGAAGGCGAAACAACCGACAAAGAATGCACCTCCAACAGCAACAGCGACAGTTGTAGAAGAAAAAGAAAAGGCCCCCAGAGTGCCTGGACTGAAGTGAAAAAGGGAGGAAAAGCGATAAACCCACCCTCTCCTCGACAGCAAGTCACACAGTCACCCAAACAACCAGCACGGCATGTGCGGCAGCAGCAACAACAACAGAAACCCCAGAAATCACCAAAGGTTGCAACCAAACAACCAAGCAAAAAGGAAGGGAAAATGCTGCAGCAGCAACCAGGAGATGGAGGTAGAGAAAATGCCTCCTCCTTGCTCTTCGTCTTTGAAGAGATCCAGAGAGGAGGAGGAAGATACAATTAAACCCATAGATAAATGTGCCGGGTGAAGTAGGGTGGAGAGGAGTGTACCCAAAAGCAGATCCTTATCTATACCGGCATCACCAAAGGAAGCAAAGGAACAATTACCAAAAGATAGGAGTCTCCCCCCTCACCAACTCTAGCTCCATCCCCCTCTCCCTCCACTTCCTTTGCTAGTTCAATATCCACTCCCCCTCACTCTTCCACTTCTTCCCCACCCCACTGTGCCAGGGCAAAGAAAAAGAAGAGGTTTTTCCCTGAAACAGAAAATATCTGTATAGTAGACATTGAACAAGTAAAGAAAAGTCTTTCTAATCAAAAAAAAGTCTTGCTTTATTATTAAAGCTGGACATGGTAGATGGGAAATCTATCAAAGATCCAAGAAACCTTCCCGAGGCTCCTGGAATAGTCACAGGTGGCTACCTAAAAGTTTGGGACTGCCATTTTGAAGCCAAGGAGGCTTTTTCAAAAATTAGAATGTTTTCTATGGATGACCCCTATGTAGAGAAGTTAAGACATTTTTGTGCTGGGAGGGTCCCTGTTATGCTCCATCCCTCCCTATATAGGTGTGTTAAACTAACATACCCCACAGACGTCGGCGGAATTGTCCTGGAAGGACGGATGACATTGGAACTAGGTACAGGGAGCCTAGGACAATCCGTCGGGGTCCTGACTGACACAGATTTCTGGCCTGTGTGTGAGTAGGTTTTCTTCTTCACCTTTCTGTTTTTTTTTCAGGCCTAGAAGATGTCTATTAAGATAGCCACTTTGAATGTGAAGGGCTTGAGGGATCAGGGTAAGGCAGCCCGCCTGCTCCGTGATCTCATCGTTCGGCGTGGATGTCGCCGTGATCAAAGAGACCCAGTTTGTTTGCAGCATCGATGTGTGTGTGCTGAAGAACGACTTTGTCATTTATTCAGCATATGGGGACCGATATGCCAGAGGAGTTTCTTTGCTAGTGAAGTGGACTCTTGATGCAAAGGTGGACCTTGTGCATACCAATGCCGAGGGCTGGTTGATCGTGGTTGATATTGCCGTGAAAAGTGGTTCATTCCGAGTCATTGTGGTTTATGCACCCAACGACCAGGAGGAGCGGGTCTCGTTTTTTCGTCAGTTGGGGCTGTTCCTGGTGGATTCAACATGCTTAGTCTTAATGGAGGACTGGAATGCCATCCTGGACCCCAAGATAGACAGGGGGTGGGGAGCTAGCAGGAAAAGGGGCAATTGTAGAAGAGTTTGGTCTCATCGATAGATACAGGGTCCATCACCCCGGTGGGGGTAATGTGGACATGGGCTCTTAGTTGGCCTTCTGACAAGGTGGTTAGCTACCTTGACAGAATGTTAGTTAGAGGAGCCGACGTAGACTTGATAGATTGTCCTACATTGCACTGGGTAGGCTATATGGGCCACAAACTTGTTTGTGCCCACATGGCGTTAGAAAGGGAAAATGAAAACAGATTTAAATGGAGGAGAAAATTGGAGAAAAATAAAAATGAAAGAAATAAAGAAAATATCAAGGAAAGAAAAATTTATGAAAAAAGAGAAAATTAGTTCAAGTGAAAGAAAATCCAGATAGGGACATTATTAAAATAATAAAGGAACAGAAAAGGGGACATAAAAAGAAAGAAAGAAACAAACAACAATCATAAAAGAAAGAGAAAAAGGAAGAGAGAACAATATTAAAAGAAAGACAGGGAACAATCATCAATTTAAGAAAAGTAAGTGAAAATAATTAAAAACAATAAAGAAGAAAAAGATAGAGAACAATTATCAAAAAAGAAAGAAAGAACAAAGAATAATCATAGAACAAATCAATTAGAATAATCATGAAAGAAAGAAAGAAAGAATAAAAGAAAGAAAAAAAGAGACAGGAAAAGAATGAAGGAAAGAAATGAGGATAATAATAAAATAAATAAGTAAGAACAATCAGGAAAGAGAAAAAAAGAGAAGATAAGAAAGAGAGGAAAAGAAAAATAGAATCAAAGCAGAAGATAACAGAGGAAAGAAACAAGAAAGAGGAAATGAAACCTCAGTAAAGAGAACAAGAAAGAAAGCATAGAAACCAAAAAGAATTTTGAACATCAGACAGTCAAGTAACGAGTTAGGTAAGGGTAAGGTTGGACTTACTAATTCGGCTCAAGGTCCTACCTCTTGCCACTTACGGCTGTGCTAACTCAGCCATGTATTGATTTTGTCTTCAGATTATTGTGTGTTAATTTCTTATCAACACTTTCAGTGTGATCGACAAATAAATATGTTCGCTTTGTGCTCAAGGGAGAGATGACAAGGAAGGACAAGTGGAAAGATTTCAATTGAATGATCTTCCCACTGACTGTCCTCTATAAACCAAGTGTGGTTAAACCATGTTTCGATAGAAATGAGTGCTAGCATATATATATATATATATATACACATACATATATATATAGAAATATGTATATATATATATATATGAATATATATATATGCATATATATATATATATATATATATATATATATATATATGTATATAAGTATGTGTATATATATATATATGTATGTATATATATGTATATATGTATATATATATATATATATGTATATATATTTATGTGTATATATATATATGTATATATAAATATATGTATATATATATATGTATATATATATTTATGTGTATATATATATTTATGCATATGTATATATGTATGTGTATATATATATTTATACGCATGTATATATGTATGTGTATATATATATTTATACGTATGCATATATGTATGTGTATATATATATGTAATTGTATATATGTATATATATGTATGTGTGTATATACAAGTATATATATGTATGTGTATATATATATATGTTTATATATATATTTACACGTATGCATATATATGTGTATATATATATTTATACATATGTATATATGTATGTGTATATATATATATATATATTTATATATATGTATGTGTATATATATATATATATATATATATGTATGTATGTATGTATATATATATTTATATGTATGTATATATATATATATATATTTATATGTATGTATATATGTATGTGAAATATATTTATACCTATGTATATATGTATGAAATATATTTATACGTATGCATATATGTATGTGAAATATATTTATATGTATGCATATATGTATGTGTATATATATTTATACGTATGCATATATGTATGTGTATATATATTTATACGTATGCATATATATGTGTATATATATTTATACGTATGCATATATGTATGTGTATATATATTTTTATATATATATGTATGTATGCATGTATATATGTAAGTGTATATATATATATGTGTATATGTATATGTTTATATATATATGTATGTATATATGTATATGTATGTATATATATATGTGTATATGTGTCTATATCTGTATATATATGTGTATATACATATATATGTATGTTGTATATTTAGGCAGCAATCCTTCATTTATGCATGTTTCATTAAAAATGACTGACAAGGTACTACGGTTAAGCTTTTTGTTTAATTTTTCTTGTGTTCGAACAGGAGCTTTCTCTTCTGACCAAAGGGTGTGTAGGAACTGTCCAAATGTTTTATATTTCCGAGCACTTCCAGCTATACCTTTAGCCATTATCAAGGATGATTTGATTTTCAGCTTAGTTGAGTGTGTGCGTTCTGTGTATGTATCAGTGTGTGGTAGGGATGTTTTTAATTTCCGAATACAGTTAGCACATTGTGGCTTTGTTTGTAGTTAATATTGTTAAGAGTTGGCTTTTTCTTTTTTATCATTAAAGCTTCCATTATTTTTACTGTGTGACCTTTATTCTTAATTATTGCTTTTAATCATTTTTGATAGTTCCTTACAAGATCACTACACACACTGATAATTTTTTTGCTCCATTCTTTCTTTGCAATAGCTTCCAGTTCATCCAGATTTGAAGGACTTCTTTTTCCTACTTTTTTTTTTTCTCAAATATGCCAATAAATTTTAAATGGGGTTTAGGTCAGGAGTTTATGTGCGGTACACCAATTCCTTAATTTTGCTGTCATCTAAGTATTTTGTAACAATTTGTGCTACGTTTTTCTGGTCATTGTCATACTGGAATGTCCAATGATGCCCCAAATCAGCTTTCATGCACTTTGTTTTATATCATTTTTAAGAATAGCCAAATACTGCTCTTTATCCTTAATACCCTGTACTCTCACTAGTTCTACTCGTCCAGAAAGGAGCAAAACATCACCAGAGCAGAATACTCCCACCACAATGCTTAAATGTAAAGAGAATAATTTTTGGTTTGTGTGCTGCATTCACTTTCCTCCATACATAACAGGAGTTCATGTGATCAAATAATTCTAGTTTGGTTTTATATGACCATAAAACAGAGTTCCAATATTTACACCCATGTTCAAGATGGCTTCTCACATAAGCTAATCTGCATTTTAGGTGTTTAGCCTTAAACAAAAGAGTTTTTCTTGGCCCATTCAAGTTGCCTGAAGATTGCGTTGCACGAAACTCGAGTCATGATTGTGTCTGTTCTTTCATAAGATTTAACGTTGGTAAGCATTTTTTTTTTTTGCTCAGTCCAGTCAATATAGGCTTCAAGCACTTTACTTGCTTACTGGCCTTTTTTCTCTTTCTTTTTGAGTATTGTCATCTTTATTTGAGACTGTATCTAGATAAGAGTTTAGATTTTGGCAAGCCGTCCACCGTTTTTGTTTTTCTTTATTGCATATTGAGTGCTAGTGTTAATTTTGTCAAACATGGTGATATGTAGATACAAACATATTTTAATATTTTTGTAAATGTAGTTTTTCATATGTAACCATTTTTGTGTGTATATATATCCATATAATTTATCTAATTTGCAGATGTAGATGTGCCATAGTATTTATGAGTAACTTTGCATTATTTTTATAGTTACTTAGATGTGTATATTTATATTAACTTATAATTCTACCTTTGTAACTTGAAGTATGTAAGTTGTGTGGATGTGTGTTTTAACATTTTTTTATAATTATGTTTATTTTAAAACCAATTTTTTTAAATAATCCCTGTAAATAATATGGACTGCTCCACCATTGCAATAATCTGATATATATGTATGTATATACATATATATATATATATATATATATATATATATATATATATATATAATTATTTATTTAGAAAATTTATAACATAAACATGTTATAAAATCACTACAAAAATAGCCATTTTGTTTCAACACTCCTGGTGTCTTATCAAGTGATGATGTTGAATGCAAAACAAATGGTTTTAAAAGTTTCAAATTCATTAACAATCTTTTTACAAGGGAAAAACGTTGTTCCAAAAGCTAGAATGACCAATCAAAATACAAGTATAGGAAAATTCAAAAAGCCTGACAACGAAGTCATGTTATAATAGCTATTCAGATTGTTAAAATACGGGTAAAATTAAAAAAAGAATTTATTCTAATCAATAATTATTAAATTATATGATAGAATTTGATATTAAAATTAAAAACTGCCAATTTTAAAATCCAAATTTAATCACTATTAAGTTTAAGATTATAAAATTACTGAGGAGAAATGGGGAAATACATATGTTATTCAATTTATTTCTTCTTTGAACTTACGTTAGAATAGACGTTACTCCATCCGGTCCTCCGACAATATATATGTATACATTTTAATCCCAAGTGTGCAAATGGGGTCGTAAAATCACGCATAAAACAACACAAACACAATCAGATTATAATGCATAAGCATCCAGACATATTTAGATATATATATATACACACAAAAAAAGTGGCGAGACAGAGAACATCTCCACAGCCCTTTATGAAAAAAAAAAAAAATATATATATATATATATATATATATATATATATATATATATATATATATATCAAAATTTAAATTATGTAATGGTCAGTCTTACCTCAACACATGAAGATTGTTTCATGTTACTGGTAAGGAAAAATGTAGGCTTATTATATATATATATATATATATATATATATATTATATATATATAAAATTTTGTATAAAAGTGGAATATTTTGTTTATACAATATTTATAGTTTGTTTATGCAATGCTACCTAGAAGTCCCCAGGTAGACAAAGTGGAGTAATCTTGCAGTATGTAAAACCATTACACTTTTCTACCTAGAATCTGATTTTGTAATATCTGCTTGCTCTCCAGCTCTTCTGAGCTAGTATCATGCTTTCTGGTCGAGAAAACTACACACGAATATGAAACAAGAGTGAATCAGAAAAAGTAGTGAAGAGGAGGAGGGAGAAAAGAGGGTGTGATGAAGGAAAGTAAGATGTAAGAAAGCTAGAGAAAAAAGGAAGTTAGAAATAAAACCAGGTTAAAAGGATATATAACCGGTGTACACTTCACACTCATCCACTACATTTAGTTGACTATTTATTACACTGTTAATATGTTTGATTGGTCAATTTTTGTGTCCCTTCAGTCATAAGCAATAATGATTCTCCATAGCTTTCTATCCTTTGTATTTCTAAACAACATACCTCCTCACTATCCCTCCTATATTACTGATTTCTTTGTTTGTTTATCTATTCTCTCACTTTCTTTCTTTCTATCTATCTATCTATCTATCTATCTATCTATCTGTATATATATATATATATATATATATATATATATATATATATATATATATACAGTGTAACCCGGATATAAGAGAGTTGTTGGGACCGGAGAAGAAGTCTCTTATATCCAGGTGTCTCTTATATCCGAGTTTGGTCTATTTTGTTTAGGTAATACAGGCTCTAATTTGGGACCAGAGAAAATCTCTCTATATCCGGGTTACACTGTATATATATATATATATATATATATATATATATATATATATATATATATATATATGCATGTTTCATTAAAATGAGAGACAAGGTACTACAGCTACAGTTAAGCTTTTTATTTAATTTTTCCTGTGTTCATTTTGGGAGATTTCTTTGGGCACAGAGTGTCCAGAAACTGTCCAAATGTTCTATAGTTCCAAGTGCTTTTGGCTATAATTTTGGCCATTATCAAGGATAATTTTATTTTTTTCAGTTTAATTGAGTGTGTGCATTATGTGTAGGCTTTTAGTTTGTTATAGAGATGTTTTATTTTATATTTTGTTTCATTTGTTTTTAAAAAAGATTAAAAAATAATGTAAACTCTAATAATAAAAAAGAAAAAGCCAACTCTTAACAATATTAACTACGAACTAGGCCACAATGTGCTAACCATGTTCAGAAAATAAAACATCTCTATAACACACTAAAAGCATACACATAATGCACACACTCAATTAAACTGAAAAAATAAAATCATCTTTGATAATGGCTAAAAGTACTTGGAACTATATAACATTTGGACAGTTTCTACAATTTCTATTCAAAAAAGAAAGCTCTTATCTGAACACAAGGAAAATTAGATAAAAAACTTAACCATAGTACCTTTTCTGTCATTTTTAATGAAACATGCATAAATGAAGGATTGCTGCCTAAATACACAATATATATATATATATATATATATATATGCAGTGTATGACAGTTTGAATCCTGTCAAAGTTGTTTACTTACCTGTACTTTGTTTTAAAAAACTTTTCAGTAATGTAGTCATATATTCCTAGGTTTCAGAAATATCATCAAATTGTTTTCCTTTCAAGGAATTTTCAATTTCGGAAATAGCCAAAAAAATCACAGGTGGTCTAAACCTGGTAAATAAGTTTGATGGCCGCCCATTTTCATAATGGATTTCTTAGCCAGGAATGTATAAACTCCTAACATACTATGCACAAGAGCATTGTCATGATGGAGAATCCACTTGTCGGGTTAGAATTTAAGTCTTTCACCCCAAACAGATTCTCATAAACCTTTTAACACTTCCAAATAAACAGTGATTAACAGCTTGTTCTTGTTCTAAGAATTTGTAATAAACTATCCTCTTGACCTTCCTTGAATTGTGTGCACCACTGAAAACATTCAATTTCTTCATAGCATGTTTATCAGAAGTGATTTTAATAGGAGTAACATTTCACTAGCAACAAACACTGCGAGTTTAAATCATTTTGGTGCCCAACCTGTGTTGAGCCTGATCTGCAAGGATGTTTTGCTGACCAATCATATTAGTTCTGTAATTTATAAATTCAGATTTCAGTGTGATACTATGTAGGTAGAACAGGTCAATGGTTGGAAGCCCGGATCAACCAAAAAGAAAGAAGCAATAACTGAGCTTAATAGTGAAAATCAGAAACACATATAAGAACACTCTGGAGACTCAAGAGATAATTTCTTTGCCACTAGAAGATTTTCATGAACATAGTCACCATGGTCATGCATGTGGACACTAGAATCCTTTCAGCAGAGAGGACGATAGACAGGAACAGAGAATTCAGTGATAGAGATTGAAGAGTTTAGGTTAGTTCACAGAGAACTAGTAAGTCAGGAAAACGTTTCACAAGAAATGATTCTGCATGACAGAAATTGGTATGGATACTAAGAAAGAGAGGTTGAAGGCCTTAGGTGGTTTTTGGTTTAGTTTTATTTTCTTTATTCATTGTAGTGATACAATAAGCTTTTAAGCCAAAAATGATACTCAGTGTTGATCATCTAAGGCAATACAAGGTGGCCGAAAGATGATGATGACTACAGTATAGTGTGGCCTCAGGGTTGCCTACTGAATTACTTACAATAACATGTCACTGCAAGAACTTTGATATTATGCGACTGTTGACCAAAGCACTCTACCAAAGAGTTTGGACTCCTTGATATCAGTCTGAATGCAGTAACTAGAAAACTGCCAACCTGGTACCCTCAAAATGAAGAATTATAGCCACCAGACAGTCATATTGACAAAAAGTTATGACAGTGATTCTTAATACAATCCTAAACAGGAAACAAGGGATAAACCTCTACTCCTGTTCAAAGATGTGGAATGAATGAGAACCAGCTGATAAGAAAAAAACTTTTAAAAAACAAAGCTTAAAAAGTAAAAGAATTAATTTAAAAAATAATTTGTAAATAATATTTCAAAGTGTAGGCGGAGATGTTAGAAGTGTAGAATTAAACTAAAGTGAAAATTCATAATTTTGGCATAGACTAAATTAATATTTTTTTTAATTTAAATTGTTTTAATTACCCAAATGTTCATTTAAGATAAAGTTCAATGTTTCTTCTTTAAAATAACATCAACAGTAATACATGAAATTTGAATTTAAATACTTTTCATTTAATTTTAAAATTTGGTATTGCAGTGAATTTTTTTAAATGTCCATTAACAAAATTTAACATGTTTAATGAAATAATATACAATATTATCAAGAAAGATTTTTACATAGTTTAAAAAATAATTTTGAACATTTAAAATTAAATCTTAAGGCATTGAAATGTATGAAAACTTACCTTTTAATCACCAAAAAATAGACTTGTCAAGTTGCTCCTTTTTCTCCACATATGAGCTGTTCAAAAACTTTCTTTGTAATGGTCATATGGCTGAATCCGGGTCTTGGGAAGAGGTCAAGAATACTCTCCATTGGTTAAAACATTTTAAAAGTCAGTAAAAAAAAGAACTTCAGTCTTCAGACATTTCCTGTATACTCTTCAGAATGGAATATTACAAATTTTTCATCTAAATCTGTCTGACTATAAGTCCTTTGAATAGGCAAGCCTTTGATTTTATCTGCACATAATAAAACATCATCACTTCAGTAAAGAATGTCTGCTGGCTTAATACGGTTGGAAGCAAGCAAAAGAATTTCTGCTTTTCTGTGACTGTCTTTCTTTCACCCACTCACTATTATGTTCTGTCTCTCATGCTCCCTACTAAAAAGGCTTGTAAATTCATTACTTTTACTTGTGTCTTTTCTTGCTAAACAACAAGTGTTTTCTTTACTTACACTCCCTAAATTATATCCGCTTGTAACAATTATCCTTAGAAATTAAGAAATGGGAAATAGAAAAAATGCAAGTACAAAGAGGATGGTGAAAATTATCAATAATTAATTTTATATTACACAAAATCTTGGAAAAAATGTAATGCATACAGTGCATACGTTGCATACATGGACCCTTTGACCCTGATGCATAGATATATGCATGTATAGACAAGCATACACCTCTTTTTGATATACACACACACACACACACACACACACACACACATATATATATATATATATTGTTGTGGCCTTGTTAGGGCCAGAGATAAAGACACAAGAGAGAAATTGAGTTAAACAAATATATTAACAGAAACAGTAATAAAACATATACAAACGAGAGTGTTACAGCAAGAATGTTTGGTCCAACTGTCAGACCTGACTGTTGGAAACTTCCCTCTCCAAAAGGCAGTACCTGTGCCTATTTATAGCTGGGAAAGTCCATGTGTGCATGGGTAAATTACCATAACATATATATATATTTTAAATAAAAACAGACCACTTTAAAGTTCAATGTAATAAATTATTTCACCACAGCCCTTTTAAAGGGACTGCGGATCATCAGACTTTACTTCCAAACAAACTTTTTTTGTTTGGAAGTAAAATGTGATGATCCGCAGTCCTTTAAAAGGGCTGTGGTGAAATAATTTATTACATGGAACTTTAAAGTGGTCTGTTTTTATTTAAATTATTTGCTCTGGATTTACATTGAGCTCTCTGGATTTTATCCTCCTTAGGTTTACCCATACGGATTACCTAGTTTTTCTTAAACTATATATATATATATATTTCTCCATATATTGTGTACATATATCTGTCTTTGTGTTACTATATACTTATATGTACATATCTACAAATTTGTGCATATATGATGTTGATATATGTGTGTGGATGGATTCTTCCATAGAGAACACTGAATGAGGGTTCATAAAATTCTAAGTTTTTTCTAAATGACCTGCACAAGTGAATTATTTATAAAGTGCTCAGTTGCCTTTGACCTTCAATACACACTCTTTCCATCACAGCACTATGTACCCTACTTGTGCACTGTGTGTCACATGTCAGATGATGCCGGCTTTATTTTTTTTTAATAGTCTTCTATCTCCTAGCTGCATGCTAGCTGTTGGCTCCTATAACATATCATCTACCAGTTGCCAACATTTTCTGGGCTGGTTTGTATTTAGAGTTTTCCTTCCCTCAGACTGGTTGGCAATTAGGCTATAGGGCTCAGTCTGTCCTGCTATCTAACTATAGCTAAGGGGAGAAGAGATGTATCATCACATCTTTTCCAAGGATATTTGCACACAAGTGAATGCAATAAATTCAACTGGAATTCAAATTTAGCACTCTGATTTCTCAATTCAATCCATTATCCATTATACCACCAACACATCAATATATATATATATATATATATATATATATATATATATATATATATATATATCTATATTATAAATTAATTGATTTAAAATATGTTTTTTTTCGCTACACAGTTCCAACCATGTTTCAAAAATAGAAGCTAAAAACCTGAATTTAATTTTGCAATTAAATTAAAAGCATTAGTTCCATTTCATCTTCAAGCGAATTTTTTATATATATATATATATATGTATAAATAAAAATTTTTAGTAAGATATATAATCCGGTGTTCTTATAGATATTTTATTTTTACAAAATAATTGCTCAATGTAAATTTACAGAGCATTAATATTATAAATTAATTGATTTCAAATATGTTTTTTTCTTTACACAGTTCTAACCATGTTTCAAAAATGGGAGCTAAAAAGCCCCGAATTTAATTTTGTAATTAAATTAAATTCATTAGTTCCATTTCATCCTCAACCAAATTTTTTCTCTTTCACATGAAGATGAAATGGAACTAATGCTTTTATTTTGGTGCAAAAAAACATATTTTAAATTTAATTTATAATATTAATGCTCTGTAAATTTACTTGAGCACTATTTTGAAAAAATAAAATATCTATAAGAACACCGGATTATATATTTACTGTTCTTTTATTTTATTTATATATATATATATATATATATATATATATATATATATATATATATATGAGGTGGTGTTTAGCCTAAACCTAATTCTAAAATTTGACTAAATGTCCAAGCAGATTTTCAGCTCACCTGTTGTGTAAAAAGATGCTGAAAAGTTCTTGGCCTAACCAAGAAACCCTTCAAAGCACACACATGCATAGATGAATTTATTTCCATAAAATATAGTTAATCATTTATAAAAGCATATAAATGCACATGCACAAATAAAGGCAAGTAATATATATATATATATATATATATATATATATATATATATATGCATGTGCACAAATAAATGCAAGTAATACATATATATATATATATATATGCAAGTAATACACACACACACACACACACACACACACACAGACACACACACATATAGATAGATAGATAGATTTCTATATGTGTAATTTTCTTTATTTATGTGTTTTTTGGAATCTATATTCCCTCCATTTCTTTTCTTCCTGCCAAATTCTATTTTTGTCTTTTACTTCATTTTTTTTACTTCCTTTATTCCCAGAGTTCTTCATCTAAGATTGATTTTTATTTCTCAATGTTTGTAAAATAAATAAATGTAAGAAAATTATAAGAAAGGAAGTATAAAACAAATAGAAAAAAATTTTCGCAAGAATTTTTCCAGCTTCCTCTTCCACACACACACACACATATGCATACACACGTGCACATAGAAAATGAAAATATATTACTTACCTTTATTTTGATTCAATATTCATTCATACATCTTGAGAGAAAAAACTCACAGAAAAGAAGAGAGAAATTTTAAAAAATAAATTTCCACAGAGCAGAATATATATATATATATATATATATATATATATATACATACTTATTAAAGCAAACATTTATAACAAAAAAAATTGTATCAGGCATCAGCAATATCTGAACATTTGATTAAAAAACCAGCAGTGTGCTTGGTCTTATAGCCTGGTCATGTTCTCAGTGCTAAGTAAGGCTAATACCGATTATGACCTGAAGGTTTTGGAATCAGTATACATTAAGTCAGCAGAATGAGATAGATAGATAGATAGATAGATAGATAGATAGATAGATAGATAGATAGAATGAGATTGATAGATACATACATACATAGATGAATATAAAAAAAAGAATGACATATATGGATACATAGATAGATAGATAGATAGATAGAATGAGATTGATAGATACATACATACATAGATGAATATAAAAAAAAAGAATGACATATATGGATAGATAGATAGATAGATAGATAGATAGAATGAGATTGATAGATACATACATACATAGATGAATATAAAAAAAAGAATGACATATATAGATAGATAGATAGATAGATAGATAGATAGATAGATTGATAGATACATACATAGATGAATATAAAAAAAAGAATGACATATATAGATAGATAGATAGATAGATAGATAGATAGATAGATAGAATGAGATTGATAGATACATACATACATAGATGAATATAAAAAAAAGAATGGCATATATGGATAGATAGATAGATAGATAGAATGAGATTGATAGATACATACATACATAGATGAATATAAAAAAAAGAATGACATATATGGATAGATAGATAGATAGATAGATAGATAGATAGATAGATAGATAGAATGAGATTGATATATACATACATACATAGATGAATATAAAAAAAAGAATGACATATATGGATAGATAGATAGATAGATAGAATGAGATTGATAGATACATACATACATAGATGAATATAAAAAAAAGAATGACATATATGGATAGATAGATGGATAGATAGATAGATAGAATGAGATTGATAGATACATACATACATAGATGAATATAAAAAAAAGAATGACATATATAGATAGATAGATAGATGGATAGATAGATAGATAGATAGATAGATAGATAGAATGAGATTGATAGATACATACATACATAGATGTATATAAAAAAAAGAATGACATATATGGATAGATAGATAGATAGAATGAGATTGATAGATACATACATACATACATAGATGAATATAAAAAAAAGAATGACATATATAGATAGATAGATAGATAGATAGATAGAATGAGATTGATAGATACATACATACATAGATGAATATAAAAAAAAGAATGACATATATAGATAGATAGATAGATAGATAGATAGAATGAGATTGATAGATACATACATACATAGATGAATATAAAAAAAGAATGACATATATGGATAGATAGATAGATAGATAGATAGATAGATAGAATGAGATTGATATATACATACATACATAGATGAATATAAAAAAAAGAATGACATATATGGATAGATAGATAGATAGATAGAATGAGATTGATAGATACATACATACATAGATGAATATAAAAAAAAGAATGACATATATGGATACATAGATAGATAGATAGATAGATAGATAGAAAAACAGAATGAGATAAATGGATACATACATAGATAGATAATGAACAAATTGAGATAGATGGATAATGAATAGATTGTGATAGATAGATTATGAAAAGATTGAGATAGACAAATAGATAGATAATGAACAAATTGAGATAGATGGATAATGAATAGATTGTGATAGATAGATTATGAAAAGATTGAGATAGACAAATAGATAGATAATGAACAAATTGAGATAGATGGATAATGAATAGATTGTGATAGACAGATTATGAAAAGATTGATAGACAAATAGATAGATAATGAACAAATTGAGATAGATGGATAATGAATAGATTGATAGACAGATTATGAAAAGATTGAGATAGACAAATAGCTAGATAATGAACAGATTGAGATAGATGGATAATGAATAGATTGTGATAGATAGATTATGAAAAGATTGAGATAGACAAATAGATAGATAATGAACAAATTGAGATAGATGGATAATGAATAGATTGTGATAGATAGATTATGAAAAGATTGAGATAGATAGATTATGAAAAGATTGAGATAGACAAATAGATAGATAATGAACAAATTGAGATAGATGGATAATGAATAGATTGTGATAGATAGATTATGAAAAAAGATTGAGATAGATAGATTATGAAAAGATTGAGATAGACAAATAGATAGATAATGAACAAATTGAGATAGATGGATAATGAATAGATTGTGATAGATAGATTATGAAAAAGATTGAGATAGACAAATAGATAGATAATGAACAAATTGAGATAGATGGATAGTGAATAGATTGTGATAGATTATGAAAAGATTGAGATAGACAAATAGATAGATAATGAACAAATTGAGATAGATGGATAATGAATAGATTGTGATAGATAGATTATGAAAAGATTGAGATAGACAAATAGCTAGATAATGAACAGATTGAGATAGATGGATAATGAATAGATTGTGATAGATAGATTATGAAAAGATTGAGATAGACAAATAGATAGATAATGAACAAATTGAGATAGATGGATAATGAATAGATTGTGATAGATAGATTATGAAAAGATTGAGATAGATAGATTATGAAAAGATTGAGATAGACAAATAGATAGATAATGAACAAATTGAGATAGATGGATAATGAATAGATTGTGATAGATAGATTATGAAAAGATTGAGATAGATAGATTATGAAAAGATTGAGATAGACAAATAGATAGATAATGAACAAATTGAGATAGATGGATAATGAATAGATTGTGATAGATAGATTATGAAAAGATTGAGATAGACAAATAGATAGATAATGAACAAATTGAGATAGATGGATAGTGAATAGATTGTGATAGATTATGAAAAGATTGAGATAGACAAATAGATAGATAATGAACAAATTGAGATAGATGGATAATGAATAGATTGTGATAGATAGATTATGAAAAGATTGAGATAGACAAATAGATAGATAATGAACAAATTGAGATAGATGGATAATGAATAGATTGTGATAGATAGATTATGAAAAGATTGAGATAGATAGATTATGAAAAGATTGAGATCGACAAATAGATAGATAATGAACAAATTGAGATAGATGGATAATGAATAGATTGTGATAGATAGATTATGA
>CAHIKZ030000356.1:572500-707500 GCA_903632075.3 Acanthosepion pharaonis | reverse complement strand
GAAATTTGGAAATGGCATTCTGTGTTGTTTGGCATTCACACTAGAAGCTCCAATACAAACATTTCAGAGTGTTTGTGTGTCAAACTGAGGACAGAGCAGAGGATTCAGAAAGAGTTGGATGAGTCTAATGGTGGATGATATATCCAGTCAACATCATGGCGCTTGCAATTATCACTAGTGTTGGTGATGTTATGAATATCTTCCCACAGGTCCTCAGACTCAACACAGAGGCCTACATCAAGTGCCTTGAGGAGGTAGTGTTGCCCTGGATCAAGAGGGGAGGCTGCTGAAAGAACCTATATCTAACAACAGGACACTGCACCATACCACACTTCAGGAGAACCCAGTCATGGCTGTTAGACAATTTCTGCAACCATATCCTCCCTTACATCTAGCCACCTAACTTCCAAGACAGCAACTCCCTTGAGTATTATGTGCAGGGAACAGATGAGTGAGAGACTAACAAAACTCCTTGTTGAAGATGAACTGAAAGCAAAGATTATGGCAGCATTCACCAACTTAAACAAGGAGACCACCCAGAAGTGTTGCAGGAGATTCCAAAGTCATCAGGAGACTGTAGTTGAAGCCAATGGTGATTTTATTGAATAAATTTACTCTTTAGTACTTCTAGATATGTTTGTGTAATTTTGGTAAATATATCTGTTAAAATGAGATGTCAGTGTTATTTTCATTTTTACATAATTTAGATGACAATTTATCTGTCAAACCCTTAAAGTCTGGAAACATAAGAAATCTCATTAAATATATATATATATTTTTTTTACCTCTACAGATTAAACATGGTTTTTGTTATGGGATCTTACCCATAATAATAATAATAATAATGGACTATTCCATACTTAATAAATACTGCACCTCAGGAGTAGGCAGCGAGTCAGTCGTTTGCGTCTCGACCGGCTGTTCAGTTGAACTCTCTGCCTTTGGGTGGGGAGGAACCCAAACGAGGCTATGCTGAAGGGCGGAGTCTCTTTCGGGGAGGTAAACCGACCATGAACCCATTTATACGGGTTGAATGGGCCTATTTTTGGGCCGAGCCCACACGCTTGGAGATCCCATGTTAAAAAACCAGCCTTGTGCCACATGCTGCCCCAGTGGTCGGGGTGACTGAATATCGTCAGTTGTTCAAGTCTTGACTGGCTGATCGGTTGAACTCTCTGTCTTCGGGTGGGGAGGAACCCAAAACAGGCTACGCTGAAGGGCGGATTCTCTTTTGGGGAGGTAAACTGACCCTGAACCCGTTTATACGGGTTCAATGGGCATATTTTGGGCCGAAGATCCCACGTTAAACTGGCCTTGTGCCACATGACACCCTCGTGGGGGGGGGCTGAATATTGTCAGTAGTTCAAGTCAAGTCAAGAGTCGAGTCAGAGGCAGTCCGAAACAGAGTCGCGTTCAGACAATTACTGCAAGACATTGGAATAGTGATACTGGTCGAGACTACATTGTCTCTCTACTAAACCTGATTGTTCATACTAACATGTTTCTACCTCTCTGTATATATTCCTGTTTGTAATATATCTGTGTTATTCCATATCCGCCTTCAAGTTCTTCTTTATTGGTTCTACCTTGGACTATCACCGTGGTACAAGGAACTGGTCCATAACAGTTTTGTCAAAAGGAGAAAAAAATTGACTTATTTTTCTGGGGTATGCTAAAGGAGAAGATGTACTCAATGAAAATCACAGATGCAACACACTTGATTGAATGCATAAAGAGTGAATGTGCTAAAGTTGAAGGGATGCAGTTTTGATTTCTGCCAGAGGCACAATTTGTCTTTGGTAGGACTGCTTAATTTTGACTGATTGCTATTAATTTCAGTGTTTAATAAAATAAAAAAAGGATAGCAGTTCAAACATGTGTACCCACTAAAAATAATTTTTATAATAATAATAAATAATATTGGATCAAAAATATCCTTTCAACTATTTATACTGACAAGGTCAGTCTGTCTAACATTTTATTTAGTTTTTCCTACTTTTAAAAAAAAATTAATTATTATAGACCATAACAATCTTAGGAGCAAGTTTCAACATCCCTTCTCCTTTGTGCACATGTGACTACATTAACATAAATATCACTTTAGTCTGATAAAGTCCTGAAGAAAGTTACTGAGTTACTGAGTTTTTGAGAAAATGAGAAAAAACTACTATTAAGGAGATAGGACAATAAAAGAACAAGAAGACAGAAGGTAAAGATTGACATTGCTTTTAAATTTTTGAAGATCAATGTTGACTGGGAAGCAAGAAGCTGAAGAGAGTTATACAAGTGAGAAATGTGGTAGAAGAAACGGTTAGCATAGAATTTATGGTTTCATCTAACCATTTCAACTGTGAAATGATGAGACCTTATCAGCACTCTAGTATTGCACTTAAATTCATAAAGTCTAGATACCATGGTAGAAAGTTTGTCAGAACAATTACCATGAATGTATTTATAGAAAAGGCACAGGGAAGCTACATTATAGTAGTGGGAAAGGGGCTGATGCCAAAATGCCAGGTCAGGACTAACAACATTGCAGATTTTATTGAGAATCTCTAAATATATAACAGGAGCACCAGATCAGATGTGGCAGCAAATATTCGAAACAAGCATGAATGGTATATATATATATATATATATATATATATATATATATATATATATATATATAAAGAGAGAGAGAGAGAGAGAATTAATACAAGTAAAAAGTTTGTCACTTAGCTGATTGATGTTACCTTCAGCATCCCAACTCCAGAGTTTCATAGACAGACCCTCCACAAATCACTCCTTCCACTTGTCAGGGGTATCAGCAATTGACTGCTTAGACTTCTCATTTTTTTCTTTTTTATATTCACTTTTCATTGCTGCAAGTTTTTTTTATAGTGTATGTCTGCATGCATATATATATATATATATATATATATATATATGTATATGTATATGTATGTATATATATATATATATATATATATATATATATATGTATATATATATATGTATAGATATATATATATATATATGTATATATATATATATATATGTATATGTATGTATATATATGTATATATATATATGTATGTATATATATGTATAGATATATATATGTATGTATATGTATATATATATAGATATATATATATATATGTATGTATATATATGTATATATATATATATGTATGTATATGTATGTATATATATGTATAGATATATATATGTATGTATATGTATGTATATATATGTATAGATATATATATATATGTATATGTATGTATATATATGTATGTATGTATATGTATATATATATACACTGCATGCCAAATTATTATCGAGATAACTTTTTTCTAATATTTCAAAAACCCTCCAATCAATTCACACAAAGTTTTCACACAATGTTAGCAACACAGATCTGCACAATCACTGGAATTTTCGTACTGATCTGCACAATGTAAACAAACTGGTGCCGTATTTGTTATCAGCACGGTGATTTGAGAGTGCCAAATTATTAGAAAAGTGTAAGAATTTAGTGAAAAGATGGGTCGTAAAAGCAGTTTAAGTGGTGCTGAAAAGAAAACTATCACCTCAGAACTCTCAAAAGGTAAATCTATCCTAGAAATTTCTAAAATGATAGGGAGGTGTCATCAAAAAAAAAAGTTCACCGCCGACCCTACAGAAGTACACAAAAGGGCTGATAAAGGCAAGCCAAAGGTTATTTCACGTCGTCTCATGTCACGACTTAAACAAGAGGCCACAAAGAACCCTGGACTTACCAGTCAAGAACTTTTCAGTCGCATTAGGGATCCTACTGTGTCTAAAAGTACTCGGTGTCGGCATCTGAGGGAAATAGCAACAACAGTCAAACCAGTATCGAAGCCTCCATTGACGAGAAATCACATTCAAAATCGATTGAAATGGGCCGAGGACAATATGAGGATTGACTTCTCTAAAGTTTTGTCCACAGATGAAACTTGAGCAACACTTGATAGGCCAGATAGATGGTGCAAAGGCTGGGTAATGGATGGACAGAATCGCCATCAGCGTTTGAGACGCCAAGAAGGTGGTGGAGGCATAATGATCTGGGGTGGTTTTATTGGAAACACATTAGTGGGTCCATGGAGAGTACCAGATGGTGTCAAAATGATTGCTGATGCATACATAGTGTTTATGAAGGAGCATCTTGAACCATGGATGAAAATGCAAAGACTTTTCAGAAGGGCCATTGTTTTTTATGCAAGATAATGCTCCCTCACACGCTGCTCACAAGACTACTGAATATTTGAAACAGTTAGGCTTCGATGAACCTTGAAAAACGAAGTGGCCAGCAAATTCTCCAGATTTGAACCCAATCGAAAACCTTTGGAGCATCATGAAGCGAAGACTGTACACCAACGGATGACAATTCAGAAGCAACGCTGAGTTGTGGGAAGCAATTCTTGACATATCTCGCGGCATTACAGCAGATGACATCCTACAATTAACAAATTCTATGGATTGTAGACTTCTTCAAGTAATTTCAAAACTGGGAAAGCACATTCCCTATTAATTTGTTTATAATTGTGCCTTTGTTTGTATCTGTTATTACTTGTTTGATTATCTTATTTATTAGGTTCTTTTGATCATAAACATTCACGTGCAACATTAATAAACATTTTGTTTTCTCAATTCTGGGAATTTTACTAAACCTTTCTAATAATTTGGCACTCTCAAATCACTGTGCTGATAACAATTATGGCGCCAGTTTGTTTACATTGCGCAGATCAGTACAAAAAATTCAGTGATTGCGCAGGTCAGTATTGCCAATGTTGTGTGAAAATTTTGTGTGAATTGATTGGAGGGTTTTTGAAATATTAGAAAAAAAGTTATCTTGATAATAATTTGGCACACAGTGTATAAAGTGTATGTCAATTCAATTATATATATATATATATATATATATACACAGATATGAGATAAGAACAAATGGAGTATAATTCCACTGTCTTTAGCATTTAATTTTGAAAAAAGGGCCCAATTAGTTAATCAGGGTAAACCCACCATTTTCATTTAGTTGTCATTTGCTTTTTTTAAGAAATTAATGTTTATCGAACTACATATTGAAAGTCTTACTAAAGAAAATGTGCCTCTCAACAGGAATTGAACCTATATTCCCATTTTAATCTTACTGTTTAAAAAATCATGAATATCCCCTCAAAATGAGTAGAAACTAAATGTAACATTTGTAATATTAAGAGATACTATAAGAAAAAATTAAAAAAATAATCTTAATAAATCCATCAAATACTTAAAAAAATGATATTTATAAAATGCATATAGGTGTGTGTCTATGCATATAATGATAGGAACAGACTATGATAGATATAGAAAAATAGGTATAAACAGACTGTGATATATATATATATATATATATATATATATATATATATATATATATATATATATATATATATATATATATATATATATATATATATATTTATACATATATATAAAGAACAGGGATAGCGAAAAGAGAGAAATATTTTAATTTTATTAATGGATTTTTAATTCTTCTTAATTTTATGCTAATTTACTTTTAGATTATATCAATGTTTGCATATGTGTGTGTATGTATGTATATGAATGTTAATTTACATATTATGCCTTTGTATGTGTCTTTCATATATATATATATATATATATATATACACATTAGAATGCATTCAAAATTTTCAGAATTAAAATGTAAAAACGAATGGTAATAATTCTTACTCCTGATTAGGATTACTGTTTGTTTTTACTTTTTAATTCTGGTGATACTTTCAAAATGCTTTATATGTATATATTTTTAAAATTTCTATTCACTTGAATTTTTTGTAGTAATTAAAAGCCTAAAAATGAATATTAAAGCAACAAAGTAAATTTAAAGTAAGAATATTAAATACAATTATATGACAAAAAGTTTAATATTTATTTATTCAAATATTTGAGTATGTGTGTGTGTCCAGCTAAAACATCTAAATAAAGTAAATAAACCTAAATTAAGATATATTTAACCATATTTCATTTAATCATTTTTAAAGCAAAAACTATAGCTTGCCTTATTTTATCGAAAAATAATAATTTACTATTTATTACGTAGGGATTATTTTTAATAAAAAAGTAAAAACACTTAAATTGAGATGTATTTAAACTTGTATTTTTAAAATTTCTATTCTCTTGAATTTATTTTCACATCTATAGTAATTAAAAATGTAAGTTAAAAAACATTAATATTAATGCAATAAAGTAAATTTAAAAGAAGAATATTAAATACAATTATTTAAAAAAATTTTAATATTTTTTTTTATTCAAATATTCGAGTATGTGTCTGTCTAGCTAAAACTAAAAAGCAACAATAATTAATGAAAAGATAAATCTGGAACCAATGAAAATCAAGAACAATCTAGTATCACCCCAAAGGGCAGTTGTCTGTTTGTATGTGTGTGTGGGTGTATTATTGACTTTTTTTTCCGCCATCTTATGGAAAATGTTTTTTTTTATTCAATCTTTAAAAAATAAACTTCATTGTTTTTTTGGTTAAAAAAGTAAATAATTTTAAATTAAGTTTTATTAAAGCAAAAAGCTATAGCGAGCCTTATTTTATAGAAAATTTTTAAATTCATAAAAAAAATATTCAACACAATTAATCTTGACCATAAGTGATGTATGTCTCTGCTAATTTTTATCTAACTAAAAAGTTTTTTTCTTTTCAAATACAAATATAATGTGAAATTTAAACATAATTGCTTTTCAAAACTAAATTCTCAATGTACCTTGCTTCTACTCTCTTTCAAAATAGTAATTTAATTCATTTACAGGGAAATGTTTGCTTCTTTAATGTAATTTTTAAAAGTAAAACTTTATTTACTTAAAATATCTAAATTCCTCTCCAAAATAGATTGTAAATGATTTATTTTCAAAGAAGTAAATCTCACAATATTTTTACTTGAAAAAAAAATGACTGAATATGTTTAAATATATCTTAATTTAAGTTTATTTATTTTTTTCATTAATAATAATTTGAAAAAAGGTTAATGAACTTTTATCTAAGTTTGATTTATTTGAAAGCAGCATTAACAGAGTATTTATGTCAGTATTTAAATCGAAAAATAAAGTGTTGCTTTGAATAAAATTATGGGGATGTTTATCCCTCTAAGCACCCCCGACTAGAGTTGGGTATTGGTAGAGTGGTATTTTCCTAAATTTTGTTATTTTGCAACAAACCAAAAAAGCAATCGAGTTTATTTTTTAAAGACTGAATAAAAAATTATTTTCCATAATATGGCTGAAAAATGACAATGAATTGTCAATAAGAAACTATTATTCAGAGATCTTCTGATCAATGTCGGGTTTCCCCATTAGTATAGATAGATAGATATGTGTACATATATATATGTATATACAAACCTCTTTGTGCATATCTATCTATCTAAATATAGATAGATAGATAGATAGATAGATATGCACAAATAGGTTTGTATATATATATATATATATATATATATAAAAATATATATATATACACATATATATCTATCTATATATATATATATATATATACACACACACACATATATATATATATACATATATATATAATTCATTATTTATTTTATGTGTTCATTATACTTTCTTTATTTTCCAAAAGATTACTCATGAATATTTTACAGTTTATTTTTTACTAACTTATGCTTACTTAAATATTATTTGATATTTTTATAGATATTAGCTTACACATGTGTGTTCATTTTTTATCCTTTTTAGACAATTTTCAAATTCATACACATAATTTTTTCCATTTTTTTTTATCTTTTTACTGATTTTTTTCAGTTCTTGATGCATTTTTCAGTTTCAGTTCAATTTCTTTTCTTACTTTTCCCTATATTTTTATTTCCTCCTCGAATCTTCTAAAATGTGTCACAAAACATTTAACCGTAAACTTCAAACTCTACTGAGCATTAACCTTACAAGACAAAAACTCAAACCATTTTTAAAGTTTACTAAACTTAGTATGATGCAAGGCCAACAGTTCAGGAGGAATCAGACACATGTTATTAAAAAATGTTTGTACAAATGCCAACAAGAGCAAAGAGCACCTCATATATATACATACATATATATTATATATATATATATATATATATATATATATATATATATATATATATATATATATATATATATATATATATATATATATATATATTCTTTCCTATTTTCTATATATTTTTCACACACACACACACACACATATATATATATATATATATATATATATATATATATATATATATATATATATATATATATTTCTTTCCTATTTTCTATATATTTTTTTCACACACACACACACATATATATATATATATATATATATATATATATATATATATATATATGAAATAATAAAATCTCAAGATTCAAAAAATAAAATTTATTAATTCTTTGGAAATTGCTTTGTTTATATTTTGGATATGAAACTGCACAGTTATATTTCAGTGTGCTTATTTAAAGGCAAAATAGAACCCTGCTTTATTGTGAAGCTTTTCATAGTCAAGCAGTAAAAGCCCACTGGATCAGACAGCGATTCCTTCTGCAAAGGGGAACACAGGCTCAAATCTTACTGGAGGGCACATTCTCTTATTAAATTTTCTTAGGCATGCAGGCTGGTAGATGAAATAAATACTGTTTAAAATACTTCTCATTCTCTTTCACTCTTCATAACCCCATGCATCCTAGTGGCATGATTACAAAAAATGAGTTAGTAATTCCTAATGCTGTTTCTTGATTGGTTGATTTTGTCATTACTCACTTTGAGGCACCTTTCATTTCTGAGGTGACTGTTTTTGCTTGAATACTCTGTTTGTTACATCATGCCAGAGTTATTTACAGGTTGTAAGTTGGGGAAGGAAGGAGAAAATCCAAATGGATTTTTCTTAACCATTTTTGAATCTCTTGTATTTGTATTATTAGTTTTTGTATCTAATTTTTGTCCTTTTGTTCAGTGTCCTCTCTTCCTTCTTATATCTTGTTCTCTTCTAAGTCACCTGACATTCAGTATTTCAAAACAATACTTCATTCTATGCCGTTCATATCCCTCTTCATTGATTGTGTTGCGATCAAAATGGATGTGCAGAAGTGTAATTGACATCAGAACAAGCCGAATTCAAATTCTGGACTAATCTGTTGCCTTTCACACCGATACCATTGGGAAAGGCATGAATCTATATCTTTTTCTTTATCTCCCACCAGCTACAGATTAAATAGCAAAGTAAACTGTGATCTCTAACATCGGTTGGAAATCAGTATAATAGAAGGAAAACTCTGCATTCAAAACTGCAGAGAAGTTAGAGGGAACCCATTCCACTACCATGGCAATTCACATATAATACAAAATAAGGAATTAGTGGAGAGCTATGAACAGCTATGTCTTGAAGCCAGTCTGGCAGAAGGGCAGTTCTGAATTCAAGCACTAGAGAAGACAACAGGGAACCACTCGTCTATATGTCGCAAGAATGCATGGCATTAGTATTAGATTGTAAAGGAATCTGTGGTGAGTAATGATTACTGAAGTCCTGGAGAGACATGGCATCCATATTAAAATTTTGACCAAAGCCAATGCCATTTTTTATTCACTCTTTAAAAACACGGACCAATAACTTAATGTTTTTATTTTTCCATGAAAAAAAAATTTTTTATTTGTTTATTTATTATTTTCTTTGTCCTTTAAACATTTTTCTTTCTTTTATTTAATGTACCCTATTTAATGTACTCAGTTTAATGTACCCTGTTTAACGATCTGCATTCCGTTGAATTTCAGATAAAGGTTACATGATGTTGGCAGACGATAACTGTTCCTACAAAACGCTGGAACATGCTCCACAAACAACACTGTACCTTCGGCTTCCATTTTTTCTTCTGTTCTTCTTCCACTCCAGTTTGATTTTGTGTACAAGCCTCACCTATTACGTGGAAGAGGGTAAAAGTCCTGGCACCTACCTGGGAGATATTTCAGCCGATTTTCACCTGATGGAAAAGATAGCCAATCGAAACAAAAGCTTAGTCAGATTCAACCAGTTAAAGCAAAGTATAACTGACCTGCCGCGACTTTTTCGCGTATCTGAGAAAACAGGTAAATTATACACGGCGAAGACACTAGACGCCGAAACTCTGTGTACCCGGAACTCTGTCTGCCTTATAGTAATGGACGTGGCCGTTCACTGGGCAGAGTCCTTTATTGAGATATTAGAAGTTAAGATCATAGTTGAAGATGTTAATGACCATCGGCCGGTGTTTCCCAAGAAGCAAATACACATTGAGTTTTCGGAGGACGTCGCGAGCGGAACAAAGATAGCAATCCCAAATGCTGTCGACAAAGATGTGAGCTTATTAAATTCACATATTACATATCAGATGAAAAAGAAGCGAGACGAACCGTTTGCGTTGTCTGTATCGAAACGTGTCGATGGAACGGCTGATCTTGCTGTTTGTGTTGAAGGGAAACTTGACCGGGAGTCAAAAGACTGGTACGTCCTGGAATTATTTGCCAAAGATGGAGGAACGCCGCCCAGACAGAGCATTTTGGAAGTAAAAGTATCAGTCAAAGATGTAAATGATAATGCCCCTGTTTTTACGCATGAAGTTTACAATATTTCAATAAACAGGGAAAAGGATCAATACAGTGTCAATCCTATTGTCACGCTGTCTGCCAAAGATTTAGATTCTGGCCAAACAGAAAAAATATCGTTTCATTTCAGTCCGCAGACGACAGAAACGACCAGATCGCACTTCGAGCTTAATGAAGTAACTGGAGAGATCTTCTTGCGAAACGAATTTCCCCAGGGTCAAACATTGACCTATAAACTGTATATTGAAGCCAGGGATGGGGGTGAACCATCGTTAAGTTCTGTCGCCGTAGTTCTGGTTAATGTGGTCAGTGAACGAAATAACAAACCAACAATTGAAATGAACATTGTCTCTGCTTCGGGAAACAACATAGTGGTCATTTCAGAAGATATTGAGGTTGGGAGCTTCATTGCTTATGTGAAGGTCATTGACAATGATGCAGGACCTAATGGGGAAGTAACGTGTGATTTGAATCATGAAAAGTTTCAATTGCTGGGTCTGAGACCGAAGACATATCAAGTCATTATCAAGGAACATGTAGACAGGGAGACACAAAGCAATGATGAAGTGGAAATCAAGTGCCAGGATCGAGGAAGCCCACCTCTTTATGCTAGAAGCAAATTACTCATTCACGTGATGGACGTTAATGACGTCAAACCCCAATTTTCTAAAAATGACTACTCATTCCATATCAAAGAAAACCAGGAGCCTAAAACTTTTCTCGGAGTAATCAACGTAACAGATCCAGACCTTGGAGCTGGTGGCACAGTGACCTATTTTTTGCAGTCACCCAACAAAGAACTGTTGCCGTTCCATATCTCAAAGACAGGGATAGTTACGACGATCGCGTCGCTTGACCACGAAATGCAAAATCGCTTTGAGTTCAGGATTGTCGCGAAAGACAACGGCATGCCGTCGCTGAATAATTCCGTTTGTGTGGTCGTTGATGTCTTGGATGAGAATGACAACGCCCCACATTTTACCTTCCCAAAGATTAACCCTTTCACAATGGAAGTCCACTACCCACAACTGAGCTCACACAACATTACTCAACTCAGGGCTTCCGACAGCGACAGTCGGGAAAATGCGTTTTTAAAATTTGAAATCATCACAGGCAACGAGAAGCAGTTGTTGGCCATCAATCAGTATACCGGCCTTTTGTACTTCAATCGCGCAGTGACACAACAAGATGCGGGCTTCTATGATTTACAACTACTCGTTCGAGACAGCGGTAGCCCGTCTCTTTCGACAAACACGGCGCTGTCGCTAATCTTAAAGGTCAGCAACAAAACCTTTGAAACATTGGACAAGGCTCGCGACGTAGTTAAACCTGACGATAAGATTCATGTTTACTTTCTGGTGCTTTTTGTCTTGATAGCTGTTGCTGTGTCTATGATCATAACGTCATCCGTGTCTGTGTGCATCATCAGATTCAATAATCAAAGAAGAAATACCGTGCCACGTATGGAGGAAGAGTTGAATGCGGTTGACACCGGAGTCACCGAGCTAGGCCATTTTGTGTGTCACTCGTGTCCCGGAACTTCATGGATGGACGGTTCGGTGACCATAATGCCAGACAAAGAATTTAGCGAAAATACACGCAGGCTAGGATCGAGGAGAAGTGTCCGGAGTGGTGGAGAACCATGCGGCGAACCAAAGACTTCAACTCTGGTGATGAAGTTACAGACAGCAACTGACGTTATTTATCAAGTAAGTTTTGTTAATAGTATCATTGTGTACTTGTAGGACAGAAACATTGCTGTTTCTTCACTGACTGAACATTTACACATGTTTGTGTATGTGATTTTATGTGCATGCAAGTACGAACGCATATAAACCTTTTACACATAAACATATGATTCTTCTTCTATGTGTCATATGTCTTCAGGTCATTGTCGATTATGTCTCTCCACAATTTCCGGTAGCTCTCAGCAAATTTTGTCTTTTTTGTTATCTCTGATACCCTGTACTGTTATCCATTTATTCAGTCTCCTTCGCTAAATTATGTGCTGCTTTCCTCTGCCCCTTTTGATTTCAATATGTCCGATGTATTAAATTTTCCAACCCCTCTTTACTCATTATGTACCCTAGAAATTTTAACCCTCTATTTTTGATGTTAAATATAAGTGTACTTTTTGTTTCCATTTTCTCTAAAACTTCATCATTAATCACATATTCAGTCCATGGTATTCTCAGCATCCTTCTGTAGAACTATATTTTTATTGCCTCAACTTTCTTTGTATATCTGTGCAAAGATGGTCCAGCAATCATTACCATATAGGAGGACTGATATTATATAACAGTTCAGTACTCTTTTCTTTGTTTCCAATGAAATTTTTCTGTTTCTTATACTTTGCTTAGCTTTTGAAAGACATATTTCGCTATGCCAGTGCACCTTCAAATTTCAGTGTCACATTTTCCATCCTCTGTTAAAACACTTCCAAGATATTTAAATTGTTGTATTTGCTTCATTTTAGCATCTCCAATTTGTAATTTGCATGTTGGACTGTCTCTTTTGCTGACAACCCTGCATTATGTTTTCTTGCATTTGATATGTGCAGTGCCCTTTCTTCTCTCATTCCTTTATTACCCTCTGAAAAAGTTCTTGTAGTTTCCTTTCTGTGTTTGCTATCAACACTGTATCTTCTGCATATCTTACATTGTTAAAATTGTGGCCACCAGTAATAAATCCTGGTAGAGTTTTGATTTCTCTCAGAATTGCCATACTATATAGATTGAATAAGTCCGGTGAGAAGACACATCCTTGTTTTACACCCACCCTTTCTATCTTTGTATATTTACTGAATTCATTTTCTTTCTGTATGTGGGTGATTGTTCTCAGTTTAAGTTCTGGATTATTCTAATGTCCTTCCCAAATATAAGTTCTGGATTATTTTAATATCCTTCCCAAATATAAGTTCTGGATTATTCTAATGTCCTTCCCAAATATAAGTTCTGGATTATTCTAATGTCCTTCCCAAATATAAGTTCTGGATTATTCTAATATCCTTCCCAAATATATCAAGTTTACCTAGCAGTTCCAATAGTTCTCTGTGATGGACTTTATCAAATGCTTTTGCATAATCTATTAAACACAGGTATACATCCTTTTGCATTTGTATTACTCTTTCTAATATCATTCTGAGCACAAATATCATATTCCATATTTTCCTGTGTATTTAATAAACCCTCACTGTTCTTATCCTACTTCTGGTCTAATTCTTCTAGGTATGAGTAAATTGTCACCATTTTATATTTTTAATTTCATGTATGTGTGTTATTTTTTTTGATTTTGTTGACTGACTATGACACAATTCACTCTACCAGAAATTTGGAAACAGCTTGGCATTCGCGACGGAAGCTCCAATACAAACATTTCTGAGTGTTTGTGTGTCAATATGAGGACAGTGCAGAGAATTAGAAAAGAGTTGGATGAGTCTAACGGTGAGTACAAAGATGCAGCAGCTCAGAAAACTCACTGTGATCATTCTGATAAGAAAATAAACTCCTGAATTTGTTGGTGAGGACCTCAGACTCAACATGGAGGCCTACATCATGGCAACACTACCTCCTCAAGTGGCTTGAGGAGGTAGTGTTACCGTGAGTCAAGAGGGTGGCTGCTGGAAGACACTATGTCTTGCAACAGGACTCTGCACCATGCCACACAAAAAGGAGAACCCAGTCATGGCTGTCAGACAATTTCTGCAACCACATCACCCTTTACATCTGGCCGCCTAACTCCCCAGACTGCAACCCCCTTGATTATTATGTGCTGGGCGCAGATGAACAAGAGACCAACAAAACTTGTAATGCCAAAGATGAACTGAATTCAAAGATTATGGCAGCATTCACCAACTTAAACAAGAAGACCATCTAGAAGAGTTGCAAGAGATTCCAAAGTTGTCTGGAGGCCATGGTTGAAGATACTGGTGATTTTATTGAATACATTTGCTTCAAGATATGTTTGTGTAATTTTGGTAAATATATTTGTTAAAATGAGATGTCAGTGTTAATTTCATTTTTACATAATTTAGATGACAATTTATTCATCGCACCGTGTATGCACAAAAATATGTTCTACTACAAATTCGATCTCAAAAAACTGTACTTATTAAAATAGATGAAAAGTTCTTGAAGGTATTGATTTTTGCCAAACTGTTAACTTTCACCCTAGAGTTTTTCAAATATTTCCTTTCTTAAAATTGAATGTTCTTTTCCCAATCCAGCATACATGAATATAATTTGTTTTTAAATAACAGAAAATTCAAGTCCTTTAAATGTTTATAATAAATAAATTAATACATAAATAATTAAAATAGAATAGAATACACAGAAATAAGTTATAATTTCATTAAAAAATAGAATAAAATAAAAATCAAATAACATCAACAACATTCACTCACTTTTACAATAAATTATATCACTTAGCATCCTCCATAGTTTACCTTTCCCTACAAAGCAAGCATTAAGAATATTTTAGAGTGTTCTCATATTCAAAATTTGAAAACTTAAAAATGTTTCTCTTCCATGTTATTTTTGCTTATAAATACAAGTTATGAAATAAAATCCCCGTATTTACATTAATAAAGCTCAAGGAACACAACCTATTGGTATAGAAAAATCTTCCTTTTCTCTTATATTTTATTTGTGTGTATCTCTCTTTCTCTCTTTCTCTCTCTCTCTCTCTATATATATATATATATATATATTTATATATATATATATATATAGAGAGAGAGAGAGAGACACACACACACACATATATATATATATATATATATATATATATATATATAGACATAGCAAATTCTTTCTAAGCTCTATACTAAACATTAAATCTGTTACGAAAAAAGAACTAAACAAAATGAACACAAAATGATCAGCTTTAAAAAAGGACTCGTAACTGGAAAAATCAAATGAAAAAAGAATGTTAACAACAAATACTTTTTCACATCCAACCCAGTTCTGTGGAATCAGAATCAACGTTGAGTTTAAGAAAGCGAATGAGCCAATTGAAGTAAAGTGCCATGCAGATTTAAATTTTTCCCACTTGTGACAAATGCAGCAATCGATTTTTTTTGCATGCTAGTTAACATTCGTGTCAGTCAGCTGTTGCCTCTCACGTTGGCCAATAGAATCTTCCTGCCTGTTCGTGGCATCCCGTTATAGGCTCTCACTCTGGCCAGTAGAAAATGGCTGAAAACTACATGAAAACTGCCATAGAAGCATGAAAAAATCAATTATTTCCACTATCGATGGTAGTTGGGAAATGCAAAGTCAGTCTTGGCCTTTCCAATAACTTTGAGCATGTGCATTCGTTACACACACGCACATCCTGCCTTTTATTTATATATATATATATATATATATATATGAAAATTATATATAAATTTTGATATATCAGAATAATTTAAATAACAAAAGTGATAAAAACATAAACAAAAAAGAAACCAAATTTAATCGTCCAGACGGTATAGCCAAACATACATTTAAAAAAATGTTTAGATTTAAATTTAAAATTTCAACATCCCCTCTCCCTCCTTCATCAACATAAACATCATTTTTTCCACTTTCTTATTAATTTTCCTAATCTCTCTCTCTCTCTCTCTCTCTCTATATATATATATATATATATATATGTCACATATATATGTGGAAGAATATTATAAATAAATTCTATATATTCTAATAATCATGAACATTGAATGACAAAATCGAAAAATTCACTGTGTGGTATGTTTTGTTATTCTAAAGGACTTCAGTGAGGTAGTTTTAATCAAAATAATTTTCTAAATGTATAGAAAGTGCACTGAATGGATAGGATAACAGAGTGAAGACAAAGAGGTATGGTAAAATGTCAGATATTTCTTCGAGATGCAAGTACAGGAAGCTGTGAAGAGCCATGACTACCCACAGCAGAAATAGATTTACGTGGTTTATTTCAACAGGAACGTGAGGGTTTGGGACAGCTACTTTGTGGTAAAGTTCATAAGCCAGCTTCGGATCTAGGTCGATCTCTCATAGTAGTTCACACATGTTGATGGTGTTTGATGTTCCCCTGCTGGCAGCTGCTGACTGTGACAGGTCTCTACTCTGGCCACCTGTGGACTGCTTGTTGAACTTCCGTGTGACCCCTTTTATAGGGTTTTTTTTTATGGCTTAACAGGCTCGAAAAGTGAATCGAGTATAATTAGGAGGGAAGCATTTTTATTGGACGAAAAATAGAACACTTTAAATATTATTTTATTTTTCGACCGGAACACATGTGTCGGGAACATTTGTAAATGAAGATAATTGTCATTTTGTGACGGGGTTTTGTCCCGTTCACATCCGGCTCTCGCTCTTGAGTATTTGCCTGTAAATCAGCCGAGATATGTCTTATTTTATTTTATAACACAGCCAAACATTTTATCTTCTTACAAATCATGGTTTGGTCTTTCTTTTTGATTTTCTTTGTTACCTTGTTTAGAAGTTCTTGTAGTTTTCTTTCTATATCTGTCATCATTACAGTTATATCCATGTAACTTTTGCTGTTAAGATTGTATCTACCAGTCATAAAACCTGGTAGAAATTCTAGTTCTCTTAGTATCACCTTATCATATAAGTTGAATAAATGATGAGAAGATGCATGTTTGTCTTATGCCCATTTCCACTTTTGTCCCACTTGTTCATTTCATTTTCTATCCATATACAGCTGGTTTGTTCTCAGTATATGATTTGTAAATCCTCTGCAATTTATTTTCATAGAAAATCATTTGCAATACATTTTCATAGTAAATCATTTCCAGTGCAGTTTCATAGTGAAATCATTTGCAATGCATTTTCATCATAAATCTTCTGGAATATATTAACTTAGTATGATTGGATAGGGAAAAGTTTTCATCCTGACTGAGAAAGCATTTTAAAAATTCTGATAGTCAGATTTTATGAAGTATGTTCAGATGAAATCTCTTCAGCACAAATGTTATGGGACCTTACCCATAATAACATAATAGACTATTCCATACGTAATAAATACTGAGCCTCAAGAGGAAGCAGGGAGTTCCGTCTGAAGTCTATAGTTCAGTCTGAAGTCTGGAGTGAAGTCCGTCAGAAGTCTGTCAGTCAGTAAGAGCGAGTCAGTCAGTCAAGTTAGAGGTAGTCCGACACAGAGTCGCGTTCAGACAATTACTACTAAACCTGATTGTTCATACTAACCCTTTCTACTTCTATGTATATATTCCTGTTTGTAATATATCTGTGTTATTCCATATCCGTATTCGAGTTCTTCTTTATTGGTTCTACCTTGGACTATCACCGTGGTACAAGGAACCAGACCATAACAATAAACCTTGAACAATGCTTTTTTATATTAACAATTATTTCTATGTAATTATCATAGTTTACTTTTCTTACATATTTTTTATCTTAGTTAAATGAATATAAATAATGTATAAATGGTCAGAAACGATCATCATATTTTATCCACTGAAGAATTAATCTTATGCCAATAGTTTATAAGACCAGTATGGTAACCGTTTGGATGTAAAGGTGTTATAATGGATATCAGTGAGGAAAATGGAGTTGGTGTGTCATGTTCAAATTTCAGGCTAGTCTGTTGCATTCACTTTTCCATTAATACCCTTGAGAAAGGCAGAAATCCATCATTTCTCCACTTATTAGTTAAATAGTAGAGTAAACTAAGCTTGGATGGTAACTACTTTAGGAAAAGACAAACTTAATCCAAAAGTATAGATAAAGCGATGAGAAACCTTTCTTTCATCTTTCCCAAGGCAGTTTATAGATAATAAAGAAAAGGAATGTGTGGACAGCCATGATTGCCTAAATCCTGAAGAGACATGGCATTTAAAAAAATTAAAATGTCTTTCCTCTCCTTATTTATCTGTATCTTGTCACTACTACCCTCAGCTAGTCATGGAGAAGAAACCTCAGAATTCAAAGCTCTAGAGAGGGCAATCGGAAACCACCTAGCTATCTTTCCAAGGGAACCATATACAATTCACAGATAATAAAAGAAAAAAAGATCTATGAAGGGAAATTTCTTTAAAAACAAAACATGTTAACACTTACATTACACATAGGGACCAAAAAGACTTTGGCTTCACTCAAGAAGCTTTTCATTAATACGTATTAATTATCGGCAATGTTTGCCTTTGAAAAGTTCTGACATTAGATCATTAGATTTTAATCTACCATTTGTTAAAGTCGTCTTGACTGTAAAGTTCCAAAACAAGGCTTATGCAAATGTCTTTGGCCAAATGCATGACAGATATATATGCACTGCTTGCACACAATGCAATCACACGAATGGAAATGGAAAAGTCCGACATGGCTGTACCATCAATCAAATAGGAAAGACAAAGGCATTTTGCCTGGAAATTACAAACAACATGTCTGCAAGATGGAGTAGATAGCCATTTTCTGTGGAATGCTTTCTGTTAGGCTGATCCATCTCTGCTCAGAGAGCCTGTTTATCTAAGATGACTTAAGTAATATCCAAGGAAACTGCCTCCAGGATTGAAAAACAGCTGGCATTCTCTTTCTGTCTTAAGTTGTGCTTATGTGTGTGTATGCGTGTACCCTTGTAGAGCAGAAACATAACCTATTCTTTACTGACTGAACATTTACAAATAACTGCATCTGTGGTTTTATGCATATGCAAGTAAGTACACATATAAACCTTTCTACATACACACATATATATATATTTTCAATGGATTTTTTATCTGACATTATTTCTTATTACTATAAATGTAATTTTTTAGTAGGTACACATATCTAAGTTACTGTCTCTGTTTTTTATTTTCTTAAAAAGTGAAATTAATACTTATTTATTAAGAATTCTCAATCTAGGATGGTTATTAATTTCACTGTTTGAAAACATAAAAATAGGGATAGCAACTCAAATATGTGTACCTACTAAAAATAACATTTATAGTAATATATATATATATATATATATATATATATATATATATATATATATATATATATATATATATATATATGTGTGTGTGTGTCTTTGTGTGTTATATCCAAACAAGTTTTGTTTAATTCAACTGTCTTATTTTTTACTGAATTTTTTCAAATTTCAAATAAGAATTTAATGCTTAAATATGCCTTATATTCACAATGAAGTTGGTACTAATCTAGAATGTTTTTATATATATATATATATATATATATATTTATATATAATTGGTTTGGACACATGAATCAACACTACATGGTAACTGTTGGATTCCTTAAGCAATCCTTAGACTGTGTGCTCTTTACATGCATGTTTAGTAAGAGTCCAACAAAATATTTTTCCTTTCCATTTAGATTTGTGGTTCTCAATGTGGGGTGCATGCCCCACAGGGGAGCAATTTGATTTTTAAGTGGGGTAATTCAAGTATGAGTTATTAACAGTGAATATTTTTCTAGTGAGTCTTTGTGAGTATGAGTGTGTGTGCAAGTTAATACATTTGTGTAAAAATATCTGTGTATGTATGTGTGTATTGGTGCAAAATAATGAAATGTCGTTTTTTGAACGTCATTTTGCAATTCATTAATATGATATATATATATATATATATATATATATATATATATATTATGATATATTTTCTGTTCTTTAGAAGCTTGTTTTTAACCAAGTTAATGGCCTTTAGGCTTCCTCCATATGAATAGGTGTTCACTTTTAGAATAATAAAATTATATTCTGTACTAGTATGACCAAAAAATGTACATGTTTAATTATGTTCCTGTCTTAGATTGTGTTTGCAAAATAATGACATTTGATAATGAACAAAAAAGATATCAATTGGGGAGTGCATTTGTGAAAGAAGTTGCTCAAAAAATGGAATACTGTGAATGTGGGTGGTTTCCTTTCAGTGTATGTGGTGTGTTCTTGCTGTGAAGGTTTGCCTTGGTTGGTCCAAAATTCCCGAAGTAATGGTAGAGCAGCAAGAGGTTTGCCGCATCCCACCTGTCAATGAAGAATCAATTTGTCACTCACAAAGGCTCAGAGATGCTTTTAAACTCATCATTAGGTAAATCAATGGTATCCTCCACCCAAATATGACAATTATTTCAGGTCTAATCTGGCTCTTGTAAATAGTGCCTCTGAACTGGGTTTTTTCTTTTCTACTCAATGTTCTCTTATAGCCTCAAAAAATTTGCTGAAACTCTACAATAAAACCAGGCATACGTTGTAATTTCTTTTTTTCCAGTATGTTGAAATTTCTCTTCTTTTTCTTTTTTTCCAGTATGTTGAATTTCTCTTCTTTAGTTTCTATTTTTAAGAATTCTAATCAACATCTTAGCTCACAGAGTTTTCTTTCAGACAAACAGTATAGCTTTTTCTTCTCTAGGTCAACTGTTGATGTTTCAATGGCATTTGCTGAAAGAATTTGTCAAGCTTTAGATAAGAAGAGTGAAATTCAAACTATTGATCTAGATACCTTGAAAGCATTTAACAGGGTTTGGCATCCTGGTCTTCTTTGCAAGTTGAAAGATTATGGTGTTGCTGGCCAAATTTTAGATTTGATTCAATCTTTCTTATCAAATCACAAAATGAAAGTTATCTTGAATGACCACTCTTCTAGATCTTTTTATATTAATGCAGGTTCTATCAACAGATCTACTTTGTTCCTAATTTTCATCAACAACCTTCCTGCTACCATAAGTTATTTACTTGGTATCTATGCTGATGACAGAACTATTTACACCTGTTTGATAAATTTAATAATGTCAAATTAGCAGATGATCTCAAATATGAATTTCAATCAGTTGTTAACTAGAGCAAGAAATGGCTTGGTAAGTTTAATGCTTCTAGAAATTAAATTCGCTTTCTTAACCATCTTAGAGAACGTTTATACCTTCCAATAACATGGCTGATAGTAACCTCCAGAAGAGTATACTCATTGCAAATTTTCAGTTTATCATTTTAAACTGACTTCAAGTGGAATAATTATATTGAATCAGTTGATAGGTCTGCTGCCAGGAAATTGTTGTGCAATGTGAAAATTTGTTCAAAAGAATCTATCTTGCACATTTATAATTCCACCATTAATCCATGCATTGTTTGTGTATTGCTGCCACATTTGGTCTGGTGCTTCTGAAATGTATCTAGAGATTCTTGACAAAATTCAGAGACCTGGCATTTTGGCTTCTGTCACATTTTCTCCACTGTAGCATAGCTTTTCTGTACCTTTTCTATAAATATATTTCATGGTAATTGTCCTGATGAACTTTCCTCTTAGATACTTCAATTTCACAAATTTCAGTTCAGTACTATATTGGTGTTGTGGTTTAATAGATATCAGCTCAGAGTGAGAACTCAGAGAGCTGAGTTCGAATTCCAGTCGAGTTTGTTAGATTCACTTATACACAAATATCCTTGGGAAAGGTATGTATCCATCCCTTCTCCCCACAGCTATGGGTATGTAGCAGGACAAGACTGGGTTCTTTAGCCTTGATTGGCAACCAGTCTACCACAGAAAGAAATGGCAAACTACTGCAGGAAAAATCTGCCTTGTCAGTCATGTATCAAGAAATACATGATCACCCAAGCATGTTTCACGTATGGCACTTAACTGACTGACTATATTGGCAGCTACGTCTCATTATTTTACACTAAAGGTAACCATAAGTTCTATGCTAATAATTACTTCTCCCACACTTTTTGCTTGTGGAACTCTCTTTCAGTGTTCTGCTTTCCTGCCAACTATGATCCTTAAAAATTTAAATGTAGCATCAACCATCATCAACTATCTCCTTGAATATATATATATATATATATATATAGAGAGAGAGAGAGAGAGAGAGAGATACACACACAAATAAAATATAAGACGAAAGGAAGATTTTTCTATACTAACAGGTTTTGTTCCTTGAACTTTATTAATGTAAATATGTAGATTTTATTTCATAACTTGTATTTATAAACAAAAATAACATGGAAGAGAAACATTTTTAAGTTTTCAAATTTTGAATATGAGAACACTCTAAAATATTCTTAATGCTTGCTTTGTAGGGAAAGGTAAACTATGGAGGATGCTAAGTGATATAATTTATTGTAAAAGTGAGTGAATGTTGTTGATGTTATTTGATTTTTATTTTATTCTATTTTTTAATGAAATTATAACTTATTTCTATGTATTCTATTCTATTTTAATTATTTATGTATTAATTTATTTATTATAAACATTTAAAGGACTTGAATTAATATATATATATATATATATATACTTCTAAAGTATGCTGTATTTATGGGTTAAAGTGATCTTTATCAGAAGTAGAGTGTATGTAAATATAAAAGTGGACATTGAGGTCATCACCCAGCAGTGAAAGTCTGAAGACTGCATTTAACCTTTGACACAATGCATATGCTCAGTCTATAAAAATAAGTCAGTTATAAACAACTATTAAATTTCCAAGAATATCACAATGCTGATGGAGAGGATGTCTGTGGCTCCCCCAGGTGATGTGATGCATACTCTGGGAACCTTTGGAATTTTGAAAAATGGTCTTCAGGTATAGAAATTTTTTTTTTTTCAGAAATGTATTGCATATGCTGTAAAATATGGTGTTTTTTTTTCTCTAACTTGGGTCCACCCTATTTACCAATGGCAATGATAAAATTAGCTGTTTTCATACAAGAAATATTTGGTCTTCATTGACTGAACAGTTAGTTTGTGTTTACTTGGATTTTTCTAATCAGTTCATGACAAACAAGTTGATAATGCCACTAAGACACAAGGGGCTCACTGGAGTGAAAATGAATAAAAAGACTTCAGAAGGAACCGGAAATCCAATCCTAAACAGCTTACGGCTACATAATATTGAAACTCCCATACCCATATGATCACCAAAGTTAAGCAATGTCAAGCCTGGTCAGTATCAATTTTGGTGACTGCTTGGGAATACCAAAAATTATATTGAAATTGTATGCTTGGATGTTGGGGGGTGTAATGTATAATGGCTTGGAATTGTTAATTGGAGAGCCGAGTTCCAATTCCAGTTGGGTTCATGATATTTACTTATGTGTAAATACTCTTGGAAAAGGGGTGAATCCACTACTACTCCAAGCTATTGGTTAATTAGTAAGACTTGCATAGCTACAACCATTATTATATCCAAAAAATAAATAAATAAAAATGTGTACAAAATATTTTGATTTCAGCATTAAGTAATGCATAAAGGTTGATATGCCACTAAACAAAAACAAGCAAACAAATCCTAGAAGGGAAACAAGGGATAGACCTCTGCTCCTGTTCAAAAGACCATGAAGGCGTGTGAATCTCATGTCTACTAAATGTTATATATATTTCTTCAGATTTTTATTTTTGGCAGAGTGGAAAGCTAACAGCTTGATTATTTTCCGTTCTAGTTACATATGCTACCAATATTTGTTGTTAAAATTGTTTGAGTGATGTGGTATTTGTTATTTGGTAAAGTTCTTTGTTGCTGATTTTATTATTCCAGTCCATAGAGTTTGATGAAAGACCATCTTGTTACTTTCAATCAGAATATTCACTTGGTATTGTTATAGACAAGCGTATGGTTGCAAGAAGGAAATACGACAACAGCAGAAATAGATTTACATGATTTATTTCAATAGGAACGTGTGGGTTTGGGACAGCTACCTTGTGGTATAGTTCATGGGCCAGCTGCAGATCTGGGTTGATCTCTCATAGTAGTCCTCGCTGGTTGGCATGGTGTTACTGCTGCTGACCGCTCAGCCTGACCATGACAGTTCTTTTCCCTGGCATCCTGTTGACTGCTCATACTTCACCGTGTGACCCTTTTATGACATTTTTTATGGCTTATCAGGCTCGAAAAACGATGCAAGTATAATTAGGAGGGAAGCATTTTTATTGGTCGAAAAATAGAAACACTTTAAAATATTATTTTATTTTTCGACCGGAACTCGTGCATCGGAAATATGCGTAAACGACGATAATGGTCATTTTGTGATGGGCCTTGTCCTGTTCACATCTGGCTCTCGCTCTTGAGTATGTTAGTTTATTTGCCTGCAAATCAGCCGAGATATGTCTTATTTTATTTTATAACAGTATGTAGTATGAGATATTTGAATATTCTAGGCTTTTGTGATGTCAACGAACACTTGTTGACACTTTTGTGATGTCAATGAATACTTGTTGTCACTTTCATAATGCTCGTTATAATAGAGACTTTGTAATTGCTGATACAACTATAGTAACACCGTTGAACAATACAGGTGTCAGATGCCTTCAAATATCACTTGCACTAATAGTACTTGCTCAATAATACTCACTTGAAGTAACTACTGAATAGTAATCCATATAGTGATAAATATAGAGAAATAGTGTAGAAATAGTGAATAGTATATAGAATAGCAAGCTGTATAGTAATAGAGGATAGAATAGAAAGAGTGATCAATTTGATGCCATATTTCCATATACGTATTTCCTCTACATCACATGATCTATTTATTCAAAATGGGATCACCTGTATTTGCTCTCTGGTGATCTATGTTCAAACTACACCAACACTTTACTCTTATACAACATAAGCTCGTTTCTTCATATCTGTGTTTATTAATACACAAAGTATAGACTAAGAAAAGATTACCATATATACTTCATGCATAGTGTGACTCCTGAACTTTTTTATGAAAAAAATGATTTTTTCATATAGCTTGTGTATAATGTAATCCCAGTTCTTGCAATACTGGACATCATCCTGGAAATATTTTATAGTAAATAAAGCTACTAGAATTAAAATTCATTTCATCCTGTGAAATCATAATTTACTGTATCTTGTTAAAATATCAAAAGATAAGATAAAATAATACAATTAAATGTGAGGAATATAAAACAAATATAAATAAACAGAGAAAGACAGCATGAGGAACACAACTGAAACATATTTTAGTATAGATACGTATCAGACAAAAGGAGTGCTGTTGGAAAAGCAATACCTTAGTGATGTAAACATGGGTAAATGAAGAATAATACAGATTGAAGAAAGGAATAAAACATTGTTAATTCTTCTTTTGTATAAGATATTCGTAGATTTTAAGCAGTACAAATAGTGAATGATGTTCTGCTGCTCATTTAGCAACAGAAAGAAAGAATCTAGGCTAAGAGAGGCAGGTTAAAGGAGCTTGCCTGCACCATTAAGGTTAGCCAAATATAACATGAGAATATAGTCTTACCACAGATTATGGTCACTGAAAATGCATGAATTTTAACCCCTCTAGAAAAAAAAATTACCTGTGTATAGTACAACTGGTCACTAAAAATGCATGATTTTTAACCTTTTCAAAAAATTACCAGTGTATAGTCTAACCCCCTATATTTTGCATAAAAAAAACTGATCATAAAAACTTGCACTATACTTGTATATATGGTAAACAGCTTGGGACTCTTATTTTCTCATTACACCCATGCAAAACTATATCTAAAACTCTTAGTCTTTTTGACTGGTAAAAGATATTACCTATAACCAGTTGTGGCATCCTAAATGTCCAGGAATCAGTTATAAAGGCAGGTAATTTTTAGGAACCTATTCTGCTTATTTTCTTTTCAACCTGAGAATGGAAACAAATCACTTTCTAGTATCAAAATGAATTAAACCATTTTGATAACATGACATTTATTTATTAAGGTATTCCCAAATAGAAATTCTGTTCTCATCATATTTCTGTTCAGAAATATGATGTTTTTTGACTCTAGTGTCATCAGCTGTGTCATGGTTTCTTAGCCACATTTGAACAAAATCACTGCAGTCCCAAAGATCCAATGCAAGACCTATCAGATTTATGTCTAGAAGATTTGCCACATCTTTAACTTCTATTAAAGTTGCTCTATGTGTGCACACAAGTGTAGTGTAACTAACATTTTACCTAGAACATCGGCTATTAATATTGTTGTGGAATGATTTCACAGTGGAGGCTTGTATTTGTACTAAATCGGTCCTAAAATAGGTTCGATGTACAAAACGTTAGGAACTTGATATGATAGGTATTACGCAGAGTAATCTTGTTGTGGTCGCTGACTACTTTCGTATTCAACTAACTGTCGTCTGACATCGACTGACCCTCGTTTCTCTTACTACTCCTGCTTATATTAGGTGGGAGAGTCTATTAACTATAGAATAGGTGTGTTTCACCATAACAAATATATAAGATTATTTTTGGATAATCCAACAACTAGTTTGCTAAGCTTTTATAATTTTAAAATTCAGTTCATGAGAACTAGTGCAAACCAGTAGGATGTCACCACTGTTTATAACATTATCTGATGACTTTCATATTACAATTTCAACACCTTTGCCTTTCCTCCTTCAGGCTTGTCCAATAGAAATCCTATCGTAAGTGTAAAATGATGTCACTGCCAAGATGATGTAACTCTTGATTACAAACAACACAAGATTTACCTTATTACATTGCTCTAGAATGAGATTTATTTATTCTATCCTAAAACACCACAGACAAAACCTTGCTAAACTCCTGTGACTCTATCACTATTATCATGGCAAACTTTCACATGAACTACATTCCTTAGTTACACCAGTTTAGACATCCACAGATAGCACCCACATGCAACATACATGGTCACTTTATCAACATTCTCTTCATATTCAAGTGGTAAGGAGCTACTTCTCAGATTGTTGTTAAGGATGCTGCTCTGATCACTACAATCCTAACCTCTTCAAGTCTAGGATTAGCTGTTACCTATTCTAAATATCCTTATTGGTATGGTGATTTTCTAAGCATAGCTTAGATGTGATACAAGGCTGAAAGTGAGAATTGAACTCACTACACTGTCATAATTGTTCTAGTGGGACAAGCTTGCTAACCATTAGACCATATTGAGGTACCTATAACCTCATTGGTATGAGGTGTGTTTTCCTTTGTATTTTATCCATCTACCCTTACTGCTTTGGCATTTAAATAACCTATACCTTAGCTATGCTAATTAGGCAGACATTTATATATCACTACACTCATAATATACATGTCTTACCCACTCCTTGTATTCTCTCACAACAACTTCATTCAGTAACGCTCTACCTTGAGTGGATCTTGAGCTTTGTATTGGGTGAACCACAGTATAAAAAGAAAAGAATATTCTGAAATTATACTAAAAATAATGAGGTCACAAAAATTGTTCAGTTATCAATTTAATTATTATATTCTAAATATAGGTATTTACGTGTATATGCATTTTTTACTCTATTGTTTGCTCAATAAATGACCAGGAAGCGAGTCAAGGTAGAGGGTAGAATAGAATAGTTTTTTGGATGCAAAAGATTATGAGGATATGTAGGATAGATATAAATAAGGATTTGTTTGTCTTTGTTATAAATTGTAAAACTTATGAGATCAGTGATTATGAATTTCATCTAGATATAAGTTCTATGCTAACAATTTCTTCTATTGCATTTTTCAATTATGAAACTCCTTTCCAGCTTCTTACTTCTCTGTCAACTTTGACCTTCAAAAATTTAAATGCAAATTCAATCATTATCTTCTGTCTCCTTAATTCTTGTTCTTTTATTGTCTTCTCTCCTTAATAGTATATTTTTCTCATATTCTCTAATACTCAGTAACCCCTTATTTCTTTGTGGGTTTATTGCCTTGCTTGGGGTGAAATGATTAAAAAATATATTTTTTTTTAGAATACAGGTCTTCATGTTTTTAGTTATTTAATTTAAATATTTTAAATTCTTTACTATTTATGAGGAAAAGCTTATAAGTCATTCTGCATTTTTCCTTCCCAGGTATTTTCTACATTTGAAGGCTCTTCTTGTTTTGATATTATAGATATTTTTCTTTATCTCTCCTCTTTGAGATCTTGTAAACTGTTGTATTGTGCTGTTCTACAGCATGTGATCAGTAGTCAACTTCTTGCTTGTCTCTGAATTTACTATACACGTTATATCTCTTCTACTTAACATATGCAAATAGGTACAATCCATTACATAAATAATGCTATTTTTTCCTAAGACTTTTTTTGAGTTAACAGCAAGAATCTATATGGTCATTTTACATAGTTTCAGCATTAAGAAATAAACTGCAGAGGCAAGAAAAATTTTATTATGTTTTATAAGGCAGTTTATCATATGACAATATTTTGATGTTGGGAATATTTTAACTTTGTGATTTATATCAAGTTTTGTCAGTTTATCATCAATATTTCAGCTGTCTATACAGACATTTGTAAATTTAACACTTTAATTCCAATTTATACATAAACAGATCTTTAGTATTTATTTTTATATTAATGAGTTCATGAAACATCCATTAAGAACTACTTCCTTCACTTTTTATCTTCATGTTGATCTGGATAACCTTTAGTTAATTTCAAATGGAATCCAGGTAACCTTCTGGGAATTTCAGATTCAATGTAGTTTCAAAAACAAGACAATCTTTTAGGGGTCAGCAAAATTGTTCCAAAGGTAGGACTATCAAACAAATATGATTGGACATTGATTTGTCCTATTTTCTGTCAATTACTTTTTAAATATAATTGATTTTTAGTGGATATTTTAGCTTTGTTAAATAGGTAAGATGACTGACTAAACTTTTCCTTACTAGTGATAGATTTTTCAACCTCAGCATGGAGAACTACCAAGAAACAGATCCCTTGGTAACCCATGTAACTATTGTTACAAAGTCAGTGTGGTTGGATTTACATCAGTTTCCTTCTACCAGATAGATTAACATTGAAATGGTTCATGAGTTCTAGCTACCCATTTGATTTTCTATCAGAGGCTTCCTTCTTTGAGACAAATTTCTTTAACTTAAGAGTGTCATAATCTAAACATTTATTGACCGCAAAATCAAGTGGCTCCCTTTGAATAATATCAAAGATAGAAGCATATATTGTTTATGTAGGCGTGACCTTTATCACTGTGCTGTTCAGGAATTTGGTAGTCATGATTCTTCACAACATCCAGTCTCTTGTAACTGTAAGCAGTGTTTGACTCCCTACCATCACTCATTGTCCCTGCTCTGCCATCCATTCATACAAACTCAATAGGTAAGTTGCTCACTGTTTCCTGCTTACCCCCACTTCACTCAATACATCCTATGAGTGTTAAATTTTCCAAGCTGTCCTTTTTCATAATGTGTCCCAGCAATATATCTCTGTAAATATTTTTATAAAAAATTATTAGTTAGAATAGATATGAAAAATTCAAGTAGAAACACCACCTCATACACACCCACATCACACCATATATACAACCCCCAAAAGAAGCCCTCTCTCAAAGTGTACCCACACACTAAATCTATAAACATATTCCTTACATGTTCACCCAATGTCAGCCTCTGCCATACACCATTCCATTTATTCATTCTCTCATTCTTCTCCAATAAGCATTTACCTACTGGTACAAACTCCATTCATAAACACTACCTGACCCCTCAACATACACACCCACACAGATATATGAAAGAAAGATGGAATGAAACAGTTCCAAATTTTCTCCATATAAAATTAAAAGTTTCCATAAATCTTTCACTATCTCGGAACTGTTATCAATCCTTTCCAAGAAAAAAGAAAGTCAGAGCAGGGTATATGGTTTAGAAAAATCTCTCTCAAGTTTCATTTTTATTAAAATTATCAGCAAATAATCATGGCAACTATCAATGTTTTAATGCCAGGGATTCTCTTCCCATTAATTTTTTTTGTATTATTTTTCTTAATTTAATCATATTTCTCTTTTCCCTAACAGTACATCCCTCTCCCCCAAACCTCAACTCCACAGATAATAATTCATAGTTATGCTAATCTAGAGTAATTTGTGAATTGTGTGTCTTCCATTGTTGTTATGAGTTTTCTTAATCCTACATGATTTAGCCATTGATAGGGTCTCGTGATCAAAAGTTTATCCATCCAATGAATGGAGTAGCATCACAGAGATTTTAAAATATATGCTTATCAAACCCAAAGTGAGGCTATGTCTGTAAAATCAACAATACATTCCCAGGAATAAGGGATTCAAACATCATCAGATGTTCATTCTTTATTTCCAGTCTTGGTTTCTTGTTTAACTGTCTTTGAAGAACAATCTGAGAATTAGACAATATAAATAAAAATGAATAAGAAAAAGCTAGTAAAACATTAACAATAAGGCTGATGCTTCAATGTATTTCCCTATATGACAATCAATAATGGACAAAATCTTCCATGAATAAAGAAGAGAGAGAGATGTGGTTCTATCAGCTGAGAATACTATGGACAGATTATGTACTCAATGACTAAGAAAAAAAAAATGATATTTAATATGAAAAAAAGGGAAAGTAGAAATTTATGGAACACAAAATCAGAAAAAAGGGCATGGAGAATTTAGCACTCACAGGGCACACTGAAAGAAGTGAAGTAATCAAAAGGATTTAAGGGAAGTAGGAAATGCATAATGATTTTAACTATATACATTATGTCTTTCAAATCCAGAGAAGAATTTTAAGCTGTATCATCAAATAATTCTGAAAACAGGAATGTCTCCAAGAACCAATGATACTAGTATTGTACCTATAAAAAATGATGGGCTTATTTGTGCAAGGATTGGCACTTCTGTTAAGAATCAGAATAAGTTTTCCCTCAACCAAGAATCAAAATGTCACTTCTTGTTACTTCTGTCAAGGATCAGTGTAATATCTGTGCACTCTTTGAAAAATGTTACACATACATATGCACACTAGATCTATCTATCTATCTATCTATCTATCTATCTATATAGGTTTGATAGTTTATATATGATGTGTATATATATCTGACAATCTTGATGAAGCAAAGCTTTATCAAAATGGTTTTCTGTAGCCAAATTGGTAACATCTCAATTCAGTTATAAGAGTAGTTTCCCTGGTGAAAAGACGGGGATACAGTTTTGATTCCTATTGAAAGGTATCAATTTTGTTTAATATGACTTCTCAGTCTCGGCTTGTTGATATTAATGTCACTGTTTAAGACAATAAAAAGCAGGGATGTTCAACTCAAATACATGTTCCTGCTAAAAATAATATTTGTTATAATAAAACACATACACACATTTTATATAGCTCAATTAGGCCTCATTTAAATACACATGAAAACCTATCAAACTATATACGCAGCATACATGTGGAAAATACGACTATAATAGCCTCATCCACATGTAAAAAAAAAAAATAATAAAAGTATTATTAATAAAAAAGAAAAAGCCAACACTCAATAATATCAACTATGAACGCAGCAACAATGTGTTGACCATGTTTGTAAAATAAAAAAAAATTCCGATCACTCAAAATACATACATAAAACAATCCATGTATTCAATTAAAACTAAAAATAAAATACACTCTTGCAATGGCTAATAGTATTGCCAAAAGCACTTGAACATACAAAACATTTTACAATTTTTATATAATTTACATCCAGAGAGGAAAAAAATTATAAGATGACATAAAAAATTAAATAAAAAACTTAACCACAGTATCTTGTCAGTCACTGCTAATGAAATTTACATATATATATATATATATATATATATATATATATATATATATATATATATATATATATATATATTATAAATTAATTGATTTAAAATATGGTTTTTCCACTACACAGTTCTAACCATGTTTCAAAAATGGAAGCTAAAAATTGCAAATTTAATTTTGAAATTAAATTAAAAGACATTAGTTCCATTTCATCCTCAAGCAAATTTTGGAGTAACTTTTAAAATTACTGGGTTTTAAAGACACAGCTAAAATCACATTTCCATGGTTACAGATAAATCTACTTCAACTGGACAAGGAGTGTCTGGGTTTTCCTTATGTCTGCATCATTGTATCGGTTATTAGCTACATTTTGGTAAGGGGTAGGGATGTATTTTTCAATGAAAACTGACATCCGTTGAATGCATGTCATCTGTTTTTTTGTTTTTTTTTAAATTTATTGTTAATGGCAAAAAAATTCTTATGGCATTTTTTCTATTTGTAAATTTAAAGATTTTCACAGGTGTTCAGATTAGAATACTTTTTATTTAACTACGATTTGAAATATTCTCATTTTTAATTTTTATTATACTATTTTTTTTTTTTTTTTTAAGAACAGTTAAATGTATTAGAATCCCTTATAGTATGTAGGATTATTTTTACATCAAGTATAAGTATGTATATTAGGTTACATTTTTTATTTTATTTTATTTTATTTTTTTTTTTATATAATTTAAGTAAAATTTATGACAATGATGTCAAAAATAGTTACTTAATTTCACTGATTTAGTAAACTTTTTTTTTTTTTATATATATAAACCTAGTAATATATTGTTTCTCATGTAAGTACAAAGGACATGGGTCATTCAAAAGCTTACATCTTCTGGCATTTCATATTAATTTTATTTTACTATAGGTGTTTTATTGGATTCTTTTAAGTGCGTTTAGTACTAAGTAAAAAAAGGTTAGGTTAGAAATTTTATTTAACTACAATTTTAATTACAACTTTAAAATATTTTCATTGTTAGTTTTAATAGACTATATTACTTTATAACAGAAGGAAATGTATTTGAAAATAATGTAAAAATAATCCTACATACTATAAGGGATTCTAATACATTTAACTGTTCTTAAAAAAAAAAAATATAGTATAATAAAAATTAAAAATGAGAATATTTCAAATCGTAGTTAAATAAAAAGTATTCTAATCTGAACACTCGCGAAAATCTTTAAATTTACAAATAGAAAAAAATGCTATAAGAATTTTTTTGCCATTAACAATAAATTTAAAAAAAAACAAAAAAACAGATGACATGCATTCAATGGATGTCAGTTTTCATTGAAAAATACATCCCTACCCCTTACCAAAATGTAGCTAATAACCGATACAATGATGCAGGCATAAGGAAAACCCAGACACCCCTTGTCCAGTTGAAGTAGATTTATCTGTAACCATGGAAATGTGATTTTAGCTGTATCTTTAAAACCCAGTAATTTTAAAAGTTACTCCAAAATTCGCTTGAGGATGAAATGGAACTAATGTCTTTAATTTAATTTCAAAATTAAATTCGTGGCTTTTAGCTTCCATTTTTGAAACATGGTTAGAACTGTGGAGCGGAAAAAACCATATTTTAAATCAATTAATTTATAATATTAATGCTCTGTAAATTTACATCGAGCACTATTTTGTAAAAATAAAAATACCTATAAGAACACCGGATTATATATCTTACTGTTCTTTTTTTTTATTTATATATATATATATATATATATATATATATATATATATATATATATATATTTTTAGAATATTAAAACCACATAAAAATTGTTACACAATTGCAGTCATGTTTTAACACATACTGATGCATCTCCTCAGGCAATTGTAAATTACTGGCGAGTGAACAATTAATTTGGTTTCAAAAGAAAAATACATCCTCTTATTTTTTTTAGATAAAATGGTTATAAGGCTTGAGGTTGATTAACCAACCCTTATAACTTTTATTTTTTTGAAAAAGAGGATGTATTTTGTGTTCCCATCTTATCTGTATATATATATATATATATATATATATATATATATATATTCTCAAAATAATGCCAGGATGTAGACAAAGGAATTCTGCCTACCACACAAACACCTCATTGGTTCTTGAAAATGACTGAAGTAATGGAAAATACTTGAGCAAATGACAACACAAACATGAACTTTGGACAGTTTATCCACAATTTTCATTCCAGTACACAAAACATCCCCAAATTGGAAAATACAATAATAAATTAAACAGACAGATCTTGTTTATATATATATATATATATATATATATATATATATATATATATATATATATATATGAAAAATGGTCTGATGATCAGTTAAGGTGTGAAACTGCCAGTCACCATGCATTACAGATTTATCAGTCTACTCACACATATTGTAATAAAACAATAACTCTAAGTAATAGAAGCTTATGAAGCTTTCATTTGACTAATTCAGATTTAGAACTGAAAAAATTCAGGTGATGTCTGAAGAAATCTGAAGAAAGTAGAAATGGCGTGACTATAACAACTAAAATGAGGTTATAAGTCCATCCAAATCAGTAATAAATATGTCTGCTATTGTGTTTCAGGTTTTTTTTTTTCAATTCATTTTACTATACACAATGCACTATGTATATTTTTATTATAATGGTTGTTTATGAGTGAGAGAAGAGATGGAATGTGCTTATTTTATTATCACACGCATATGCAGTTGTATAATCTCAATAAAAACTAGATACATACTGCTAGCAACCAGCTCCATCATGTCTAAAATTGAAAAGAATTTATCTAAATGTAATATAAAGTTTGTTACAACTACTTTTAAAACAGTAAGTGATTCAATTAACACAACATAAATTAATAAGAACTTTAAATCAGAAATGAGTATTTACAAAATGTCCCAAGAAATATTTTGGTGAGACATCTAGGAATTTAAATAAAAGATTGTACAAAAAGGGATCTTTTACAAATAATACTCTCAATACATTTGTCATTCATTGGAATAGGACTGATCATAATTTCAACTTAAATAATGAAATTTTGATTAAAAAAGAAAATCATTTCAGGTAAAAATGTATTGGATTCCAGTTTATGTATTGATTAATTTTGAATCCGTTTCAGTAAATTTATGTCCACAATCATACAATCTATCTCCTTACATCTCAAAACTACTGCTAATACATTGTGGGATAATTAAAAATAATAGCATTACAGATAACAAAGAAAGTGATAGAAAGTTTGATAATGGTAGTGAAGTAGGCTTAATTAAATATCTTGATTCTGAGGATATCAAAATTTAAATTTAAAGACTGAGCATCTTTAATGTTTCAATGTTAACTGTAGCCAAAATTTGTTATATTCCTTCTTCCTACCTTAACACTGTCTGATAATATAAATAAGAAATAATATAGTAAAACCATTATTAGTCTGAAGATGTTCCTTCTGTCTAAACAATACATATCACTAAGAGTATTACCATTTTTGGTCATTCGCTTACACCTATTTGTCTGATATGCACATGCATGCACACACATATATACAGCACATCTCTAGAGGGACACTTTGGTCCCCAGGGAATGTCAGATTGGATTGATAACAATACATAATAGTACACAATGCCCAAAGCGTGTCTACATACAAGCATGGCTAATAATTCTACAAAACCAACAGATAAGAACTCTTCCCAAGTGTAAGTCTCTTACAATCTTTCATAGGAACTTTTCACATACATATTTACAAAGAAAAAGAACATCACTGCATGCACAACTTCATTCCCTCCCTTTTTATTCTTTTTATTTCATTTGCTCAACTGAGAAAAATTATCATTAGCTGCACAAAATTGTTTTTATATTCCTTCTTACTTGCTTCTGCAAGGAAATTCCAATGTGTTCACTCACCTATCACCTTTATATTCCTTAACAAATTGGACCATTCCCTCAACAATAATACTGAAATGCCAATAGAAATCAATACTGAAATGCTAACAAGATTATCCACAGCTATTGTTTTTAATTGAATATTGACTGAACATCTTATAATGAGTTCCTTAATAATATCTGATGGACAACATTAAAAGATAAAAAAATTAAGAACTTTGAATTGGCACACAAGATATTTTTTGTTCTAAAGCTGGTGATAAGATACTTCCGTAATATGATATCACTAAACATTCACAGATTTTGTAACTTATGCGCCATTGAAAATAATGCAATTTCATTTTTCTGCATTGGTAATAAACTTCGGTGATATTCATACTTACCACTATCAAATGTGATTTAAACAGAACATTGTAAACAAAATCCTGGTATTTAAAAATAGTACACAAAACTAAACATTATGCATATCGTTTGAAAGGATTTTGCAATATTTTAGCTAGGTCTGGATTTTACTTACTCTGGGAGTGAATTAAATCAGATTTATAACAATTTTCAGATGATGATGATGTTAGTGAAACAATAAACATCTTCAAGTGGTTGGTGGCATATCTTGAGAAAAACGTCCTTGTCCAAGGTCTTCTTACTCTGGCAGTGAATTAGATCAGATTTATAACAATTTTCAGATGATGACAACATTAGTGAAAGCAATAAATATCCTCAAGTGGTTGGTGGAATATCTTGAGAAAAACGTCCTTGTCCAAGGTCTTCTTACTCTGACAGTGAATTAGATCAAATTTATAACAATTTTCATATGATGATGAAGGTATTCAAATCAAAGAATATCGTGAAGTGGTTGATGGTATATTTTGAGAAAATGTTCTTACCCTAGGTCTTCTTACTCTGAAAGTAAATCAAAAAGTGACTCATAGAAAATTCATACATCTTTATGTAGTAAATTTCGACATAATCCCATTCATTCAACCCTTTTGTATTATTTCTATTTAGTTTGCTTAGGCAATAAAATATGTTGTTAATTCCAATATGTCTCTTAACCTATTATTATGTCCAATACAAAAAATTATCAGCAAATTGGATCATTGCATTAATAAAATAATGAAGAAATTTATGAAGTCCATCTATATCTCATATGAAGATACAGTTTTTGAATTTAAGTAAAGTATGATGCTGAAGTAATGGATAGCAACTCAGGTTGAGGAAATGGAGAACTGTTTTTGAATTCTAGTCAAATCCATTACATTCACTTACCTGCTAATATCTTTGGGAAAGGTATGCATCCTCTTCTCCCACCAGCTATGGGTAAATAGCAGGACAGACCGGGTTCGATAGCCTTGGATGGTAACTTGTCTACTGTAGAAAGAAATGGTAACCTACTGTGGGAAAAAATCTGCCTCGTCAGTCATGTATCAAAGATACATGATCACATACATGTGTACCATGCATGGCACATGACTGACTGATGAGTAAGATAAATGCATTTTCACACCAGTTTTATTTGACTTGTGCAAGATGATCCTAAGTGAACTAGAATTTATGATCGGCAAACATAATCTTAGGAAATGGTGATGATACTGAGTTGATGGCACACTAAGAAGAAAATTTGTAAGACAGCAAAGGAAATCGTGAAGAAAGAATTAAATATTAACTGTAAGAAGAAAGAATGCATTGTTGTCAACAAAAGAAACTGTCATTTTCAAACACTTTAAGAAACTTCAGTGTGTCTACATACTATCATCATTCCTTGATAGTCCTGTTGAAACTTATCTGGAAAAATCAGAGTATAATAATAATAGTAATAATTCTTGCATGTGATGAGCCATGTTGTACAATGGATAACAGCATGGAATGAAAAATCATTCAGCCGAGTTCAAATTCGAGCAGAGTTTGTTGAATTCATCTATGTGCAAATACCCTTGTGAAGAGTGTGAATAGATTTCTTCTCCTCCCAGCTATGGGTTGAATAGTATGACAAACTGAATACTATTGACAACTGGTCTCACACAGAAAGAAACAGTAACCTACTGCAGGAAAATCTTCTGCCTAGTCTACCATGACTCAAAAGGATATATCATACATTGCACTTATCTAACTGAACAATAGCTAATCTAAAAAATTCAGATGTCTGAAGAAATCTGAAGAAGGCAGAAATGGTATGACTATAACAACCAAGATTCGGTTATGTGTCCATCCAAATTAGTAGTAAATATATCTGCTACTGAATTTCAGTTTTTCTTTTTAATTCATTTTACTTTCCACAATGCACTATGTATATTTTTTCCTTACTTTAATATTGGTGACAACTGAACAGTAGCTTAAAGTACTGGTTCCAAAATTAGGTTAAAAAATCCTATTTTTGCCAAGTTTCCACACAATTATGCTGATAAATAAATTATATATTTAACTATTGGCCCGAGTCCGGGATAATATTGCAAGTTTTTACATGTGAAACTTTGCAAGAAGGCAATATCCACAAAACATTCAATGTGAAATAAACTCATAGTCAGTAGGTTTTCAGAATGAATACTCTGACCCCTGCACTGTAGGCCAGGTGTCTTAAGGGTAGGGGGTTGATGATTCAGTCTTTTGGCACAATATTACTTTGATCTAGGGATAATCTAATGATTGATGCTACCCTGTTTAGCCTCTACTTTGCACAAATAAGTAATGATAAAGCAGTATTGGAAGTTCATATATCTTCAGTGCACCATCAGCATGAAAGATCTGGCAAGCAAAACATGAAACTTTGTAAATATTCTGGAGCTGCCCCAATGATCTATTACCATGGCATCATGAGGCATTTCAAAGAATTTATATAAATAAAATAACACACACTATATATATATATATATATATAATGCCATATCTCTTTAGGACATAGGCAATTGTGACCCTGCATAAATTCCTTTTCTTTATTATGTGTAAATTAGCATCATGTATTTTTAGGAAAGATAGTAAAATGGATTGCCATTGTTTTCTTCATGGTATGGAACTCAGAATTTTCCTTCTTTTAGACTGGTTGTCAGTCAAGACTTTTTATGCTGATATATATATATATATATATATATATATATATATATATATATATATATATATTGATATGTCCCGGAAAGAGATATATTTGTTCAAAGTAGCAAGATGGTTTTGGACTACTGTAATCAAGTAGGACAATCTAGCAGGTAACCGTAATGGACTGGTCCTCGTCGTAGTTCTAGGCAATAGGTGTAGGCAATAGGTAATGACTATAAGCATACAATAGGTGTTGTCAATCATTTTCCCATTGTCCTCCTCACACTTTGGAGTTCAGAACTTTTGACTAGTTGTCAGTCAAAACTAGAGAGCCAAATTTACTCTGCTATTTAACCCATATCTTTGAGGTAGAAAAGACAGATTCAGGCCTTTCTGAAGGACATTTGTGTGAAAGTGAATGTAATAGACGAGCCTTGAATTTGAAATTGGCTTGCAATTTCATTTTTTGTGCTGATATATATATATATATATATATATATATATATATATATGTATATATACAGGAGTTGGACAATAATTGGAACAGTTGCAAAATCCACTCCTATATTTCAAAGACCTATTATATTAAGAACTTTAACTAAAACTTTGTAATTGCGGGTTATATCTATTGTAAATATGTTTATTTATCTAATTTACTGTCTTTGTCTTATTTATTTTTAGAATTTAGTAAAATTTAAGCTAAATCTGTGACCTTTCTGAGTTTGAAAAAGAGCAAATTGTTGGAGCTCACATGGCAGGAGCATCGATCACTAAGGTTGCTGAAATGTTTGGTTTTTCAAGAACTACCATATGAAGAACACTGATGCAATTCGAGAAACAGGGCAAGACCTCTAGCAACTGTAGCAATTCGGGCCGGACTTGCAAACTTACTGGCAGGGACTGACGTGCATTGAAACATAATGTGGCAAAAACTCATCGAACAAATGCGGCCAAAGTGACTGCTGAGTTGAATAACCATCTGAATAGTTCAGTTTCTACTAAAACTTCACCATGAGCTCCATGAGGCTGCATATCATGGAAGAGCCTCTGTGAGGAAACCTCTTCTCTCCGCTCGCAACATTCAAAAGAGGTTGAAGTAGTGCAGAGATCACAATGCCTGGTCTGCAGACCAATGGAAGCAAGTCATATTCTCAAACAAGTCCAGTTTTCTCTTTTCCCAACTTCAGGGCGAGTTTATGTGTGGAGGCAGCCCAAAGAAGCTTACAACCATGACTGCCTCCTTCCAACAGTGAAGCATGGAGGTGGATCAGTGATAGTTTGGGCTGCCATATCATGGAAATGTCTCAGTCCAATAGTTGCCTTGCATGGTAGAATCAACATCAAAGATTACCTGAACATTTTTGGGAGATCATGTTCATCCAATGGCCAAGACTTTCTTCCTTGATGGTGACTGCATCTTCCATGATGACAATGCTTCAATACATACTGCTCGAGTGGTTAAAAATTGGTATGAAGAGCATAAAAGTGAGCTAGAACACATGGAGTGGCCTCCCCAATCAATATTACTGAACATTTGTGGTGCATTTTGGAGCGACAAGTTAGGAGCTGCTATCCTCCACTGTTGTGTTGTAAAGAGCTGGAGAAGACTGAAAATTCCTCTAGATGAAGTCAGGAAGCTGTATGATTCCATTCCTAGATGTATTTGTGTTGGAATGTGTCATGAAAAAATAAATGATTTTGTCTCTTTCTCTCCTGCTGTCGTAGCGACAGGCACAGTCTCCACTTCTGAGACTAAAACTGTCCTCCTTCTCATTCCAGCCCTTTACATAGAGCTTGGTAACTCACCTATGCAAAACACCAACAAGCCAACTACCAATCACAGTTCCCACGCCTGCCCACCTCCACTCGCTTTGGGGGTGTCAAGTTGACCGACCAACTCATTACAATATTAAAGCTGTCTGTGAGGCTGAAGGAGGACCAACTCCAAATTAAATAAATTTTCTTTGAATTTAACAAGTGTTCCAATTATTTTGTCCAACCCCTGTATATATGTTTCACTTTATAAGAGAGACATAATATGTCTACTTATTTTTATACTGATCCTTTTCGAGTTGTCCAGTCAATTTAAAAATTATGGTGCCTTCCTTGAAGAATTTCATCTTAAGATCAAGAAAAATGATTAGACAACTGCAAAGGATCAGTATAAAAATACGTATGTCTATATTATTCAATGAAACATGTTTGAATGAAGATATGCTGCCTAAATACATGCACACACACACGCACACAAACATATATATATATATATATATATATATGACAAAGTGGAAAAGGTTTTTGTGTGACTCGCTTCATCCCTTAGGACTTCATAAGACTAGGTTAGCTTGATGAAGTCCTAATGAATGAAATGCATCACATGAAAACTTTTCAGACTTTGTCATACATCTTTCCCTCAAAACCGTTCTTGATATATAAAAATTTATGTATTGTTATCTCATATATATATATATATATATATATATAAAGTATAGGATTGGTGTATATGGAGTTAATTCCAATAACCAACAAATAATATTCTTAAAATAGTGCTCAATACAGAGTAGAGCAAATATAATTATTTATTCGAAAATTATAACATAAATCACTACAAAAATAGCCATTTTGTTTCAACACTTCTGATGTCTTATCAAGTGATGGTGTTGAATGTATAATAAAGGGTTTTTATTATATATTCAACACCATCACTTGATAAGACATCAGAAGTTTTTGAAACAAAATGGCTATTTTTAGTGGTTTTATAACATATTTATGTTATAAATTTATATAAATATATATTATATATATATATATATATATATATATATATATACACTGAGAGAGAGAGAATAGATAAACAAACAAAGAAATCAGTAATATAGGAGGGATAGTGAAGAGGTATGTTGCTTAGAAATACAAAGGATAGAAAGCTATGGAGAATCATTATTGCTTATGACTGAAGGGATACAAAAATTGACTAATCAAGCATATTAACAGTGTAATAAATAGTCAACTAAATGTAGTGGATGAGTGTGAAGTGTACCAAATTCTTGTATAGTGTCTTGCATTTCTGGAAAAGTCATAAATCCATCACTGTTTCCTCTAACTATCAGTAAAATAGACTGGGTTTTCTAGCTTTGGGTGTCAACTAATCTACAGGAGGAGAAGTATAAATCCAAGACATAAGGCAAGGAGAAATCCCTTGAATATTTTTCCCAAGAAGTCATTTTGATATGGCATTTTTTAAAATGGTATGGATATGTGGATAATGAAAAAGTTATTGTCACATAAAAGGAATAGGCATGCCAAGTTCAAATTCATGTCTAGTTTGTTGTATTGGCTTTTACACAAATATCTTTGAGAAAAGCATAAATTCATCTCTTCTGACTCCAACGTCAATTGTATCTATCTGTTTGAACCCTCAATATCTGTCTTTATTTCTGAGATGAGGTATTATGTACATTATTTACATTATTCAGACTATTGTCCTCATCTTTGTTGTCATATTTATTACAATGTTTCAGCCATTGTACGCTCCAGCCTTCTTCAGGTGGTTGTAATGTGCAGTTCTAGGGTTCAGTTCGACATTCCAACCCCCTGAAGAAGGCCGGAGTGTACAACAGCTGAAACGTTGTAATAAATATGGCTACAAAAATGAGGACAATAGTCTGAATAATGTAAATAATGTTTGAACCCTGTTCTTTCATTGTCCCGTATCCTGAATAAAGTTTTTGATTCTTTTACTCTCAGTAACTCCTTGCATCTTAGTAGCTTTATTGCTTTGCTTGCAGTGAAGTGATTAAAAAGAATGAAAAAACATATGGATTAAATTACAAAGCAGAATTGTCTTTCCATCATTGGCTGGCAGACTATCTAGGAGAAAGACAAATATGAATTTTACAATCATGGAAAAGTCACTCAACTTCACTTTCCCAAGAAGTCATGGTGATTCACAGACATTCAAGAAAAGGAGTTCCCCTATCCAGAAACTGTTACAAGAGATGAAATAACTGTTCATATTTGCATATTGTTTCTGATATTTTGATCATATCAAAGTGCATTCCAAGTGGAAACTTTCAGCAATATACACTGAAAATTCTCAAACAAATCAGATATTTTTTAACCTATTAATGCTCAACTTATAAGCTGGTATTAATTATAAAAATAAAGATCCAGTATTAATTATATGACATTTTGACATTTTTTTTGTCTTTGGTCAGTAAGTATTATATCCTGATTGCTTCTGTCTAGACAGCAAAGGAAATGACTATTATTTCCTTAAAACTTTGCGGACATCGATGTTTTGGAATTAACCTATTTTCTAGACACATTCCAGATATATTCAGCACTGAGTTGCTGAAGGACAATTTTCTAGAACTTTCAAGAAGTATCTAAAAGTTTCAAGAATTTCTAAAACATTCTGACTACCATGATGGGAGACTATATTTATTTATGATTCATGAAAGTAATTTATAGTATAAGTGTAAATCAGGAAAAAATACTCATTTCTAAATTTTTGTGGTCTTTCTTGTGTGATCCTAGAATAAAAATATGCTGATTTTGAATCATATCATTTTGTTCTTAATTTGTATGAACAAGAATGTTTACATTCACCAGTTTTCCCAATGGGAATAGATAAATTAAGAAATATCATTATCCTATCATAAAAGCAAAGTTTGAAAAAAATAGCCATTTTTCATAGTTTCTAGGTAAGCAAATAGGAAATAACATTTGCTACCAAGGGACAAAAATTGTATTACACAGTGTAATAGGTTTTAAAAAAAATGTCTGGTATTATTTATTGGTTTATAAAAAAATATCCAGTTTTAATTGTAAGTTAAAAATTCAGCTAATAAAAGTTTCTAGCTATAACCTCTGAATGCCTAGCATCCCATTTTTGGGATGTCTGGGAAACAAATGGGTTAAGTTATTTTCAGGGTACAAACAAGTATTTGTTTGGGCGACAGTGGAATGATTTTTTTTCTACAGGCTGTTGTAGAGAAAGCACTGGAGAATTTCTTTTTTGTTGATCAAAGAATATATGTTTCCACGCATTGAAAACTCTTTACCATGTTACCTGAAGCTGCCATCTTTTTTTATTTTATTCCCTGTTTTTTGTTTAGGAAATTGGAAAACTGTCAGCTGGAGAAGAGAGTGAACAAAAACCATTCATGACTCCTGAATTTAACTCAAGTATGATCACTTCAATTACAAGAGACCAAAAGACCTGGAATGACTATGACACTGGACATATCAAGGAAGCATCAGGTAGTATTAATTTCATATATTTTGGCGATATCAAACCAATGTGTGGGTTTGTTTTGTTTATATAAGATCTTATTTAAAATGTCAATATCAAGAAATTGCAGGCAGTTTAAGTTTTTAATTTTGTTGACGGAATTATATATGTTTACGAAGGGGAGAGGAAATATAAAAATGTAAAAATTGGCATAGTTTACACTAGTTTCCTCAGACTCTGCCTGGCTTTATTTTTTTGATGATTTTCTATTTTCAAGAGGAAAAATTGACAATCGCCATATACCCAAACAAGGATGAAATGTTAAAAGAAAGATCGGAGGTGTTATCTAAGTGCAGACACCTTAGCAATTATTTGTTGTGTATGTACAAACCTGGATGAAAATATATCTTTTTTTCGTCTTTTCCATCCTCTGTACCACCCACATCACAACTTCTAGAGTTTGTATATAATGGTGGTGGAGTCAACTAAAATCTTTCATTCTACCTCCCTGAGGGGACCTAATGGTCAAAACCTAAGTAGCATGATAGCTTGAATTTTGGTGTTCCTGATTATATATATATATATATATATATATATATTTTAGGACATTTTTTTATGTTTATACATTCTTTTTATAGATACAGATATTTAAGTAAAGTTAGAGAAAAAAATGTCTTAAAATAATTGTCAGACTTTGTCCATTTCATAATGTGTGACATCAATTGTTTACATTTGGATCAGCATCAAGCAGATATGAATGTATGAGAGAAAATCATGGAGAATTGTAGTTTAAAAACAGTAAAATCGACCTTGCTAACCGAAACACTCCTCTGTGGCTCAATCAGGCTATATGACAGTTCCGTATAGGATACAGTTTCGATTCCTGTCGGAGGACGCATACTTTCTATGAAAATTTCTCAGACATTCAGGCCGGTAAATTTTGTTAATAATGTTTATTATAAACAGAGCTTAAGTATTTGTATCTATAAAAAGAATGTATAAACGTAAAAAATGTCTTAAAATAATTGTCAGGCTTTGTCCATTTCATAATGTGTGGTGTCATATATATATATATATATATATATATCTTTCATTAAATATATATCATTATATCAAACATACCAGGACCTCCTTGAGTAGATGCATCACGTGTCACTTATCAGACCAAAATGTCATAAAAATTCATCTATCAACCCACAATTTATGAAAACCCTTAAGAAAAATTCCGGTTGAAATCACTAAAAGTCTATATAAATCACATTATCAGAAACATCTAGCTGTTAGAGATGCCCAGTGTATCAAACATTTCTCTCCTACTATGAACCTCACATTACTTAACAGTGGAAATAGGATGTTAAAAGTTTTTTAAAAATAGAAAGATGCTCACAGAAATTTCAATCATGTGCAACATGTGAAGGCTAGAAACGACCATTCCTATTCAAAACAATATAAAACTAAATTACAACATAACAGTCAAAACATGAAGAAAAACTAATAGCACCAGAGACAAAACACCCATGAAGATGGCTATAGAAGTGGCCAAAAGTGCTTGGGACAATGAAAATTATGGTAAGTTTTTGTACTCCCTTACTCCTACAAAATGGAAAAAACGTAAGAATGTTGGAAAAACTTCCTTGTCTGCTGTATTTGATGAAAGATGTTTGAAAGAAAAGGTTGCAGGCCAAATATACATTAATATATATATATATATATATATATATATATATAAGGCAGGATGTGTGTGTGTGTGTGTGTGTGTGTGTGTGTGTGTAACAAATACACAGCTGCAATTTTCGATGGATTTGCACCAAAATTTACATGCACATGCTCCAAGTTAGCGGGAAGGCCAAGACAGACTTTGCATTTCCCAACTCCCATTGATAGTGGAAATAATCCATTTTTTCATGCTTCTACGGCAGTTTTCATGTAGTTTGCAGCCATTTTGTACTGGCCAGAGTGAGAGCCAATAGCTGGCTGCCATGAATAGGCAGGAAGATTCTATTGGTCAGCGTGAGAGCCAACAGCTGACTGACATGAATGTTAACTAGCATGCTAGCATGCAAAAAAATTCGATAGCTGTATTCATCACAAGTGGGAAAAATTTAAATCTGCATGGCACTTTACTCCAATTGGCACATTCACTTGCTTAAACTCAACATTAATTCTGATTCCGCAGAACTGGATTCAGTGTGAAAAAGTATTTGTTGTTAACATTTTTTTTTCATTCGGTTTTTCCAGTTATGAGTCCTTTTTTAAAGCTGATCATTTTGTGTTCATTTTGTTTAGTTCTTTTTTTGTAACAGATTTAATGTTTAGTATAGAGCTTAGAAAAAATTTGCAGTGTGAGATAGGCAAGAAGTAAGGCATGTAGCAGCATCAGCACGGCAAAAGGCACACCTTTAAAGGCAAGGAATGGCAAAAATATTTTAAGTCAAGTGATAGCGATTGCTGTATGAGTCGTGCGATTTTTGAATCATGCATGGGCAATGCCAGGCCATGCTACTAGTATATATATATATATATTCTTATTACTTTAAATGCTAAATTTAGTGGATAAACATGGTTGAGTAGATCTCCCTGTTACTTTTAAAGAGTGTGATCTATGTCACCAGCTTGTGAATTTGAGAGTCTTAATAAAAAAGATACCAGAAACTACATTTATTCCTAATGTATATTCCATCTCACATCTCACTATTGATTTGTGAGTCAGTGTAAAAAAGAATTCTGCTCAAAAATTATTTTCTACTGCTTCATTTTTAAGAGCATTTTAATTGATAAAATGCTTGATTGTATTTATGTTAGTAATTTTTATTTGTTTTTTTCTTTTTTCCCTTGCCCCCACCCCTGAAAAAATGGGCCTTAAATTCTTAGTATTTAATAACAACTTCTTAATTTCTCCCATGATAGTAAAACATTTTGACTACAGCCTGTCTGAAGCCATTATGCAAATCAAATAAACCTCAATAACTCAAAAAGTCCTGAACCAATATTTGTCAAATTTAAACTCATCCATTTCTGCTCTGAGTAAAATGACTAATTAAATCTTCTGTCATTTTTAATGGTTAGTTTTTGAGACATTTGGAATTTACAAAACTGAACTGACTGAAGTTATGATGCATACACAAATATAAGCTTAAGACCACTGAAATCTAATAAAAACTATTTTTTCTTTTTGTCCTAATATACGTTGAAACAGGGATAAAGGGAAGGATCTAACAACTGGTGAAAAGCAAAAAATAACAAACTTATTGAGTGAGGGAATAACTACATTGGAGATATCAAAGAAACTTTGCAGAGATCATTGAATGATAAAGAAGGCTGTTGAAAATATGTTGAGAACTTGAAGCAAAGGAAAAGGCTTTAAGAACTTGCTTCCTCACGATGTAAGTAAACTAAAGTGAGTTATCGTGAAACAACCACTTTTGACCAGCACTCAGGTCTTTGAAAAGGCTGGAATTGAGGGAGTCAGGAAGGTCAAAAGATGTAGAATACTTTGGGAGCTGTAAAAAAATCTCCTAGGCAAACTCCTCTCATTAAAAGCAAATATTTTAAAGCATCAAAATTGGGCCAAGAAATACATGAAAATTGACTTTTTTAAAAATTTTCATGGATGAATCTCAAGTGACATTTGATGGACCTAATGGATGGCTCAAAAGATGGATTTTAACTAATTCAGACATGCCTGTGGCTAAAAGAAAGCAACAAACAGGTGATAGTATTATGATATTGTTATGGGACCTTACTCATAATAACATAATGAACTATTCCATATGTAATAAATACTGCACCTCAAGAGGAAGCAGGGAGTTCAGTCTGAAGTCTGGAGTGAAGTCCGTCAGGAGTCTGTCAGTTAGTCAGAGCGAGCGAGTCAGTCAGTTGAGTCAGAGGCAGACTGAAAATGAGTCGCATTCAGACAATTACTATTAAACCTGATTGTTCGTACTAACACTTTCTACCTCTCTGTATATATTCCTGTTTGTAATATATCTGTGTTATTCCATATATGTGTTCGAGTTCTTCTTTATTGGTTCTACCTTGGACTATCACCGTAGTACAAGGAACCGGACCATAACAAATATGGGCTGGAATTGTCAACCAAACCATTATTGGACCATTCAAAGTCGATGAAGGAGATAAAGTGAACAGTGCTAACTATTGCAATTTTATGAACAAGACTTTCTGTGCATGGTACAAGTCCCAGTCTCACAGTTTCAAAGTGAAGTGTATAACAATGCTTCTTCTCATGAATTATTTGAGCATAAAAGATTTACAAGAGAGAAGATAATGGAATGGCCACCATTAAGTCCTGATTGGAATCCTATTGAAAATTTATGGTCAATTGTGAAGATGAAATTATATGAAGGTGGCAAATAATATAACAGCTAAGCAGACCTTTTGCAATTAAAACTACCATGTTGGAAATTGAACCTGCTGAAGTAAAAAAAAAAAATAACAAAATCAATAGATAATAGATTACTGGCTGTCACAGCAAATATAAGAATAATGATGTTAAGAAGGACTCAGCAATGTGTGACATGTATAACCAGACCTTTCATCCAGCAACTGTTCACAATAGATAGAAAACTATAATCAGGCCTTGAAATGGAAGAACATTATATCAGTGTGTTTGGCTAGAAAATATCAAGCAGGTAATAAACAGGTTAAGCATTAACATTCTAGAAGTGTACAAAATTAGGTGGGAAAATAATGGGGACTTCATAAGCAACGAACACAAGAATGAAATAAATGAATACTGAAATTTTATATAGAAAATCTGGCAACTCTAGAAACAAGAAAAGGGGGTGCTAAGAAATTAATAAAAATGACAGTGGTTATGACTGGACATCTGCAATAAATTGGTAGGAATGGAAAAATGGTAGGAAAGAAAAAGAAAGGAAAAAAAGGTATCTTTTATAACAAAATGTTTTATACTCCTACCTCATATTCTGTCTATTGCTTTTCTCATTCACATTGTCTTTTGTATTCTTTGTAGCTGAAGAGACATTTTTTTTTTTACTCCATTTAATGTTATTTTCTCTTGTTCGTTATTCTCTTATGAAAGCAGAAAATGCTTGAGTCGGTTCTCATTTATCCAATGAAATCAATATTATAGAGCCAATAAAAATAACACATTTTCATTAGAAGGCTTGCCCTCTCTACAAATGGAGAATTGGTGTTGGGGGAGAAGTTGAGGTATAGGTGGAGCCCTTGTTAGCCTTTACTTGGAAAATTAGAAAAATAGAATCATTTTATCTGACCAATAATTCCTTGGTTTTTATTTGTCTTTTCTTGTAATTGCATGATATTCTTTATTTCAGTTTGCTATTTTTCTACAGTTTTCTTTTTTCTTAATGATCACCACCCCCCGCCTGATTTTTTGAATAAATTCTTTTTTTCTCATTTTTATACTCTTCTTCATCATTTTCATCGTGTCAATTCATTTTCATTCTCGTCATTTCGTTGTTGATTTTATTTTCATTCCCTTTTCCTTTCACAAATTTCTTTCTCCACAATTCAATTTTTAATAATGTTTTTTTTTTCTGCAATTTCTTTCACATCCTTTTCTTTCTGATTAATTTTTCTTAATGTTCTTTCCTTTTCTCCTAATATTCTCTCCTCCTATTCAGACTATTACTCTGTCTTCTTCATTCTCCCTCAAAATTTTATATTCTTAATGTTATGGTCCAGGTTAGGACCAAGGAAGAGCAACATGAACACAAGAGTAAAAATAACGAAGGTATATTACACAAAATAATAATACAAGATGTGGAAGGTGTTAGTATGACTGTCAGTCTGGTTTGGAGTGAACTGCTATCGGCTTGATTCGTCCCTCTCTCTTGAGAGGTGTAGTATACATAGTGTTAGGAAGAGTTCATTCTGTAGTTATAGGTAAGGATCCATTACACTTAATGAGTTAGAAAACAAGAACATGTTTTCTCACTGTTGTGTCAGAAACCTACCACCCCTCTTGAAGATGAACTTGTCTGCATCTGTGAACAAAGACTTTAAATAGTGGCATGTCAGTTGACATGGAAAAGACAGATAGACAGAGAAGTTCTTAGCTGAGCTAGTTATTGACTGCTCAGGCGATTTCTGTACCTTTTTACCAACCTATTAAAACCCTTTTTATTGTTATGTGTTATTTGGCATTTGTCTCTGCTAACCCCAAATTAACATCATAACACTCACAAAATTTATTTAACCTGATCAACATAAAGTTCCTAAGAAAACAAGAACACCTAAGATTTGTTATCAGTAGACATAATCTTAACAACGTACACACACAGATAATACTGTGTTGTTGGTAGACTCAAAAGGTAAATGTTGTGGATTCCGAGATGAAATTCGGTCTCCAATGAATGACAAATGCAGGAATGAAATATAACAAATAAATGTATTTACACAATAATACAATTGGTAATATGGTTAGTAAATCCAGAAACACAGTTAGTAGCAATAATAATATATATACACAGTCTGGTAAATCCAGTCTCGCAGTAGGACTTCCTTAGAGTCTACGTGCTTGCAACTGTGACTTCTACAAGCAGTTACCTCACACTATTACTCTACCTCCAACTCAATCACAATCTCTGCTCTCTCTGTCTACTCTGACTGACTCTGGGTATTTAACGGCAGCAGTCCAAGTACACACTGGTCAAGTCCACTTGTATGAAAAAGGGGTGGACCCCATAACAGTAAATTGAATGCATTACACAAGATAATAATGGAAAGCAAGAAGAAAGGAATATTTAATGTAAGAAAACAGAATGCATGATTGCAGAGAATACAAGCTATGTATAGAAGATGTTAAAATTAAATAAGTAAAATAACTTTATTATTTGGATAGTATACTAACAGATGATGGCTAGTGTAACATTGAGATCCAAATGGTAACAGTAATATTATTATAAGGAAAACATTTATCATTTGTCAACTGAGGAGCTCTTACTACTTTCAGTTGAAATTTATAAGTCTTTCTCTTAAAATAATTTTTCAAGAAAATAAGTTCCTCAAGTCCAATAGCTGTTATCACTCTTTCCATTATTGATGGGGGTTTCCTTCCTAACATATATGAAATAGTGTGGAATGTCAATTTTGAGATGTCAATGGACATTCATTGCAACTTTTGTGATGTCAACAAATACTCGTTGTCATTTTTGTAATGCTTGTTGTAGTAGAGACTTTGTAATCGCAGATACAACTATTGTAATGCTGTCGAGCAATACTGATGTCAGATGTCTTCGAATATCACTAGCACTAATAGTACTTGCTTGATAATACATACTCGAAAAGTAACTACCAAATAGTGATCAGTATAGAGAAATAGTATAAAGAATAGCGATCCATATAGTAATAGAGGATAGAATAGAAAGAGTGATCATTTAGACGTAACACTAATTCCAATATATATATTTCCTTTACTATCACATGATCTACTTATTCAAAATAGGATCTCCTGTGTTTGCTCTCTGGTGATCTGTGTTCAAACTCCAGTGTCGGTAGTGATATTTTATTCCTATATGACTGTCAACATATTGATTATATCATTATTTTCTCTTTGAGTTACATGTGATATCCATTTTAGTTGTAGCTGATGTTGAAATTTCACAGCTAATGTCATTTCCATTATCTAGTACAGTTCTTTGTTTGTGATTTTATAGTGCCAGCCCACAAGGTTCAAAATGTGCTCTTTGGCAAGACCCACAGGCCTCACTCACTCAATGCCATTTTTAGCCATTGATCTTAAAAAGCAGTTGTATACAGTTGACAGTTTAGATATTTCTGAACGTGTTTGGTGCCATACATAGAATCCATATGAAAGTCTCGATCTGATGATTCTATTTAAGAACATAACTCAAGTTTTCAGGTTAATGTTTTGGTTTTATATCAATTGACACTGTTGTCGATTATTTGTGGTTTTAGGAAGATCTCCCTCCAGTGCAGTCTATTCTATGTTCAATTTCCTTATTTCCTATGCTAAATTCATTATAACTGATCCACACACCAACATATTTAAAGTGTTTAATATTTGCTAAATCCACCTCCTGAATTTTTATAATGGATTCAGGGTAGGTGTCATCCCTTCTTTCATCCCAATTCCAGATCATAGTTTCTGTTTTGGAAAGGTTTATCTTGAATCCTATTACTTGAAATACTTTGTAGAGGACGTTGATTTCCTGTTCAAGATCATTGTTATCTCAATTATGAATACCTATCATTGGTATAGTCTCCCACATCTTCAGTACATTGGCCTCGGGAGGAAAAGCAGGATTGTTGTCTTCTATTGATAGTTTCATTTAGGATGTGGTATGGAATGTTTAAATGATCAGTGCCCATCTCTTCACATCTATGTTTGTAAATGCATTGTCGAGGAAAAGATTATATAGATTGTGTAAAGTTCCTAAAAGAACAAGAAGAACCAGGAATTATTATCAGTAGATATAATCTTAACAACACAAAATGTACAAATGATACTGTATTGTTGGAAGACTTGGAAGATAAATTGATGGTATTAGACAAGTTGAAAATAGAAAGCAAGAAAAAAGGACTATTTAATGTTAGAGGACAGAACACAGGATTGCAGAAAGTACAAGCTATGTATTGAAAATGTTAAGATCAAACCGGTAAAGCAATTTAACTATCTGGGTGACATACTAACAGATGATAGATAATGTGACACTGAGATCTGAAGGCAGGAATTGTGAAAAATGTCTTCCGGAAACTAAGCAAAATATTAAGAGACAGGAAATATTTATTAGAAATAAAGAGAAATGTGCTGAATGTCTATTTTTTAAAAATTTTTTATAATCCTTTCACCCTAAGTAAGATGAGAAGGCCACTAGTATGCAGGGGGTTACAGAGAGTGAAAGTGAAGGAAAGGACTGATAATAGGGAGGATTGAGGAAAGGACAAAAGATGAAGAGGATTCAAGAAGATAGAAGATGAAGAATTTAAATTTTTAAAGATTGTAGTTATCAGGGTAGGAAGTAAGTGGAAGGGAGTTCACAGGTGGGAAGTGTGAGAAAAGAAACTGTTGGAGTCGAAGTGGCAGTTGCATTTAGTTATTTCAACAGTAAAAGAGTGGGACCTAGATGCCAATCTAGTAGCATGCTTAAATTCATGTCGTCAGAGTAATTGCCATGAAAATATTTGTAGAAAAGGCAGAGGGAAGCCACGTCACATTAATGAGAATGTGACTAGAGTCGAGATGACTGATCAGGATTGATTATTTTATAGATACTTCTTTGGATTTTGTCAAGAATCTCGAGATGTATAGCCAGAACCAAACCAGATATGACAAGAGTATTCAATGTATAGATGGGTGGTAGATGGTTTATATCTTTCCTTCTGTATGGCAGTGAATGCTAGACAATCAAATGAAGATGGATACTGAGAATATTATTAACTGAACAGGAGAGCAACAATGACGTTTTAAGGAAAATAAGAACAGTAAGCACACTTATAATTACAAATGAAAAGAGAGAGTTGAAATTTCTGGACAAAATGATGAAAGGGGTTTGGAGAATTTAATACTCACAGGACATAATGATAGCAAGAGAGGCAGACATAATGAGTTTGTGTGAATGGATGGCAGATTGAGGACATCGAGTGATGATAAAGAGTTTAAAGTTGCTTAAAGCTACAAGGGACAGGAAGTTGTGGAGAACCATGATCATCTGTGTCCTAAAGAGACATGTCACATGAAAGATGGTATCATGCCTTTTCTTTTTCTTTAATATTTTCTTGACTTTTTAATTTTCGCTATGCATTTTTCTTTCTTTCTTATATTTTTTATCTTCATCTTTTTACCATTTTGTTTTTATTCAACTTTTTCTCTTTGCATATTTTTTATTTCATAGTCATATTTTTTCTTTCTTTTCATTCTTCTTTCACTTTTTCATTCTTTATTTTTCTTCAATACTATTTCTTCATTCCAGTTCTTCATTGTCTTTTCTTTCTTTGATTTATTCTTTCTTTTTATTGTTCCTCTTTATGTTCTATTTCTCCTTTCATTCTAATTTCTGCACCAATTTTCTTCTTTTTTTTTTTTTTAAATGTATTTCTATAAGTGGACTTTAATTTATTTTCTCTGTAACATATAAAATAAATTCCACTTTTATGTTTCATTTGCAGTAGTTTTCTTTCTTTCCCGTATTCATTACAGTCAAGAATTTAGAAATGGTTTCGAAAACACAGACTGATTATAGTTGCAGTGATGTTTTTGACTGCAAAAAATGATCATATTTTGTATTTATTTTGTATTCATTTTGTGAGCTTTGATCAACTGATGTAAAATTTTAAAAACAGATGCAATTCATAAGTGCAATTGCACAATTTTATAAATTTTACAGATACATTTAGAAATAAAAGTTCTCAGTTCTATGAAATTTATGCACACACATATGAAACTCATGCACACACATATATGCTCATAATTATACAGTTCTATAAAACACATATACACATAAATACAGATACAAAATCTTGTAAAATTCATGCAAGTACACACACACACACAGATGTATATACAAATTTACTAAATTGAGATTATTTCAAAATAAGGCAGTAGTGGTTGTTTACCCAGTGAGTATTGTGATCACTATACTGGTTAGTGGACTACAAAAGCTTCCTAATCATAGGCTATAGTCATCACAAATGCAAAGGCAAACTTCAATAGTTGTTTCTTTCCAAGCTCATATCAATGATCATTATTTATCTATCTCTTTCCATATATGTCTATCTCAATCTGTTCATATCTATCTATCTATCTATCTATCTATCTATCTATCTATCTATCTATCTATCTATCTCTTTCCATATATATCTATCTATCTAGCTAGCTATGTCTACCTCTATCTTTTCATATCTATCTATTTCTGTCTGTGTCAATATTTTCATATCTATCTATCTATCTATCTATCTATCTATCTATCTATCTATCTATCTATTTCTGTCTGTTTCAGTCTTTTCATATATATCTATACATACATGCAGCAATGCATCATTACATATAAATCTTTTGCATTCTTGTTAATTGATATTTTCTTGTCAGGTAATTTTTAATCACTTTTAACTGTAAAACTAATAAAGATAGGATAAAAATAGATTGATCTAATGTAATAAAAAAAATTAAATAAAATAAGAATCTGAAAAAGTAATCCTGCACATTTTGATCTCTTAACAGTGCAGTGCAAAGTCCAACTTCATATTTGATGTTACAGTGTTTGATTTATTTGGAAAAGGTAATAGAATAATATGTTAATATCATTTGAATAATAATTATTTGGGAAATTAGAATAATAGAATTAGAATAAAAATTATTTTTTTATTTATATTTTTTATTTTTTTAATCATTTCACCCCAAGCAAGGTGATAATGCCCCTAAGACACAAGTGGGTTACTAGGAGTGAAAAAGAATGAGAAAGCTTTATTGAAGAGAAAGGAGAATGATGTAACAGGGTTCAGGAAGGTGGATGATAGAAATTGGCATTGGATTTAAATTTTTGAAGATCGTAGGCGGCAAGGAAGTTAGAAACAGGAAGTTAGTTCTAAAGGGAAGAAATGCAAGAAAAGGAACTATTAGAATAGAACATATGGTTGCATCTAGATAGTTCAACAGTAAAATAGTGAGACTGAATTACCAATCTAGTAGTATACTTAAATTAATGCAGTCAAGGCATGAAGGAAGAAAGCTTATCAAAACAATTTCCTTGAAAACATTTGTAGAAAAGAAAGAGGAAATCTATGTCATGGTAGTGGGAAAGTGATGACAGATCAAGATTGATTACATTACAAACACTTCTTTGAATTTTATCAAGAATATTGAGATATATAGTAGGAGAACCAGACCAGATATGGCAGCAGTATCCAACGCATGGATGAATCGCGGATTTATAAATGTGCAAGATGGATTCCTATGAGAAAAAATGTCTGGTATGACACAGTGAACCAACTTTCCTAGCAGCAGGCCTAGCAATTGATTTTTTTTTTTTAAGCATTTCACCCCAAGCAAGGCGGGAAGCCACTAGGACGCAAGGGGTTACAGAAGATTTGGAGCAAGATCAGATAGAAGTGATAGAGGAAAGGATGAGGAGAAGGGTAGTGGATAGATCAAGGCAACTGGAGATGTCGATTGACATTACATTTGAATAGTTGGAGATTATAGCTCTCAGGGAAACTGGAATAGGGAAGGGAGTTCCACAGGCGAGAGGTGCGAGACATGAAGCTATTGGAGTAGAAGAGGTGGCTACATTTAGGAGTTTTGACAGTGAAACGGTGAGAGCGTGATGCCAGCCTCATAGAGCGCTTGAACTCATGAAGTCTGGGAACCAGCAAATGCAGCTCCTCGGAGCAATTGCCATGAAAGTATTTGTAAAAAAGACAGAGAGAGGCGAGGATATATATTATAATAATATCATTAAAAATGGGAAATATTTTATAATAATAGAATAATATCATTCAAATAATTACTTAGGAATGATATTAGAATAATATCATTAGAATAATTATCAGGGAAATATTTTATAATAGAATAATATCATTCAAATAATTATTTAGAAATGATATTAGAATAATGATTATTTGGAAAGGATATTAGTATAGAATAATTTAATTCAAATTATGATGAAGTACAAACAATAGCCGCTGTCAAAAAACTAAGAACCATTTGGAAAGACAAAATTGTCTGCCAGGAATCAAAGATCAAACAATTGTATTTGTTGGTTTTCCTGTATACCTGTGTTTCTTGGATATTCACAGCAGAATTCTTAGAAGGAATCCCAGCATTAGAAATGAGATACTACAGAACAATCCTCGGCTCCTCCTACAGAGACTGCATCACAAATGGCACAGTCCAAGACATTATCAAACAAAAAAAAAGAAGCTCATTGGCTGACATCATAACCACCATCAAGAAGAGGAAATTGATATTGTACAGCACCAGCAATTATTCCACTGCAATCCTACAAGTTAAGACTTAAGAAAGAAAGGATGAGACCTACCCTGAATCCATTATAAAAAATCAGGAGGTGGATTTAGCAAATATTAAACACTTTAAATATGTTGGTGTATGGATCAGTTATAACAAATTTAGCATAGGAATGGGGAAGAGGCAGATGAGAGGAAAAATATGTTGAAAACATCACTGAACTGACTGGAGGATCATTCCCAGATACTCAGACACTGGCATGCAACTGAAATATGTAAAGGGAGTTTATCAAATGATCAGCTGCTAAGTGAGCCTACAACCATGCCAGATCATGTGACTGATGATGATTAGAATAATCCAGAAAATATTAGGAGAAAACCACCTGCAAAAGGGCATAAAACAAAGATGCATCTTCTCACCAGATTTACTTAATCTACACTGTGAGGTAATCCTAAGATAACAAGAAGTCTTCGCAGGATATATTATCAGTTGGCAAAATTGTAACAGCATAACATATGCAGGTGACACTGTATTGATGGCTGATTCAGCAAGAAAACAAGAACAAGATGGTAAACGAAAGCAGGAAGAAAGGACTAACCATTAATTATAAATCTATAGAATATGTAGTTGTCAGCAAGGGGAACAACCCATTATGTGAACTTTAATATTTATTCAAATTTATGACATGTATGTTATAAAATAACTACAAAAGTTGCAATTTTGTTTCGACACTTCTGGTGTCTTATCAAATGATGATGTTGAATGGAAAATAAATGATTTATTGATTATTATCTTATCTTATTCTTATAATTTGCATATGTTATAAATTTGAATAAATATTATTAGCTGTCAGCAAGGGGAACAACCCATTATGTGAACTTTGAATTGGAGATGCCAAAATCAAGTTGCGGAGAACCATGATCACCCATATCCATATTCTGAGTGGATATGGTATCTGAAAGAAACGGTAGACTTCCTACATAGCAGTGAATGGTATATAATTTCATTACAAATTGATGTGAAAGAGATATGATTTTTACTGATGAATGCTGAGAATGCTTTTGATTATGCGAGAAACAAAACTACTACTACTATTATACTATATTTTAATGTATTTAAAAACTATAGCAATAAAACAAAAGTGGTAGAAAGTTGAATGAAGTCATTCAAGATAAAAAATTTAAATGCAAAATGCATGTATCTATATGTCCATGTATATATCCTGCTTTCTCTCCTGAGATCAATGAATAGGTTAGACACTCTTTGATTTATCTGCCATGATATATCAATCTGAAAATACATACTTTACATCATTAACTAATTCATCCACTAAGGGATATAAATTAGACATAAACAAGAGTGCTCAGTATCTTAACCCAGATTATTATTGCTCAATGTAAAATTGTAACCAGCATTTATAGTATTTCATCTCCCTGCCCTCACATGTAAGGTGCATTCAAAAAGTATCCCAGTTTATTGCCGTTTGTTTTTTTGGTTTCACACTGTCATGCTGTGTCAGTTCTTGGTTGTTACAGATAAAGTACAGACATGTTTTGCATGTTTGTTGGATCTTTGTTTTCAGGCAAGATGACCAAATGCATTTAATGGAAATCAGGGTAGCCAAGTTCCAATTTCAGTCAGGTTTGTTATATTCACTTATGTAGAAATCCTCTTGGGAAAAGTATGAAATCCACCTATTCTCTCCCCAACTATGGGTTAATTAATGGAACCTGTATCCGTAAGTTATTATTATCTCAAAGAAATTCTTTCAATCAATATATATATATATATATATATGGGGAGAGAGAGAGAGAGATACTAACCAATAAAACAGCACAAAGAGACTAGATCCAAATTGTTAATCAAATTTCATGCAGTACAATGAATAGTGGATGTTACAGTGGGCATTATCAAACTGTTTGAGGATTACCAACAGCAGCAACACTTAAAATGGATAGCACATGTAACTCAAAGAGAAAATAAATGACATAATCAAAATTTCCAATCTGTATATGTCCTGGTAGGTCACATGGTGGGTATAAGGAAAATAGTTATTTCTCTGTGATCATAGTCTTAACTGCAAATTCTGAACCAGGGTATTTCCAGGGGTATTTGGCCTTATTTTAATTTTTATTTGTATACATTTTGCATCGTATTATGAAAATCAACTCCTCACAATACAGTTTGGCTTTTGTTCTGGTAAAGGATGCAATGATAGCATAGATGTCATCAAACGACTCCAAGAAATTGTTTACCTATCTAATAAGAAACTGTATGTCTGCTTTGTTACAGCAGCATACAAAATACACTGAATGTATTAATCTAATAGATGAAATGTAAATATCTCCAAAATCTTATATTTCTGGCAAGGTCCTCAATACAGGAACTGAAACCTCATCAGGAGGAAATAAGGGCCTCAGTCTGTTTAATCTTCTCCTAGACTATACCTTGCGCATTTACAAACATAGATATGAAGAGATAGGCACTGATTAGTTAAGCATTCCATACGACATCCTAAATGAATCTACTCATAGAAAACAACAATCCTGCTTTCTCTCCTGAGATCAATGAATAGGTTAGACACTCTTTGATTTATCTGCCATGATATATCAATCTGAAAATACATACTTTACATCATTAATTAATTCATCCACTAAGGGATATAAATTAGACATAAACAAGAGTGCTCAGTATCTTAACCCAGAGCATGAATTTTATTTCTTTTCTTGACTACCAGTTTCATGTGCACTAAAACATGCAATTATCTGGCAGTATATATATATATATATATATATATATATATATATATTATATTTTTCATATAAACAAAAACAATTTACTCACTACAAATATGCAACTTCGTTTTGGTGCATTTAATTGCACTTCAACTGGTGAGAATCAAAATGGTTCTGAGCAATTCTGTTTGTAAGCAAGCCGCATGTGAAACATCACTTCCTTTTTTCCATTTGTTTGAAAAGAAAAATACATAAAGGCAAAAAGGTGATGGAGTGAAACAACAGTGCTTCTTGATAGCAGTTTGAGATGTTAAAGTGATGGCTAGACCTGAAAAATTTCTTTTTGACAACCACAGTCAAGGGTTTAAGGCACAACATTTCCAAGCCTTCTAAGAGTGAGGGGTGGGGGAGGAAATGTGAGAAGAGAAGATAGTAATACAATGAAAGAGGAAGGAGGGATAAATTCAAACAATAGTTATGGTGGTAATTGGAAATGTTTTTGGTTATTTTAAAAACTAAGCCAGAGCTGAATTGCATATATTTAGGTAGGAGTTATCACTACTAATTTTATAATCAATGAAAGTGTTTTGTAAATTAATAAATTAAGAGGTGGAGATTTCTTCTTGGTATTTTGAATACATAAGTTATTCAAGGTTTTTTTTTAAAAAAAAACAATAAGTTTTAATTTAGAAATTAAGATATAAGTAGAAAGGTTTATAAATGTATGGGATATTAATATAACTTTTATAAGCGAATTTTGAACTATTGTCGAAGTGTATAACGTGTAGAATAAGTATGGGTGTAAATCAATTTATCTGAAAGTATAACTATTATTATGTATGCGCAAAAAACATTTTAAGAATCATAATCTAAGATAGGTTAGTGGAGAGGTATGTAAGAGGATAGAAAATATGTCAAAGGAGGTGAGTTAAAGTTTAGAAAGATTGTAATGTTAGACCTTTAATATGCCTACAAAAACGGTAGTTTCATATCTTTGATTTAATAATTGGGTGTTGTTCAAAAGTTCAATAATACATATATTTTTCCTGCAAACATAAAAACAATGTTTATTCAGATTTGCAAGTTCTGGCTTGTTTTAGGATGTTCAATTTAACCTTAGGTGTTTTTCCTTCCTCCTTCAGTTTCCAAATATATTTAGAAAGTGATGTCATATTGTGCTTGCCTGCATTTGTAAAGGAGGATATGTGATTGTAATATCAATCCTTAAAAGGTCTTCTAGTTGATCCCACATACAATTTAATATGCCTGGGCTTCTCATTTGATGAGATATAGCACATATATACAATGGATTTCGTTAAGCACCTGTTTGATAATGGACATTGATCGGTGATTCTGCTCTGTTACTTGAGGTATATTAGAATTTGTGTTATTATTGCTCTACTATCAGTATTGAGCCCTCTTTTGAATTAATGCTGTGAATGTAAGAATTTATATATTATTTTTGTTCTCATTATATTCATATAAATATATATACACCCCCCCATATATATATATATATATATATATATATATTCCTTATATCAGAAATAGGATTTCATGCTAGTTTTCAGAACAAGTAGAAGACTTCAATTTGTCATCAGTTTTATTTATTTCCACTTGGAATTATTTGATCTTATCCTTCAATGTTTTGATTTTTCTTTCTATAAGAGAACATCGAATAAGGACACTAACACAATAGAATTTTGACTCATAGAAAGAGAGATCAAAAGAAGGAACATATCAAACATAAAATAATAATTAATAAAATGTTGAATAATTTATACAAATACAAAAGATATCTCTCTAATTCTACTGATAACTTTATTAATTATTCGGATACCAACTCACGAAACAGCAAATGGAATTATTCAACTTTTGACCAAATTGCCATCTTTACTTTTGATAATTGTCTGAAAAAGGCAGAAATTGAAATGTTGCATAGACAATTCTTAGAATTGCAAGATCACAAACTGAATTAAAAACATTGCTCAACTTTTAAATAAAGAATTAAAAAAACATACAGAGAACTTAAAGAAAAGAATATTATAATTAGGGAGAGTGATAAGTTTAATAATTTTGTTATTTTAAATAACAAAAAACTTGATTTCATCCTAAATAATAGAGATAAATTTAAGAAAGTAAAAAAAAATATTACTAACTGTTATGGGAACTTACCTATAACAATAATGGACTCTTCCTGACACTATAAATACTGCACCTCTCAAGAGGTATAATGAATGAATGGTGTAACAAGTCGAGACAATATTAGTTCACTCTAAACCAGATGGACAGTCATTACTAACAACTTCTTGTACTATATTTCTGTTGTAATATATCTTTGTTATTCTACTCTTGTGGTCTTTCTTGGTTCTAACCTTGGACCATAACTGTGGTGCGAGGATATTGGACCATAACACTAACCTTCTTAAGAAGCAAATAAACAGACTAATTACAATTATTAATGTGGAAATAGGATCAATTGAATTTAATAAAATTGTGGGTGAATATCATCCTTGCTACTTATATAGACAATATATACTCACCTGAAAAACTTAAATTGGGTTATGCACTCTTGGAAGATAAGTGCAAATTTGTAAATAATGACTATTATTACTAATATTACAAGGTTCTTCCCTTCCCTGAATTGAGCACGGTCAGTCATTGACATGTTTATACACAGAGTAAATATATAAAAATTAACCTCTCTTTCAACTGTGCGCCGATGACTTATCATTTATCATTCAAATGTTTTTCACAATATTTGCCAATAATGTTATTCTTTTATACTTTTCTTATTTATTTATTATAGTAATGTAACATTTATAATGGATGAGGATGTATTTCAAATTTGTAATTTTTTTTTTTTTTGCTATTGCTTCAGATCAGAATAGTCAATTTCTTCTTATTATCTATCTTTCAAATATATACTCTCACCCAGAAACTGTAACTAAGGTCTTCTCAGCACAGCCGCAGTATAAATCACAGGTGATGTTGAACAAATGCAAATGTGCCACCTGCCTATCTAAGGCTATGCTCAGAAATGAGTAGCTGACCATTATGTTTTTCTTCTATTAAATTACCTCCAGGCTTTTGGATAATTCTGTATGCATTTGTATGCTTTTCTGTGTCCACACATGTGTGTTTTTGATTGAATTTAACAAATTTGTATATATATATATATATATATATATATATGCATGTGTGTGCAGACTGATTTTATCTTTATACCACTAGAATAATCATATACACAGCATATACAATATAACAAACCACAGTAAATCCTCCTTTCAAGTTCAAAAACTCAATAGTGAAGGCCGAATATAGCATTTGTGGCAGATTTAAGCATGAGCAGGGGCAGGGAGATTTTTAAGATGGCAACATCAAGGAAATGGTAAAGAAGACTCTTCTGCCTGAATTCCCCAAACACTGTATCATTGCAAATCCAGCATCGTTTTTTTTTTTTTTTTTATTCCTACCATTGCCTGATGCACTGACATTTGAACCACTCCTATCCTGCAACAACCCCTACAGGTCATGAAAGCTTATTACTGTAGAACAGGTCAGAACGTTTTCATTCTCTACTTTTGTATTATCCCAGGGAATGGGCAAGATTTGTTTCAGTTATAAACAGCACCCAATACGTCTCTCCAGTTATCTCCCTTGTCTCCATGCACTTTCTTTCTCTTCTTTGCACTTTAGAATTCTCTGTTTCTTTAACTTCTCTTTTAAAAGGGTTAGGCTTGTGAAAAATGAGTTGACTGGCATGTGAGTGTTCATGTGTATGTACAGGTGGGGGAGAGAGAGCAATAACTCATCGGCCAAAGCATCTCTTGCCCAGAGGTCACGCCAGCATTTCCCTCCAGAGGGCAGAAATGATTCCTGAGAGAGGAGGGAGTGTTGATAGTAGGGAAGAATAGATACGTTTTTCAGTATCAAGTTGAAAGAATGGTTTTCAGATCTAGCTTGTTGCAGCATGAAGAAGCATTTACTGGCTCCATTTCAAGGGCTTCAAGCTTCCTTGGGATTCTTTGTAACTTCAGCCACCTGAACATTGGTTGTAGTCTTATCATCCATCTGACCTACAACCCCATCCATCTCATTTCTTAGTGTTGGGCCCCCATAGTGTAAGTTATCCATGTCGAGAGGGAAGATCACCTAGAAATTGATAATCAATATTGCCATCTTCATGGGGTTTCTTTTTACTAACTTTTTATCCCATTCTTCCTTAGTGATTTTTTAAAAATATTTTACTTACATTCTTTTTTTATTTACTTTATTTGTATCTTTCTCTCTTTCTTTTTTCCAGAACAATATAACTCTCCATTTTACAATTCCCTTATCTCTCCAACCAACTTATTTCTTCCTGCTTCAACAAAGCCAATTCTACAGACTTTTGGAACCACAGGGGATATAACAAATGCTTCAAGCAAAATCTACAACTCGGTTATTGGCCCTATACCAAACTATAAGAAATGGACTGGATTGAAACCAATCTCCATTGACAATGGATCCTATGGAACATGTTCTCCCCAGGAAATTGAATTTGAGTTTTAATTCTTACAATCCTCTCTTCTTTTTTCTTCTACTGATTGAACAGTCTAAAATAGACCCTTTCCACAAGAGCAATAACATTGTACAATATATTTCAATGGAAGACATTTGGTTAACTAATGATGCTTTTTATTTATCTGAAAGTGAAACTGAATTTTCACTTGTATGCAATAAGCACTAACAGGAGGTATGTTTTGTCATTCAGCAAGTTTCTTCTGCTCTGAATTTAATACACGGTGTTGACTGGATACTTCACCAGCTTTCTTAAAAGGCATGCAGCTTCTGGTAAAACACTCATTTGGAGACAGCTGTATAATAGACTAGCAAAAATACTGTGAGAAAAACAGCTAAAAGGAAAATAACTAATCTTACAAAAAGAATACAATTTGGATAAAAGAATAAAATATTATAACACCCTTCTTAAGCATTTTTGACTACTTTTTCTTTCATATTATTTTTATTGTGCATAATAGTCTTGTCTAAATTTCTAGTTGCTTTTCATTGAAACTATTCAGACTGTCATCCTATTATTATTATTTGATGTAATGGAATAACTTGTCACCCTCATGAGTGACTACACCATAGGTAGTAACTACCTATAAGTATCTGTAAGTCAACAGACTACAGAGACTAGATGGTATCTGTTGAGTACAACTCAGACTTACGTGAGAACTACCGACCTTCCTATAGTAGCACTCACTATTGGATTGATTTGTGACAACATTGTGCATAACTGTTACCTTTATTCTTACTGTACTGGTTTTTTACAATAACCCTTTACTTATTTTATCCACTTTGTTTTTCAAGTATATATTTCTATTAGCACAGAATATAACATTATTTTATCATTAGATGACACATAATCAATCATTATTTTTAGACTACTATTGCTTTCATCTTAATTTCAATATCTTTTCATTGCAATTATCCAGATTGTCATTCTATTATTATTTTATTATTTGATTGTCAGCCATTTTTAATTATTTTTTATTTCATGTAAATTTCTATTACTTTTCCTTGCATCTATTCAGATGCCATTCTATTATTATTAATATTTTATCATTAGATGAAGTATTGTCAGCCATTATTATTTTTTGTCTAGTATTACTTCTATATTAATTTCTATTACTTTTCATTGCAACTATTCAGATGTCATTCTATTATTATTAATATTTTATCATTAGATGAAGTATTGTCAGCCATTATTATTTTTTGTCTAGTATTACTTCTATATTAATTTCTATTATTTTCATTGCAACTATTCAGATGTCATTCTATTATTATTAATATTTTATCATTAGATGAAGTATTGTCAGCCATTATTATTTTTTTTTTTTTTTGTCTAGTATTATTCTATATTAATTTCTATTACTTTTCATTGCAACTATTCAGATGTCATTCTATTATTATTAATATTTTATCATTAGATGAAGTATTGTCAGCCATTATTATTTTTTGTCTAGTATTACTTCTATATTAATTTCTATTACTTTTCATTGCAACTATTCAGATGTCATTCTATTATTATTAATATTTTATCATTAGATGAAGTATTGTCAGCCATTATTATTTTTTGTCTAGTATTACTTCTATATTAATTTCTATTACTTTTCATTGCAACTATTCAGATGTCATTCAGTTATTATTTTATTATTACATGAAGCATTGTCAGCCAATATTAATTTTTTTACTAATATTTCTTTCATTTTAATTTCAGTTTCTTTTCAAAGAAACTATTCAGAATATCATTTTATTATTAGTTTATTATTAGAATAAGCATTGTCAGGTATTATTAACTTTATTAAGAATGTTTCTTTCATCTTATTTTTGTTGCCGCTTGTTGCCCTCTCTGACATAGACAGGTAACATCAATGTGATAATAAAAAGCTTCGTTCTCCAAAAGTGTCTCTCCTTTAGCCACAGAATACCTAAAAATAGGATGAGTTGCCTATCTCCTCCAGAATACTTCTTAGTCTCCAGTCAACCACATGTTGCATTGAACACCCGTATGCAAATTGCCTAAGCTGATAACACTACCAAAACAACAAGGAATTCTCAAATGTTATACTCTCGACCACTTTAATAGAATTTGCACTTGTGTATACATGTGTTGCTAGCCTCTTGCTACTCTATCCGTATTTTCATGGCAGATGTTTGGGCAAGCTACAATCCTTGGCTCTACCAGGTTCGACTTTCATAACAAGGACCCACCACGCCATGTACACTGAGTTAACTCATCTTCATTCCTTTCATATTACATTAGTGAGGGAAGAGTTCCACTCAAACAGCTTCTTCCCTGGATTCCCGAGAGGATGCTTCCATGATCAATACAATCTTAACCTTTCCAAGTCTAGAGCCAACTGTTATTTATCCTACATATACTAATAATACTTGCTCCCTTTATATTCTCTTACAACACCTTCATTTATTAACTCTCTACCTTAAGTGCTTCTTGGGCCTTGTATTGGGTGAGAAATAGTAAAAAGAAACATCTAAATAAGGACATATCTGCATACACACTTTGTTCACCTACTCTTGTGTTTTTTTATTTAGTTTGCTAAGGCAATAAAAAACTGGTGTTGTTAGTTAACCAATATTGCTTGTAATTGTATTCTCTCTCCTGTTTGAGAAATCACCTCCACAATCTTTTGAACTGGACTAGAAGTTTCCTGTTTAGGATTAGGTTTCCGGTTCCTTCTAAAATCTTCTCATTTTCTTTCACACGCCCCTTACATTATTGTCTTACTTGAAAAAATTTAAAAAAACTCCTATGAATACTAATATTATTATTACTTTTTAAAATAAAAAATCATTTAACCCCAAGCAAGGTGATGAAACCACAAAGATGAAAGGAGTTACTGAGCATGAAAGAGTCTGAAAAAAAATATATTAAGGAGAGAGAACGATAAAGGAAGAGGAATTAAGAAGACAGATGACAATTGATATTGCATTTAGTTTTTTGAACTTAGTTTAATTTTTAGTTTAATCTTTCAGTAATAATTGCTACCAAAATCATAATCTTGCTCTATTCAAGTAACAAAAATAAGATAAAAAAGAAATTAGTCAAAAATTAATAATGACAAAAGTTCATAAAAATGCAGACATCTTAAGACTGTTATGCATTTTTCTACAGGGTGTAAACAATCAATAAAAATAAGATGAAAGACAAGCCAAAATGAATAATAATGATAATGCTTCCTCCCCAAAAGTTCAGGAAATTTAAGACATTTATGTCTACGACTTACAAGCAACAGAAATAAGATGAAAGGAAAATTGGTCAAAAATTAATAATAATGGCACTTATTTAAGATGGCATCATCATTGTAAACAAAAGTTTAGCTTTCAAATTTGTTTTGGTGATCATTAAATATTTGGCAAGAAGTATCTTCAGATTAAAGACGTTACTCAAAATAGAATCAAGTTTCTGCAAGTTGCAGAATGAGATTTTCAGTGTGTTTGCTAAGGCGATTATTTACACTGTGCATTCATCTTAGTATGAACTGGAAGCTATCAGCATTTGATGAGTAATCTCTGAGATTCTGATTTAATATTAGACAAAGGATCAGACTTGCACAAAGCATTTCATTGCATTCATCTCTTACGACTTGGCTACAAAAGTGTAAGACGATTAGCAATTACAGACTGAAACACAGACAGATGAAGTTGATACAAGGATGTGCAGGCAGTGTAATGGATAATGGCTCAGAATTAAAGATTCAAGAGCTGAGTTCAAATTCTTGTCAAGTTTGTGACATTCACTTATGCCCAAATACCCTTGGGTAAGTTATGAATCTATCTCTTCTCTCCCAACTAGGGGTTAAATAGTACAACATTGTTATTCTCAAAAAAGATTTTAATGCAATATTCACTCAGAAAAAAATATTTCTATAATCCAAAATATTTTATTACTTCAAATGTTATTACAGTGGATATTTGAAATAATAAAAATGTTGGAATAAAAATATATCCATTAATTCTTTAAAAATCCAAAATAAGTTCTGGCTTTAAATAACCCACAAAGGTTTGATAAGCTGCAAACATAAAAGTAATGCATGGGGTTGATGCAAAAATTTCTAGTATTTTTCACAAAATCTTTTATTTCTGTAAAGGATGTACAGTTGGTATAATGGGTAGTTGCTTGAAATGAGAAATTGGTGAACCAAGTTCAAATCCCAGTTGAGTTCATTACATTCACTTATACAAAGGTATGAATCAATCTCTCCTTTCACCAGCTATGGGTTAAATAGTGAGACTTGTATTTGTAAAAATCATTATCTCCAAAAAAAATGTTAATGCAATATTCACTCACAAAAAAGAATTATTCTTACAGTTCAAAATATTTTTCAGCTTTAAAAAAATCCATAAAGGGTTGTTAAGACATAAAAAACAAATCAGTCAATCAATGGAGTTGATGCAGAAATGTTCAGAATTTTTCACAGAATTATTTATTACTGTAAATTCAGTCATGAAATTATTTTCCATATTTTCCTTTGTTCTTTTTCTATGACCATCTTTCAAATAAATTGTACGTTCTATCATATAACGTTGATGCAGAAGTTTCTCGTCATTCTTTTTAATAAAATATTTTCTTCATATAAATTCATAGCATCATTATTCAGTTATTATTAAATCTGTCTTATTTACATGCATAACAGATGATGAAAAAAGTGACACTGAAATCAAAAGCTACATTAGAAACAGGAATATTTTGTTAGAAACAAAGAAAAGCATGCTGAGCTGCAATGTGGTATATCAATCCTCCTATATGTCAGGAAGTGCTTAATAATGTCATTGCAGATAAAGAGAAAATATGAAGCAGCAGAGATGTTGTTCTACAGAAAGAAGCTGAGAATACCATAGACAGAACATGTGAGCAATGAGGATATCTTAAAGAAAATGGGAACAAAATGAACAATAAAAAAAATGGAAGATGTAACTTTCTTTTTTAACATTATTTTATGTGACGTAGGCAATGTATGTCTAAGTGAAAAAAAAAAAAATGAAAAAAGGAAAGTCGACTGTTCACATGCAAGACCTAGCGCCTATGAATATCAGGGAGCTGTAAACAGCTATTGAGATCTTCCCAGGGGTCTTTTGGCCACTTTTGGAATCAGTATCATATCAAGATACTGCAATTTGCCAAGCTAAAGAGATCCACATTTACACTAGGCATCTAACCCATAACTTTTGAGAGTATACATATTAACATTTGTTATACATGTACCTGGATGTAGCATAATGAATATACATGCAGAAAGTGGAACTGGCAAGCCAAGTTCAAATCGCAGCCTAGTCTGCTATATTCACTTTCATATAAAAGCCCTTGGGAAAGCTCCATCTCTTCTCTCTCCAGCTATGGATGAAATAGCAGGGTAGACTGGGATCTCTAGCCTTGGGTAGCAGCCAGAAATACTACTCTGAATTCAAAAGTCATAAAGAAAGCAACAGGAAACCATAACTCTATCTTTCCAAAATAGTTATGTTAAATGACAGATAATAAGAAAAAGGAAACTGTGGAGGGTCATGATCACCTATATTCTGAAGAAATATAGCATTTTAAAAAAATTATTTCCTGCCTTTATCTGTTTCTCTATTGTCTCACCTCTTTTTATGTCTATTGACTATCTTCTCCCCTCCACCAACTATTGGTTAAATAATAGGGTAGACAAGGCTCTGTTGCCTTCAGTAGTAACCAATGTAGGAGAAGAATTACTTCTAATTCAAAAATATGAAGAAAGCAATGAGAAATGATTCCACTATCTTTTCTAAGAAGTCATGGCAGTTCATATATAATAAATAAAAGGAAATTGTGGAGTGCCATGATTGCATACATCCTGAAGGTTCATAACATTAAAACAAAAATGCAGACCAAATTTAATTCCAGCTTTGAAATGTTGAGTTCCTCAATGAACTGAAGAGCTAAATTTATTATCTCTTTGTTTATCTCAGTGTCTCTAGATAGATTGAAACAGCTGAATGATTCCAAAATTTGAATCTGTGTAAAATTAAAAAAAATAATTGAAATGAAATGGTTAATTTCAACAGGCTTGGGAAAAAAAGATTTCATGTAATTTCATTAAAGAAATATTAAAAAAAGAAGAAAAATTTGAATCATAAATATTAAAAGATGAAGAATGAAACCAGTAAAAAAAACAATCAAAACTGTACTAAAAAAAAAAGAGTTAAAAAAGAAAACTTTGTAACAAAACAAAAAATAAACATAAAATTAAAAAATGAATAAAACAAAAAAGGAATGTAAAAATGTTGAAAACTTATTTTAAAAATGCAAAATGGAAAAAAACGACAGACCAAGAGTGAAAATCAATGACAAAAAATAATTTGAATGAAAATGTATAAAGAAAAAACAGAAATGCAAAAAAAAAAAAAAAATACAGACAAAATTAAGAAAAAAAAAAGAGGCATTTAAAATATGTTTGAAATTTGAATTTTTAATTCATGAAAGTGTACATTTATGGATAAATAAATAATAAATTGTTTCCAACAGGTATTATTGGATGCTATTAAGGACCAGAAACAGCAAATATTAAAGGATTTTGTATAAAGATTCAGTCATTTGTAGTTCTTTGTTAGGCATTTCTTTAATTATTTATTCAATATATTTTACCATTTTCATGGTTTCTAATGCATATTTAAATATAAATTTTCCAATGTCTGAGTAATTTCAACTTTCATAAACCATTATCAAAGAATTTTTGTTTTTCTACTATGTCAGTTTCATCATTTTTCAAATATTCCATCTTCACATGAGATATCAATTTATGAAAATGTCACATCTTCACATGACAGTTCATGGTATTGTGTCATTTTTTTAACTTATTTATAAATACATTTAATATGTTTGATCCTAAATTTGATAATATTTTATAATTAATACTTATAATATTTGTAGTTGATTTTTACACTTTATGTGTTATTGGTAAGAATTTGTTGTATTTCTTGTGTTTTATTGTTGTGCTGGTTGGTGATATGAACTATTATCAGATAAGAGGCATGTTAATTGGTGTGATAATGTAGTACTTGTATAACCAATGCACGTGTTGTTTGATTTAGGTAAGCCGAAATCTTCAGTCACCTTCAAGACGATAAAGCAGACAACCACTTGCTTGCTGGCCTATGTAAGTACAGTATTCGCTCTAGCAGAAACCCATTTACGTTTTTCATTTTTTATTTTTTATTTATTTTTTTTTTTCATTTTTAAATTTTTTCTATTTCTCCCCCCCTCCCCCAAGGCATTTTGTCCCAATGATTCCCCTTATTTGATAGTTTAGTAAGAAACCCCGGTTCGAAAGTTAAAAAAAAAAGGGGGAAAACGGGAAAAATGGAAAATTGAATGTCTTTAACTAGATGCGATAATAAATCTGCGTAACCATTTTTTTTTTTTTTCTCTCAATTTCTTTTCAGAATAGACAATGGGACTTATACTAAGTTAAAACTTAATGTGATAGGATATAGGCAAGTGTGATCCAGGACTCCTTACCTGTTATCTCCCCACCCCCAATCCTTCCCTCTGTTTTGTGTCGTCCTTTTTTGTGTTAACCTTTTTTGTGTTACCTGTAATAGGAGTAGGTAGTCTCTTCTACCGCCCGGTCAACACTCCTCCCCCTTCTTCTGGACATGAGTAGAGGCCCACACCTTGTTTCTTGTCTAGGAAGTGGTTCCCGGTACTGTTTCTCTCTCCGGCTTCTGTATTAGTGCAGCTCTGTTTCTCCCGTGATGTGTGCAGTCTGTGGCAACATCTCTTCCATCTGAGGGTACACGGCTGACAGTTCTCTGGTTGCTGTTTCCGACTGGTAGTTAGGAGCCCTAACTCTTGCGTAGCGTCTTGAGCGGCTGCTCTGATCAACAGTTGTATAATACCGGGGTGTTTGTAGTGACATGTCGCGCATGGAAAGGTGTCCCTGCAGTCACCTCTGGTGGGCAGCCCTGAGGCCACATAATGATGCAGATTTTGCCAACTCCTCTCTGTCTGCATCACGGTCGAAACTGTCTGTTTCTTTTACTTCAGGCCTTCTCATCTTACAAACAAAATTCAACATGAGTTACAAAAACCAAAAGATTAACCCTAAACCAGCGTCTCAAAAACCACCTAAACCCCTCAACATTTCGTTCTCCAACATCCGGGGCATTAGGACAAACTTCTTCAGTCTGGAATCTTTCCTCTCTGCAAACGGCCCGGATGTACTGGCTCTCTGTGAGACGAACCTTACCTCATCTATCCCCTCTTCTGATATCTTGATCCCCGGCTATCTTCCTCTCCTCAGAAAGACTCTCTAACCCACATGCATGGTCTTGGTGTCTACGTCAAGGAACATCTCCCTCTGGCCAGAGAGTCCTCTTTCGAATCGCCTGACCAGTCATACATGTGTCTCTGACTTTCTCTCCTCAATGCGGTAAGCTATCTCTTCTTCCTTTACCGCTCTCCATCCTCTCAAGACTGTGAGATACTTGATAGCATTTCTGACAACATAGACAAGGCTCTCTCCCTCCACCCGTTTGCTCACATTTTTGTGCTTGGAGACTTTAACGCCCATCACACTCTGTGGCTTAAGAATGCTACTACTGACCATGCAGGCATTCAAACGCTTAATTTTTCAATCTCCCATTCCCTCACACAGATAGTTAACTTCCCCACTCATTTTGCCTTCAACCGGGAAGGTAAAGCCTCTCTACTCGACTTGTGCTTTACCTCCATCCCCGAATCCTGCAGTGCCTCGCAACTCTGCCCTTTTGGTAACTCTGACCATGCAGTCGTATCAGTTAACAACTCCTTTAACTCCACCCCCTATAAAGAACCTCCTACCACTAGAACTTCGTTCTATTATCAACGAGCTGATTGGGACGCGTTCCATGATTTCCTCCGCGATGTCCCCTGGGATGGAGTCTTTAAGCTCCCCGTCCAAGAATGTGCTTCTGAGGTCTCTTCCTGGGTTAAAGCTGGAATCGACGCTTTCATCCCATCAAGGAAATATAGGGTCAAGTCGCGCTACTTCCCCTGGTTCTCGGCTGCTTGTTCAGCCGCCATCGCCCATAGGGACCACTACTTCCACTTATACCGTAGCGACATGTCTGACTGCAATAGACGTCTCTTTACCTCCGCCCGTAATGAATGTAAGCATGTCCTCAATGATGCTAAGTCACTATTTGCGGCTCGAATGAAGGAACGTATTGCATCTCGCAAATTTGGCTCCAAAGATTATTGGCGTCTCTGCAAGAGCGTATTGAACAATTGCAAACCCTCTATACCTCCTTTATTCAACCAGTTCGAAGTCCTGACCTCCTCTACCGACAAGGCCGAATGCTTTGCTCGGAAATTTTCATTCAACTCTATGCTCGACTCTTCCGGTGTACCCATACCCAACTTCCCTCTTAGAACTGAGGCCATATTGAGTGGGTTAAACATAACCCCATCTTTAGTACTGGGCGTTATCTCTAATTTAGATCCCAACAAAGCTAGTGGCTGTGACGGGATACCAGCCATTGTCTTGAAGAAATGCGCGCCTGAACTGGCGCCCGCCCTTTCGAAACTCTACAACTACTGCCTCAAGGAATCTTGTTTTCCTGTGCTGGAAGTCCTCTTCGATCGTTCCTGTCTTCAAGAATTCCGGCGACCCCTCTGACCCTTCCAACTACTGTTCTATCAGTCTCCTTCCCCTCTTCGGCAAAGTCTTCGAAGCTCTAATCAATATTGGGGTAGTTATTCACCTCACATCCCATAATCTGCTCTCTGACAAGCAATATGGTTTCCGCTTTGCCCGATCTACAGCCGATGTGCTCACAGCCATCACTGAAACAGTCTACCGAGCTCTCCAAAATAATGGGGATGCCCGAGCCGTGGCACTTGACATCTCCAAAGCATTTGATAGGGTTTGGCATGCCGGCCTTCTTTGCAAGCTTCAGGGTTATGGCATTACCGGTCGATTATATAACCTAATACAATCATTCCTGTCAAACCGAGAATTGAAGGTCGTTCTCAACGGATTCTCCTCCAGTTCCTATCCCACGAACGCAGGTGTCCCTCAAGGCTCCATCCTAGGCCCCACTCTATTCCTTATCTACATAAATGACCTTCCCGATGCCGTAACTTCCCAAGTAGGCATCTACGCGGATGTCACCACAATTTATTCCTGCCTCAAAAACAAATCTAGTCTTGCTGACAAAACTCACCATGCCATGCGTCTCGAAAAGGACCTCCAATCGATTGTGAACTGGGGCATGAATTGGCTGGTCAACTTCAACGCTTCGAAGACAAAACTGCTCTCTATTAATCACCACAGAGAGCCTTCCCTTCCCTCCATTAGAATGTCTGACGCTCAACTTCTCAAGAGCAACTCTCTGCGGCTTCTCGGTCTCACGTTGACTGCTGACCTGAGATGGAATAAATACATCGAGTCAATTGCCTCATCCACTGCGAGGAAAGTTGGCTCCCTGAGCAGCGCTAGGAAGTTTTTCCCCCTGAGTCGATCCTCCAGCTATACAAATCCACAATTCGCCCTTGCATGGAGTATTGCTGCCATATATGGTCTGGCGCCCCTTCTGTTTGCCTCGGGGTTCTTGATAGGCTCCAGAGGCGGATATGCAATATGGTTGGCCCTGCCCTGGCGTCTCGTCTACAGTCACTTTCTCACAGACGCGTCATCGCCTCCCTCTGTCTGTTCTACAAATACTTTCATGGAAATTGCTCCGAGGAGCTGCATTCGCTGGTTCCCAGACATCATGAGTTCCAGCGCCCTACAAGGCTGGCATCCTGCTCTCACCCCTTCACTGTCGAAACTCCTAAATGTAGCCGTCTCTTCTACTCTAATAGCTTCATATCTCACACCTCTCGCCTGTGGAACTCCCTTCCCTTCTCCTGTTTCCCTGCGAGCTATAATCTCCAGCTATTCAAGTGTAATGTCAATCGACAACTCCAGTTGCCTTGATCTATCCACTACCCTCATCCTTTCTTCTATCACTCCTATCTGATCTTGCTATATCCTGTAACCCCTTGCATCCTAGTAGCTTCCCGCCTTGCTTGGGGTGAAACGCTTAAAAAAAAAAAAAAAGTATTAATCCAGATAAGTTTGATTAAATAGAACTGACAAGGTCTGTCTGTTTAATTTTTTATTATACTTTTACAACTTTTGCATAAGATGTTGAGTATTATGTTTGAAGTTGGGGATAATCTGTCCCGGGTTCATATTTAGTTATTTTGGTTCAAGTACTTTCAACTTTCCATTCATTATCAACAAACAATGTATCTGTGTGGTTGTTTTAACTCTTTTGTTGGCATCTTGGTATTCATTAGGATGCTGGACATTTGAAATTGTCTAATGTGACATCATTTGTAACTGCTATTGGGAATGAGGCAGTACAAAAAGAATACAATTTATTTTATTTCATCAATTAATTATTTGTTAATTATTAATACTAATATTATAAGAAATTAAACAATCTGAAAGAAACCTTTAAGAATAACTCTGTCCTCCAACTTACTCATGATTCACTGTCATTAACTGTGTTAAAACATGGCATTTTTAATATGACCCAAACAAAATGCCAGTGCAAATATGGGGAAACAAAGAATTCAGTTTCACTGAAAAAGCACATGTCTTGCTTGTTTAAGACAATGATGGTGTGTTTCATTGATTATCAGAGGATAGTTTTACTACAAATTCTTAGCATAATGACAAACTGTCAATCAACATGTTTATTTGGAATGGCAGAAACTGTTATGGAAATCTGTTTATTGGACAAAAACACTTTAACTCTGACCTGACAAGTGGATTCGCTACCATTACAATGAGACTACCCATCATGCATCAGGATTTCACAAGTTCCTGGCAAAGAAATCCATTACAAAAATGGGCCATCTACCTTATTCACTAGATTTAACCCAATGTGATTTTTGGTTGTTTCAAAAATAAAAAAAATGTCCAGAAATGAGAAAGATTTACTAACATTTGTAACATCCAACAACATATGACTACATTCCTGAAAAGCATTCTGAAAAAAATGTTCAATGTTTCTATCAAAGGCATGATTTCTGTATTATTCCAAAGAAATAAGAAGCTGATATTGTTTCTGTTTATCAGACAAAGACCATCTTTGAGAACCTTTTTCTTATTCCCAGATCCTCTGTTACACTGTTTCCCTATTGACCTTCACTTCTACTATCAGATTCATGTGAATGGCCTTGTCAAACTCTTTTTGACTTTGCTTTCTATCACCCTGAGCTGAAGACCCTTAGTCTGCACCCACACAACCTGCAATGAAAAAATACTTGCATGTATCATCTTTCAAGGATCAGTTAAAGACATCTCTAACACAAGCCAACATCGACCCTGAGATCTGGGAAATCCTTCCTGCAAATCGGCCTTTGTGCTATAGGACCATCATCTGGCGGTGTTGGCAAGACTTTCAAACCCAACCATCAACATTATGAGTATCTGTGATGTGCTGTCAGGAGTGCCCGACTCGTCCAGCTGTGTCCACTGCCAACACTTCTCTGTGACTCCTTCTCATGACTCTTTAAGAGTAAACTGGGCCTTCACAGCCATCTCTGTCACTGCCACCAGAGAGGAGAAAGGAAATAAAGAGAGAGGATGATGATTCCAATGCTCAGATGCATATTTAATAAGTGATCTAAGCATACTGATATTCACACACTGTCCATTTTTGCTTCTGTTCTTTGTGTTTTTAGTTCACTTCTTGTGTCATTGTACACATCTTCTTACCTTTCCTTGAACCCCTGTGTGACTCAGAAACACTCAGAACATATTTACTGTAAGCCATTTTAATTCGTTTAATGTCCTACAAGCAGTTTTACCAGTCTTCACGCAAAAAAGTGTTAATCAACAGCAGATTCTTTTTACTCATTATGGAAATTTACTGCCATAGTCTAAGCTGAGAGCATCACATGCAGAGGCAAAAGCTAACTTTGTCTTTATAATACTGGGCAAAATTACGCTTGCCTTTGACATTTTCGAGAAACAAAGTTGTTTTTCATTATATCTGGACTAAAAGGCCTGTTCAAACAATCTCTTTGCTACCATTCTCAAAAATAAATGACTGTTTTTGACAGCTTTAATTTCTGAAGCCAGTTGATTGAGAATAGTTTCTCTTGTGTTACAAAGATAAAAAAAAACAAATATTGGTGATCTTTGGTAATGAAAGCATATTTTAATTGACCAGTAATATTTCTTTAAAGAAAATTGTCTGAGAGAATCCAAGGGAAAAATATTATCCTGATCATCTGTCACTGTCAAACATGGTCAAGGGGATATTTTAGTATGGAGTGATTGTCCAGCCAAAAAAGACTTCACAGCTAGTTATATATTTAAATATATGCCATTCCATATCTGTCTATATTTCTGAGATGAGGTATTATGTCCACTATTTACATTATTTGGATTATTGTCCTCATCTTTGTCTCCATATTTATTACAACATTTTGGCCGTTGTACGCTCTGGCCTTCTCCCAAATAAGACAAACCCCCCCGCCCAACATGCAGGAGAACATCACTAAAGACTGTGTGTACGCTATCCCATACAGCTGCAGAAAGAAATATAAAGGGGAAACAGGCTGCCCCCTTAAGGTAACACTTCAAGAACACCAGAAAGCTGTAGCACAAGGGGCAATGGAAAAATCAGGTGTGGCTGACCATATATGGAGAGAAAAGGGAGATCATTGTCCTCTGTTGGATCAGGGTGAGATCATAGACAAACAACATCATTGGAAAATTCATAAACTTAAGGAATCAACAAATATGCTAGGCCACAAAAAATCTCCTGAGCCAACCAAGTATAATAAATGAATATAATATGGGAACCAGTAATAAGGAGTGCCAGAGAAAAGCAATAATAACAACGAAAATTGCAATATGAGCTCTGCTAAAAACATGTATGATAACAGCAAAAAATTGCAATATGAGCACTGGTTTAAAACGGTTGCTGAAGACATTAGGTTTATAATACTCAGAAATTCATACACAGATGTCCTCAAGGACACATGGCACAGTTGATAAAGGCATTAGTTAGATCCAGTGATAGGACCCAAAGAGTGTGAGTTCAGTACCTGGTTAAGGCGGTGGAGAACTTGGAGAGGGGAATTAACAGGAGATAACTGATATCCATTAGATATGGCATGTGGAACTAGAACAGTCTACCCTAGTGAGCGAAATAAAGGGTTCAGTTCGATATGCTATTCCATCCATAGAATCAGCATGTCTCAACTTGTTTAATATGTGTCACAGATTTTCTTTCTCCACGGCAGCTTAGTTTTGATGCCTTTTACTTTTGATTTTCAATATAGTCACCTTTTATTCATGCACCTGATTGATCTTTTCTCTCTTACAATTGTGCAGACTGGTATTTTAGTTCAGTTGTTCAACATTTGCCATGATGACATGAATTATTGTTATTTCTATGAAGTAACATTACCAGAAAAATAATGATTTGTATACTGACAAAATATACAAAATTTTCCTTTGTAATATTTTGAAAAGTTATCATACTATATATATATATATATATATATATATTAGTAAAATTAATGACAAAATGGAAAAAAATTGTTTGATGGGTTTCATCCTTTAAGACTCAGTTATGTGCCATGTATGATACATGCTTAAGCATCTTTCGATACATGACTGATGAGGCAGATTTTTTCCCGCAGTAGGATGCCATTTCTTTTTGCAGTAGACCAGATTCCATCCAAGGCTATAGAACCCTGGTCTGTCCTGCTATTTACCACTATCTGGGGGAAGAAGAAGAGGATTCATATCTTTCCCAAAGGTATTAGCATATAAGTGAATATAATGGATTCGACTGAAATTTGAACTCAGCTCTCTGATTCCTCAATTCAAGATGTTACCCATTACTCCTTTAATTGTATGAAAGTAACGCTTCCGTTGACGTAAATACACAATACACATGTGTATGAAGGGAAGGGAATGCTGAAATTTTAAACTTATTAATTAATTTTTTTTTTTTAAATGTGTTTGTATATATATATGTCATCACATCAACAGAAGTCCTAAGTCCTAAAGGATGAAATTATGTCACACAAAATGTTTTCCACTTTTTCATTACTTTTCCTAACATTGTTCTAGTATATAAAAATTTATATATCATTTTCTCCCATATATATATATATATATATATATATATATATATATATATATATATATATACTCACAATTTTTTAAAGTTCTTGATTTGATGTCAGAGAAAAACAAATATATATATATGTATATGATATGCAGTGGTTATAAAGTATGTTTAAGTTGCAAGAATTCATTTAAATAAGTTTTGTTACATCCAGCCCATAAGGTAAACAACCTGCATTAAATATAATATTCATTACCATCGGAGATAACATTTTAACTATTTTGTGCATACTTTAATATGCCTATAAAATTATAAAATATTTGTTACATTCATTTTCTAGTATGAGCAATGTCTATTTAACCATTCAATTATACAATACACATATATTTTAATTTGAAATATAGCATTATAAAAGATGCCAGGATATAGCCAATAAAATTTTGTTAATCCTAATGACAGCATTTATTTCTTGAAAATGACTGAGATGGTTGAAAGTATTCAAAAATAAAAAGAATTTTATGAAGTTTATCCACAATTTTGATTTGGATATATGACAATTTACTTGAAAAATATAAAAAATTAAACAGACATCTTCAGCTGAATTTAACAAAACCTTTTTTGTTTTGATAAGTAGAAACTTATATATCACATTCTCCCATATATATATGGTGGCTTGATGATCGCATCTAGCATGAAACAGATTGTCGCCTCTAAGTGTTCACTTCTATGTTCACTTTTATATTTATATTTATATATATATATATATATATATATATATATATATATATATACAAGTACAGGATTGGTGTATATGGAATAAATTCCAATAACCAAAAAACTATTCTTAAAAGAGTGCTCAATACAGAGTAGAGCAAAAATAATTTATTTGAAAATTATAACATAAACATGTTGAAACAAAATGGCTATTTTTTGTAGTGATTTTATAACATGTTTATGTTAGAATTTTCAAATAAATTATATATATATATATATATATATATATATATATATATATATATTAAGGGATTTTTTTTTATCCAGCATTCTTTATTATTGCTATAAAGATTATTTTGAGTGGGTACCCATGTTTGAGTTGCTATCATTGATTTTTTTTAATATTATTTACTTAAATAGTGAAATTAATAAAAATCGGCCTAGATGTAGTACTTCTCAATCTAGGGTGGTTGTTGATTAATTATGAAACGATGCTGTTCTGATATAACTAAAGAGGGGAAAACATTTCATAGAGGGAAAATAAAAAATGAGAATATTCTATAATTATTGAAATTATCATAATAAAGTCGACTACTTCTACTACTGTAAAATCTTGATTTAGCCTTATCCAGAGAAACCATTCCAGACTTGGAGATAAGATGTTTTTAAGAATATCTTCTGGCACTAAGCAAAGTTTAGATTTCAACATAGTCTGGTGTATTTCTATTGAAAGCATCTTGGTGTTATGGCATATGTTACAATGGTTGCTGAGAATGGTCACATGTGTCTAGATGACATCTATGTAGATCACCTCTATGTATATAACATTTATATAGATCTATATAGATCACATCTATGAAGGTTTCATATATAAAGATCACATCCAGGTCAATCACACCCATAAAGATCACATCAGTGTTGATTACATGTATGAAGATCACATCTATGATGTCACCTAAGCATATTATGTCTATGAAGATCACGTTCACATTTATGTTGATCACATCCATGATGTTTACATCAATGTCAATCACATTTGTGTCGATCACCTCTATATAAATAATGTCAATGAAGATTCACATGTTGATCACATTTATGTTGATCATATCTATGATGATCAAATCTGTTTTGATCAGCTCTATGTAAAACATGTCAATGAAAATTCACATGTTGATCACATCTATATCAATTACATATATGTTGATCATATCTATGAAAATCATTTATATCAATGTATGTATATCACATCTCTCTCACTCACATCTCTATGGATCATATCGATGTTAATCACATCTTTGTCAGTCATGTACATCTATGAATTCTATAGAATTTATTATCTAAAATGTGGAAGAAAATTCGCAACTTAAAAATTTTCCATAGAATAACTTCTGATGTGATAATGACTTTTCTGACTAGTTTGAGGCAATTGAAATTTGATTCTACAGAAGAACGCTGAGAATATCATGAACTGAACATGTGACTAAACAACAAAGTTTTAGAGGAAATGAAAACAAAAAGGACACTTATTATTAGCATATGAAGGAGATATCTGAAATTTCAATGAATTTACAATGTTTAGCATAGTCTGGACAATCTCCTCACGGAAGGAGAAGAGACTTAAAGCAACAGAAATGTGGTTCTACAGAAGAATGCTGAGAATACCATGGATTGAACATATGAGCAAGAACAAAGTTTTAGAGGAAATGGAAACAAAAAGGGCACTTATATTTAATATCAGAAAGAGATAGTTGAAATTCCTTATGAGGAAAGAGGACTTAGAAAATTTGATACTCACAGGACATACTGAAGTCAAGACAGAAACAGTGTGTCACCTACCTAATGAGCTTGCGTATATGGTTGGCAGAATAGGGGTTAGAAGAGGTAGCAAAAATACAAACTTTACTAAGATCTACAAAGGACAGGACATTGTGGAGAGCCATGATTGTTGATGTTCTGAAGGGATACAGTACATAGAAGAAGAAGATTTATATACATTTCTCACTGGCTTGGATATATTTGTAAAAATTAGTTTACCAAAACATTACAAATATTAATAATCTTAAATGGAAAGAGTAAAAAAAAGCATAAATAAATAAAACTGGAATCTTTTGAAATGGAAGGAGATATTCTATAATCAGTGAGATAAGATAATCGTTATAAAACGAAAACAAATGTTTATACTGTAAATAATTTATTTTTTACATCATTATTGATAGAATCATTTTAATCCTGGAGACAAGATGTCCATAAGGGCTTCTCCAGGCATCAACTTGGGAAGCCACAGAAATAGATTGACAGAAAGAGTTGTCATTTGTAAATATCTATAAAAAGACATTGGAACAATCATTCAGAAATCTTAGCAATATTTGAACTATGAGTGGTTTGCTATCAAATCTTCAACGGCATTAGACAGGAAACAAGGAGACCATATCAGAAGTTCAAAACTCTTGTTTCTTTGCTTTCCCTTTATATTTCAAATGTTTCTTTATTCAAACCTCTTGACCACAAAATATCTAAAGCATCAAAATGTAAAACTTAAAATAAGAAAAAACAGAAAAAACTGCAATGTATGTGTATTTTATTGAACAGTAAATATATTTTTCTTCTACACAACTAAAGGGTGGTTAGTGTAACAGCAATCAATGCAAAAAGTAAAATAGGAGAGCCAAGTTCAAACTTGGCTCTATTTTCTTTTCTCTTTCATGCTTTTTAAATCTTTATGTATTGCTCACATTTTCTTTTCTCATTTGATTTTATTTCTTTTATGATTTTTTCACTCCTTCATTCCTTCCTTCCTTCCTTTCTTTCTTTCTTTCTTTCTTTCTTTCTTTCTTTCTTTCTTTCTTTCTTTCTTTCTTTTTGTTCCAAGTTTTTCCTACATTGTCTCTTTTGGATACTCACTCTTTCTGGATTTTCTTCCTTCTTTCTTTCTTACTGATTTTTTTTTTGGCCCCCTCCTCTCTTTGATATCATAACACATGATTTTCTTTCTTTCTATCTATCTTTCTTTCTCTTCATTCTTTTTGGTATACCCTTTCTTTTTCTGTTTTCTTTTCTCTTTTCTTTCTTCCTAATTTTTTAAATTTTATGTATTGTTCACCTTTTTCTTCTCTTATGTGGCTACAATTAGATCTTTCTTTTTTTCTTTTCTCTCTCATACCTTTATACATAATTTTTTTATTCCTGTCATTTGGTTTTGATCAAAATTTACTGTCCTTCTTTCTTTCTTTCTTTCTTTCTTTCTTTCTTTCTTTCTTTCTTTCTTTCCATTAGTTCTTGTCTCTCTTTGTATGTCCTCCCTCTCTCTTTCTATTTCTGCATTCTTTCTATTCATTTCATCCACTTTCAACTTTTGCCTTCTCTCTCAACCAATTCCATTAAAAAGTCCCCTGAAATTAAGGGCAATGGAGAATGGCTTTTTATGTCTCAACAGTTTAACTCATTTTGAATTATTGTCATGTCGTTGTCTAATTAAGGAATGTCTTGAGTTCACTGTAAACATTGAATTGTTTGGAAGTTTTAATGTTAAAAAAAAAGAGAAAAGAGAGTTTTTTTCTTTTAATTGAAAAAAAATTGTTCTGAAACCAATATTAACTCAGCATAAATTGGCTGTGATTGACAAAGATGACTTAACTCACAAGTTTAAAATTGTTTATGCAAGATTTTAAATAGAAAGCATTTACAATATGAAACAAATTAAAAAGAAAATACAATTTGTCTTTAAGTGAAACAAAAGCTTTTGCTGAGAATTTTGGTGATAACAAATTTTAAAGAAAAATGTCTAAATAGAAAATAGTGAGCCTCGTATAAAATGTCTATGTTAACAGCTATCATTCCTCATAACATAGACGTATTTTAATGGTTATTACAAGTTAAAGTATCGTAAACTATCAAGATGTTGGAGATAAAATTCATATACAGAAAGTGCTGGAAGAGGAAAAATATATTCAAAATACTATTCAACACACATGTCTATACATATATATATATATATATATATATATATATATATATATATATATATATATATATATAATGTACTGGGGCAGCACATCATTATTTAAACAAATATTGTTAAATATAACAGACAACAAATGTCTATTATTTGTGATCATGAGCCGTTCAAAGCATCGTATTCAATAAAATAACCGTTGGCTTCAACCATGTCCTTCAGATGACTTTGAAATCTCTTGCAACTCTTCTGGATGGTCTTCCCAATGCTCTGTCCTTGGACCTGCTTTGTTTCCCAATGTCATCAATGACATTTCCAATAATGTTATCAGTTCCTAACTCAGTATTTATTCTGATGACACATGTCAGGTGGCTTACTCACTCTAATGTCTCTGACCTTGCTAGCATCCAAACCTTCAACAAATAGTAAACTTCCCCACATGTTTGCTTAATAATTCTGATGGACATTGATCTCTTCCTTACCTCCACCACTGTCATGTGCTGCAGATCTGTCATCTTGGCAACTCTGATCATATAGTCTGTAGATATCTATTTCCACTCTCCCACATGTCACAAACCTCTCATGAATTTCTTTCTGTTATCAATGAAATGATTGGGACTTATTTTGTTACTTCCTTTGTGATGTCCCCTGGAAGGATATTTTTTAATTCATTTTGTTCAGAAATGTACCACTAAGATTTCTTCCTGGGTGAAGAATGTCATTTCGTTCATCTCCCTATTCTCACCTGCCTATTCAGTCAGGTTATACCAGAGTGACAGTTCTAATTGTAACAGTTGTCTCTTTGTCACTGCTGATAATGAGTGCAAGCGTGACCTTAAAAAAGCAAAGTTGCTATTTGCTGATAGAATGAGACACCATTTTGCCTCTTTCAAGTTTGGTTCTAGGGATTACTTGCAGCATATCCTCATTCCTTCCTCTCTTCAATAAGTTCAAAGTACTAATACATCTACTGCAGATATGGTAGAGTGCTTTGCCTGGAAATTCTCTTGCAAATCCATTCTTGACTCATCTGGAGTACTTCTGCCAGATTTCCCCCCCCCCTCCCACTAGAACGGAGGCTTTACTGAGTAACATATGAATAACCCTGCTACTGGTTTCTGGCATCATCTCTGAATTAGATCCCCACAATGCAAGTGGATCTGAGGAGATCACAGCTGTCATCTTGTTCTCTCCAAAATTTGCAACGATGCTTCCTGCTTGTTCGAAATCCTCCTCTGTAGTTCCTGTTTTTAAGAACTCTGGAGAACCCTCTGACACCTCAAATTATCACCCTGTTAGCCTCTTACCTCTTTTCAGCCAAGCATTTGCGGCCCTAATCAACACCGAATTGATTAAGCATCTTACTTTATGCTACCTCCTTTTGGAGAAACAATATGAGTTCCTTTTCACCAGGTTTACCACCAACATGTTAACGACCATCTTTGAAGTTATCTATAACACTTTAGATAAGAATGGTGAAGCTTCGGCTGTGGCTCTACATATCTCAAAGCTATTTACCAGGATTTGGCATGCTGGCCTTCTACACAAGTTTGAGAGCTACCATGTTATAGGATGTATATTTGGCTTAATCCATTCATTCCTAAACAATCAAGTAATAAAGGTGGGTTTGAATAGGCATGCTTCCAGCACATTTCATACTAACATTGGAATCCACAAGGGTTCTATCCTTAGACCTATACTGTTTCTTATCTTCATCAATGATCTCGCTAATGTTATCAGTTCTCAACTAGGTATTTATACAGATGACATTACCATTTACTCCTGTTTTAGTAGAAAATCCAAAAGATTCAAAGAAGTAAACCTAGCAACTACTCTTGAAAAAAACCTCCAATCAGTGATTTACTGAGGCAAGAAATGGTTTGTAAATTTCAATCCCTCCAAAACTAAACTGCTTTTATTTAATCATCGCAGAGACCCTTTACTGCCTACCATCAGGATAGCTGATGCTGAAATTCAGGAGCGCAACACTCTGTGCCTTCTTAGCCTCATATTTTCCACTGACATGGAGTGGAGTGACTATATCAAATCAATAGCTGCATCCACTTTAAGAAAAGGGTCACTGTGTCATGCCAAAAGATTTTTCTTGTCATAATTCATCTTGCACCTTTATAAATTTGCTATTTGTCAGTGTGTTGAATCGTATTGCCAAATCTAGTCTGGTGTTGCTATTGTGCATCGTGAGATTCTTGACAAAATCTAGAGAAGTGTCTGCAATACAATCAATCCTGACCAGGTATCTTGTCTCCAATCACTTCCAACACGACATGACATGGCTTCCCTCTGTCGTTTCTACAAATATTTTCATGGCAACTGCTTAAATAAGCGTTTTTCCCTGGTGTCCCAACTACATGAATTTAAACATGCTACTAGATTGACAACTACATCTCACAATTTTACTGTTGAATGAGCAAGATGCAACTGCCGCTTCTACTCTAACAGTTTTTTTTCTCGCACTTTCCACCTTTGGAACTCACTTGTGATTTTTTTTGCTTCCCTGAGAACTACAATCTTTAAAAATTTAAATGCAACATCTATCACCATCTTCTGTTCCTTTTTTGTCCTTTCCTCAATCCTCCCAAATTTCAATCTTCTTTTTCACTTTCACTTTCACTCCCTGTAACCCTTGAGTTCCAGTAGAATTGTTACCTTGCTTGGAATGAAATAATTAACAAAATATGTATACTCCTTAAAACATAAGTGTATTCTCAAATATGAATATCCACTAATAATAACAGTTAATGTGAGAAAAAACTGACAGGATAAATAAATGAAAAATTCATTAATTCTTTATATATATATATATATATATATATATATATATATATATATATATATATATATATATATATATATATATATATATATATATGAAAAATGCTTATAAACATGAATATTTATACATACATATTTACAGAGGCACCTGCACACACTGCACTGATACACACACACACACACACACACACATATATATATTATGATCACAAGTCCCTATATATTATGATCACATGTCCCTTAACTCATTAGAGTTGTAGAGGTACCACATGAAACATAGCCACAGCAGAGATGGTATGTCATGGGCTTTCCTTCTCCCCGACTGGTAGCTACCCAAGGGTATAAATCCCAGTCTGTCCTGCTATTTAGCCATAACTGAGGGGAGTAGAGATGGATTCATATCTTTCCAAGGGTATTAACATGTAAGTGAATATAATGAACACAAATGGAATTTGAACTCAGCTCTGATTCATCAAGCCAAGCAGCGCACTCCATTACACAACAACATGCATATATATATATATATATATATATATATATATATATATATATATATATATATATAAAGGCATGGTGGAGTAATGGATAGCAGCTTGGATTGAGGAATCGGTGAGCCGAGTTCAATTCCAGTCAAATCCATTAAATTCACTTCTGTGCTAATACCATTGGGAAAGGTATGAATCCTCTTCTTCTCCCTCCGGCTATGGGTAAATAGCAGGACAGACTGGGGTCTATAGTCTTGGATGGCAACTGGTCTAGGAGAAGAACAATTCTGAATTCAAAACCTGCGGAGGGTCGTTTGGGGACCTTGTGGCACTTAGTAAACCAGGTCTCTGTATTCGGCCCTTCAAAAAGTGTGGCTGGTCCTGCACAAAACATTCACCACTATAATCAAATTTCATGTGCTGTTGTTGGGCTGTCGGTTTCCTGGGAACTGATCTGCTTGACCCTCATACGTTGAATTTGATGGGAATTTGATACGTTGATATTTGATATATATATATATATATATATAATATGTATATATATACATTTACTTGTTTTAAAAAGAAATATAGTGTATTAAAAATTAAAAGTGATTATACATATATATAAAAAAAAGTGATTATACAACACATATATATATACATATATATATATATATATATATATATATATATATATATATATATATATATATATATATATATATATATATATATATATATATATACATTTTCTTGTTTTAAAAAGAAATATAGTATATTAAAAATTAAAAGTGATTTTTTTAAAATCTTAGTTAAATAAAACGTATTCTAACCTAAACACCCCCTAAAAATCTTTAAGTATACAAATAGAAAAAATGCTGTAAGAATTTTTGCCGTTAACAAAAAATTTTTTTTTTAAATCCAGACGACATACATTTAACGGATGTCAGAATTCATTGAAAAATTCATCCCTACCCCTACCAAAACATAACTAATAACTGATACATGAAAATACAGCGATAATGAACACGCAAACACCCCTCGTCTGGATGAATAGATTTCTCTGTATCCTTGGAAACGTGAATTATGATTTTTTGCTGTGCCTTTAAAACCCAAGTAATTAAAAAAGTTATTCCAAAATTCGCTTGAGAATGACATGGAACTAATGTCTTTAATTAAATTACAAAATTAAATTCTAAGTTTTTAGCATCCATTTTTGAAACATGGTTAGAACTGTGTAGCGAAAAAAAATACATTTTTAAATCAATTAATTTATAATATTAATGCTCTGTAAATTTACATTGAGCACTATTTTGTAAAAATAAAAAATAAAAAAAATAAAAATATCTATAAGAACACCGGATTATATATCTTACTGTTCTTTCTTTTTATATATATAGGCTTTGTTGTGACCATTTCATCCGTTAAATTTTCTTCAGACTGGGCTTTGTTGATGTTGCCATGTCTACACATGCACACAAAACGAGAGATGCAGGTAGTTTCAAAATTTTTGAAAGAATATTAATGAGACAATATTTTTATTTTATTTTATTTCTTTATTGTTACAGTGTGGGATAGTCAGTGACAAAGTTAATGGAGAGAAAAAGTAAAAGAAAAGAATACAGATTATTTTGGCTAGATTGAGAAAAAAAAATTTCTTTCAAAAAATTTTGAAACTAACAGTGTCTCTTGTTTCGTGCACATGTGTAGACATGGCAACATCAACAAAGCCCAGGCCGATGAAATCGTAACAGATGAAACATGTCACAAAAAATCGTTTTCAGCTTGTCAGATTTTTCTATATACTCCTTGTTGATACATAAAATTATACAAAATTATATGTGTGTGTGTGTGTTGTCTGAATTTAATAACCTCAATATGCATGCTCTCAAACATGTATGTATATATATATATATATATATATATATATATATATATATATATATATATAATATTTATTTAAAAAATATGATTCCAAATTGCTACATAAGAGGTCTCATGTTTCAAAACAAGAGCTGAAAACTTCAATATAATCCTTTTTAAATTGAGTTTAAATTAAAATGGGCTCCATTCCATCTTCAAGCGAAATTTTTGTTGGAATAACGTATATCTGAAATTTACTTGTTTTAAAAATTGAAATCAAAATCTCCATGGTAACAGCAAGGGCGAATTGTTTAAATTGGGTAGGCGAGTGTAGGGTGTTAATTTTGTCTGACAAAACTTTTCATATATATATATATATATATATATATATATTCACCATTAATAGGGTTCTAGTTTATAATGACAACTATATGAAGGTTTGTACAAATTCCTCTAATTAATTGCTCCTACAAATTTAGCGCACAGTTATTTCTGATGATTTCCTTTCAATATATCTCATTCCGCTTTATCGTTTCCCTAAACCACCACTCTGCCGGTCAGATTCTTCTGTGAGCGTCCAAAATTGTTTGCCCAATTTATATTTAGATGATGTTGTTGCAACACCAAGTGAATTCAGCTGAAAATTGGCGGAAAGAAACAGCAGTGCTAAATTTACATGAATGATGGTCAGAGAAAGAGAGGCAGGAGAAAAGATGAGAGTACAAGAGAAATTAATATGAGTAATGCTTAGAAAGAGTGATCCATATGGAGGGATAAGGAACCATTGTAAATAAGTGAGTGAGAATTATAGACACAAAAGTAGAAATATAGATAAAGTAAGTGATTTTGATAAGAAAAAATGAATGAGAGGGGATAATATCGAGATGGATAGCTTGATAGAGTTTGATAACAGAGAAAGGAATAGAAAAAGAATGATAAGAAATCAATGAGAGGGAATAATATCTACATAGAGAGAGGTGTGTGTGTGTGTCATAACAGAACAAAGGAAAGAAAAAAACGGATCAGAAATGAATGAGTGGGAATTAAAACTAGAAAAAAAAATATATATATATATATATATATATATATATATATATATATATATATATATATATATATATATATGTGTGTGTGTATATATATATATGCTCTGGCATATCATAAAGGTATAGGATGCAGGTTTGAATCCTGTCAAAGGACGAATATTTTCTATGAAAATTTCTCGACATTCAGGCCGGTAAATGTTATTTAATACTGTTTATTATAAACAGAGCATTTACTTAAATACTTGTATCTATAAAAAAGAATGTTAAACATAAAAAAATGTCTTTAATAAATAAATTGTCGGACTTTGTCCATTTCTTAATATATATATGTATGTGTATATATATATATATATATATATATATATATATACATACATACATACATATATATATATATATATATATATATATATATATAGATAAATAGAGAGGCAGACAGACAGAGTGGGAGAAAGAGTGAGACCGGTAGGGGAAGTGAAAAGATTAATTACATTTTGGGTAGAAAATGATAGCTAGTTAGCTAGACAGATATATAGCTATAGCGAGAGGTATACACATTAAAGCAAAAAGAGAAAAATAGGTTCAGAGTCGGAGTGAAAGATAGAAATGACAAAGCTGTGAGAGAAACCAAACAGAGGATTAGCATGTGTTTGTGTGTGTGTGTGTGTATATATATATATATATATATATATATATATATATATATATATATGGTGAAAGAGAGAGATGTACACATATATATGGCAAGGTGTCAAGTGTATCTCAGCCTGACTTATTTTACAAAATTTAACTGAACATCATTCATTTTGTTGGGAATGGCTTCTTGAATTTAGAACTATTCAACCCATCATATATATATATATATATATATATATATATATATATATATATATATTCAGGTAAAATGAGAACAAATGGAGTATGATTCCACTGTATGTAACATTTAATTTAAAAGAGGGCTCAATACATAGTAGATCTAAATATTATTTATTTTAGGATATTAAAACGTTGTAAAAATCGCTACATAATTACAATTATGCTTCAACATATATATATATATGTGTGTGTGTGTGTGTATATATATATATATATATATATATATGTATATATATATATATATGATGTATGCTGAGGATATAATTTATTCTTTAAGGTAATATATTTTTATTATTTCAAATGTTATTTTTAGTGGATACCTATACTTGAGGTGATACTCAAAGCCTAGTAAAAAAAAAATTAATAAAGACAACCACTGGAGAGAATATTTTCTTTAATAAGTTTTCTTTGAGTATGCAGGCTGTTAAATAAAATAAATACTGTTTAAAATAAACTGAGCATCTACTTCAAATATGGATATCCACTAAAAATAATGTTAGAAGTGATAAAAATACTAAGGAATAAAAAAGAAGAACAAGGAAGGGAGAAAATCTGGAGAGAAAGAACAAAAGTAAGATATACATATATATAATGAATAAATTGTCATCTAATTTATGCAAAAATGAAAATAATACTGACATCTCATTTTAACAGATATATTTACCAAAATTACACAAAAATATCGAGAAATACCAAAGTGTAAATTTTTTCAATAAAATCGCCATTGGCTTTAACCATGGCCTCCAGATGACTTTGGAACCTCCTGGAACTCTTCTGGACAGTCTCCTTGTTTAAGTTGGTGAATGCTGCCATAATCTTTGTCTTCAGTTTATCTTTGGTTTTACAAGGAGTTTTATTGGTCTCTCACTCAACCCACCCCACAAATAATAATCAAGGGGGTTGCAGTCTGGGGAGTTAGGTGGCCAGATGTAAAGCATGATATAATTGCAGAAATTGTCTGACAGCCATGATTAGGTTCTCCTGCTTATGTGGTATGGTGCAGAGTCCTATTGCCAGACATAGCAGCCACCCTCTTGACCCTGTACCTCCTCAAGGCACTTGATATAGGCCTCTGTGTTGAGTCTGAAGTCCTGTGGGAAAATAAATGGAGGCATAATGTAGCCATCACTAGTGATCAATCCAGACACCATGATGTTAATTGGATATTTGGTTTTCATCACTCTCGCTACATCTTTTGGGGACACAGCATCCTCTGCACTGTCCTCAGATTGATGCTAAAACATACTGGAGCTTCTGGCATGAATGCCAAGCAGTAAAGCATGCTGGTTCAAAATTTCTGGTGGAATGAATTGCTTCCTGGTGCTCTTTTTCTCACAGATGCTGCTCCTTAACTAAACCTACTATACCATGCATTTAACAGAATCAAAAACAAACATGCACAAAATTAACAATATAAAATGGTGAAAATTTTCCCATCACACCCTGTATATATATATATATATATGTGTGTGTGTGTGTGTTAGATTGAGAGAGTTTAACATTTTTATCTTTTATTATTTTTTACTCTTTTCTTTTTATCAAAACTTATTAAACAAAATATAATTATATTGGTAGGATTTATATAAAAATGATTGTGTCTCGAGTGAAAATGGTAAAAATGATGCAGTGTTTATGTGTCTTATATTCCCTATCTATATATCAAAGTCTGTTCATATCTATCTCTCTCATTTGGTTCATATATATATATATATATATATATATATATATATATATATTATAAATTAATTGATTTAAAATATGGTTATTTTCGCTATTTAGGAGCAAGAGTATGTATATAAATAAAAAGAAAGAACGGTAAGATATAAAATCCGGTGTTCTTATAGATATTTTTATTTTTACAAAATAGTGTCAATGTAAAATTTACAGCTGTAAAACACTGTTCTTTCTGTTCTTTCTTTTATTTATATATATATATATATATATATATATATATATATATATACATGTCTATCTATCTCATTCTGTTTGTATCTATCTATCTGTATATATATATATATATATATATATATATATATATATATATATATATATATATATCATAAGGATACAAATGAATATTAAACAAAATCCCTTGTTTGCAGTAACACAGATTGTTTAAAATGACAATAGGAAGTTTTGAACAAAACATATCAATGCAGTTCCTTAATAAAAAGAATAACAGTTGTGTACATTCAAAGTCAATATTTAAAGCTCATAACTGAACGCACAAGACTAATTCAGCATATGTGTGTGATGGTATAAAAAGGTTATTAAAATGTAATCCTTTATTGATCTCCACCAAATAATATAATTATATTGCGATTGGTGTGCATTTGCATTGCAACCAAAATCTAATTTAAGCCCAACATTTACGTTTCTACTCCTATTGTCATTTCAACCAAAAATATCCACAGAAAAATTCCGTTCCCTCACAAATGATAAATAAAAACCTAATCACAAAACAATTCAATAAACATAAACAATTTGTGGTGATTAGCTTCAAATAACTTAATAAGATCTTCCTATCATAAAAAAGGCTTTGAGTCAGCTGGCAACTAATGCCACAACTCTTAGTAAAGAAGATACCTTCCAAAAACTAAATAAAGTATTAAGAAACAGGAAAATTTTATTGGAAAAGAAAATAGTACTGAAATTATTGAATTTGTAGCTTTAACAAGGTTATTTATGTTATTTTCTTTTTTATTTTTGTGGATTTTGTAAACTTTCCTCTTTATAATATATATGAAATTGTTAGGATTTTAGTGACCTGTATAAAAATTCTTATGATTGGTTTCACTTCAAAGAATGGAAATACACATCAACAACTTGTTCTTTGCAAGGGGTTCCACAAAATATGAGTATAACTAAAATTTTGTTTTCAAGTCAGCAGTTTTGATCTTGTGATTTTCTTTAACTAAAAGCAGATTTCTTCAATCATCAAAACAGACAGAACTTTTGATTCAAACACTTCCAAATTCATAGATGCATATACATATCTTAAAATGAACTCACTTTACCCACAAAATCTGATCAAAAAAGAAACACTGTAAAAATTAGTTACAGTTGCAAGGATAACATTAAACAAATAATAAAATATAACAATGAATTACTAAATAATGACAATATGGCAATTCTAACAAAAAAAATGTCATTCTAGATATGTAACCAAATGTCCAATGCAGGGAAATTGCAAGGAGAAAATGTGGTATATCAAGCAAATATAAGTAGGGAAAACCCAGCAGAAGAGGAAAACTTAATTCAGAGCAACTAAAAAAGAATTTAAAGAAAGACAGGCAAGCAACTAAATGCTGTCAAAATATATACGGGAACTAAAAATGAAATGGAAAACACCAGTAGTAGAATGGGATATAATAAAAATGATAAAGAAAAAAAGAGGAAGCAATTGCAGTCTATACATGGAGGAGAAGCTAAAAATCATAGAATTCAAGAATGTGAATTGCTGGTGTTCCCAGGTTCACCCTGTCCCAGAGTGGTAGCACCTGTAAGGATCCCAGCTATGGGTAAATCGTTAATCCCCCAAACTGGGGTCAAAACACTATGAAAGTGTAAAAATTGGTTTTAATACCAGAAATACTTTGTAAAAAATTATTACCAGCAATAAATTTTTGAAGAAAAATTATTACCATCAATATGTTATTACCAGCAATACATTTTGAAAAAAAATATTACCAGCAATAAAAATCTTGTTGGCATTAAATAACCCAGTGAGGTTGATATGCTGTAAAAGAAAACAAACCAAACCAAGCCAAACCAACACACTTTTAGCATTCTATGTGAAAATATATAAAAGAACCAAAGCTAGAGAGCATCTAAAAAAAACAAATGCCCATTTTGAAAATCTCACTGCATGTAACATAATTAAGAATAATCACTAATAATAAAATAGTTCACTTATATTAATCTGTACTCAGAGTTTCATGGATTTCTTCTATCTGATTCTCAACAGATGTTTTGTTGGACTAAATTTAAATATCATATTTTCTTTTCTCTATGAAAACATTATTTTCATAAAGATGTAAATTGTTTAGTATCATTATGTTAACAATATAAAATGATTAGGAGTGTAGTGGCCTGCATAAGAAGCCTCACATTGTTTTTCACATCAAAGAATTGAAATATTCTTGTCAAATACTTGGATCCATGGAGAAGATATGAAAATAATTTGTTTTGAAAATATCAATAAGTATGAAACAATCATATGTTTTTAAGATTTTGCTTTTAAGTGAGCAGTTTTGAGCCAGAAATTTTGATTCATCCACTTCCAAATTAAGCCATGCTTAAACATAAAAATGAATTCAGTTTACACCTAAAGTCAGATCACTGGATGACCTCTGCAAAATTTTGTTCACTGCGTACTGAAGTGCTCTAATTGCTTTCATCCTTCTCCCTCTATTTAATTAAACTTTCTAAAAAAGAAATAAAAAACGAATACACTAATCATTTTCCCTTCATAAAACATGTAAGCCATATGAACAGTCAATTGCATGGGAAGACAAGATGTTTATGAAAGTATTCTGAGTGTAACTGTCCCAGGCTTCAACAGCCAATTTGGCCTTAAATCTGCAATCATTTGCATGGAATTTAATTACTTGCAGTGAATGGTCAAGAGGCACACCTGACACTTGACTTTGGGTGATAAACATATGTCTGATGAAAGTTTCATTGTTAGGTTTCATATATATCCTCCTTAGAGTCACAACAGCACTCACGCAAGATTGATGGCAAGGTATCATAAATTTTACAGCTGATATAGCTAGATGTAACCGTAAATTCTATACTAACAGTTTTTTCTCTTACACTTCTTGCTTACATTACTCTTTTCTGGCTTCTTGCTTTCTAGTCAACTTTAATCTTCAAAAATTCTGTCTCCTTGAATTCTGTTCTTTTATGGTCCTCCTGCCTTAATAATGTTTTTTATTTTTCTCATATTCTTTCACACCCAGTAACCCCTTGCATCTTAGTGGCTGTATTGCCTGGCTTGGGGTGAAATGATTAAAAGAAAATAATGGGAACATGGGACTAAAATCTATCACCTTTAATCTTACATTTTATTCAACCCCAGAATATTAGATTCCATCAGCCAGTGCATGTGTGTGTGGCCTCATGGCTCCTTGTCTGAAACATGGATCCTCATGTATGATGTCTGAGAGACAGCTTTACTTCTCCCTGGGGTGAGTGTTTATATATTTCTTGTAATCTGGGTCTTTCCCTTGACTGCAATCCAATTACAGCTGGGCTGACACATGAGTTTTTACCCTGCAGCTGAGAGGCTGCCTTAGCCATGCAGCTGGCTCCCTTGGTGTGATAGTGAATGCAAAGTCAGTTTTGGCATAATCTGGATTGAATGACCTACTATACATATATGCCATCAAAAAATGATAATTATGATGTCAGGTCAGCAATGTAATGTTAATCATTATCTTTTGTTTTCTTAACTCCTATTCTTTTATTGTTCACTTTTCTTAATATTTTCTCATATTCTCTCACACTCGGTACCTCTTGCATCATAGCGGCTTTATTTCCTTGCTTGGAGTGAAATGAATAATAGTAAATCTCCCAAGGCAGTGATTCCCAAAATTTTCTCTCCCTGAGTCGGATTTTAGGAATTCAAATTTGCTTGTTCCTTAAGAAATTTTATTTGATAAAAATGACATTTAAAAATAAAAAAGAGAGAGAGAGAGGACTAGAGGGAGATAAATGCAGATTCAAAGTCAGGACATTATCATTGATAACTCTCTCCTCCAATTTATGGAACCTAGTTACTATATTCTTAATACTTCATGGATAGCGGCTTGGATTGAGGAATTGGAGAGCTGAGTTCAAATTCTAGTCGAATCCATTACATTCACTTACATGCTGATACCCTTGGGAAAGGTATGAATCCTCTTCTTCTCCCCCCAGCTATGGGTAAATAGCAGGACAGATTAGGTTCTATAGCCTTGGATAACAACTGGTCTAGTACAGAAAGAAATGGCAACCTACTGCGGGAAAAAAATATGCCACGTTAGTCATGTATCGAAAGATACATGATTGCCTAAGTGTGTATCATGCATGGCACATAACTAACTGACTGAATGTAAAAATATCACAGTGATAAAATTGGTCAATAATTATTTATAACAATTTTTACTGGGACTCATGCATGCAATTACAAGTAATCCATAATATTTTAAATTTTGAAATCATATTTATTTTTGGCATATGAATTTTTTGAAACTGTTTCTAAATTTTTATTTGTCTTTCAATATTCTCACCTGCTATCCTCTTCCACCGCACAGATGAGGTGTACTGCACCATTTGGAAACCACTGTCCCAGGGATTGATAGACTGTGCATCTCTGTTCGTGAGTGAGAGCAGTTAGGGACTGACTGATTGATTGATATTTTTTATGACTAATCAACCCATTGTGAGTTGTTTAAAACCAAAAGATATTTTGGATTGTAAAAATAATTCTTTTTAAGAGTGAATATTGCATTAACTATTTTTTGAGAATAACAATGATTTTTCCAGGCACAAGTACTACTATTTAGCCCATAGATATGTGGGAAATAGATTCACACCTTTCTCAAAGTTATTTGCATATAAGTGAATGTAGTGAATTTCTACTGGAATTTGAACTCAACTCTCCAATTTCTCATTCTGGGCTGCTATCTATTACAGATTAGTTCTGGGCATCATGGCCAGGTATCGAGAAGATTTTTTAAATTTTTTTTTTATTTTGAAGGATGAGCTAGCTAAGACAATTTGAGAGTCATATCTAGATCCTTAGGGACCCACTCAGTTGGAAACTACGCATACTGAGTTATGTGACCTAAGATATTTCAAACACAGCCCCACCTGCAAGGTTATGTATTGCTTTTATCGAAACTCCACATCATGACTCATTTGGCTGTGTTGCATGTACCTGGTATACCCTTATAAGACTGGATGTCATAATGGGTATATTTAGCTTTGTATATTTATATCCCAGCATCACTTTTTGTGATGTGGTGCTCTATCACCCAATAATCATAATAATAAATTCAATAAATTTTTAAAACACACATTCATGGTGTTGCATTTCATGTTGTCTTGGGTTCTAATGTTTTTTTTTAGGTTGCAATTCCTCAGTTTATTTCAGGTTAGGGACATAGTAGGCATTGTTTTTTTCAAGAAAGTGATATATATATATATATATATATATATATATATATATATATATATGTAGAACAGATACCAAAAGGTCGGCTGGATAATTATCATCACCATATGATGGTTTGTCTCACTTTCTGCTGAAACCACAGAACACTAATGAATCTGGGAATAGTGATGTGTTGTCAATCTTCTATCATGGTATCACTGTGCATTTTGCAGTGTTAGAGTAAAAATTAAACAAAGAGTATCCATGTTAGGATTCCCACAGGGTTCAAACCATCCCATCTCAGTCTGGGTTGTCAGAGTTCTAACCAGTATAGTAGGGTTTGCATTTTGAGCCAGCCTATGTAATAATTGTAATTTTCCAGAAAACTCAACCAAAACACTTTCTTGGAAGCCACAAGAACCCATTATGAGACAGGAATAGTCAAAAAGAAAAGTTCTTAAAGACAAATCTACTCTATCGCACCAATGCAATAAAACTTTGATTTAAAGACTGATAATAGATAGATTTACAGGAGCTGTAGCCAGAAATACTGAACAGTTTGATGGCTGGATAGATACATAAGACATACAATAGATAAATTTTGGCAAAGTCGACAGATAGATTGATTGATGAACAGTAGACTTTGCTAGATGCATAGATAGATAATGTGTCCATACTGTCTAATTCAACGTTAGGCAACACACGTAAGTCTTCTCTGAGATTTGATTTAATAATTAAGAAAAGAGACATTTTGATTGATTTTTTTTTTTGCAGTTTATTGAAAAGAAATAATTTTATTAATTTGTTTTTTTGATTTTATTTTATTTTTTTCTCCCAAACAAGTGAAAGAACTTATATATGAAAGCCTGCAGGCGGGGAAAGGAAACAAAACAAAAAAAAAAAAAATAGGAAAGAAAGAAAAACAAAAATAAAATAATGAAAGAAGTAGAATCTGAAACAAAACTTTTTATAAAAAGTAGATAATTTCTAAAAATAAAAATATGGAGGACAATATTTCACTGAAAAATAAAATCTAGAGTGGTGTATGGGGTCTGCTAAAATAGATAAGCAAATAAGCCAAAACTGAGTGGAAAAGGAACAAACAAAAGAAAAAGAAAAGAAAAAAAATTGCTAGCAGATCATCATGCAAAGATGTTGTGAAAAAGTCATAGAGAAAAGAGGGCAAATAAAAAGACTGAGAATGTTTTTAAAAATGTATAAACTAATCAATGTCAGTGAAAACCTAATTAGAGAAAGAGATAGAAATTGAATAGGAAATTTGAAGAATTCAAGGTTTTCTTTTCTTTCTTTTTTTTTTTTTGCTACATTTTTAGAAAAGGAAAATAAAAAATAAAGAAAGAATAAGATTTACGAAAACCGAATAAACTGTAAATGAATATCCATATTCGAGAAAGAAAGAAAAATTCAAGTAGGAATCGGAGAAATAAAAACTTTCTATGTTTTTTTTTTTTTTTGTTTATCTTTTAAGAAAGATGAAAAAGAAGAAAATGAAGAATAAGACTAAAAAAGGAGAAAGAGAAAGAACAGATCAATTTAAATTCTAAGAAAGAAAGAAGACAAGATTATACATAGAATTAAATAAAATCTTTCTTTTTGTCACTTTCTAAGGAAGAGAAGAAGATAAAGAAAGGACAAGATTTATTTTAAAAAAAATGAGAATAAAATAATGGAAGTGAAAATTCGAAGAGAAAGAAAGAGAAATTGAAGAAAGAAGTGACAAAATGAAATCTTTCTTTTTATCCCTCAGTCTTCTTAAAAAGGGGAAAGGAAGAACATATTGAGCAAAATGTATAAAAACAAGGGACTAATAGAAAAAACAAACTTAACAATGCAAAATTAAATTTCAATATAGAAAGAAAGAGAAATTTCACAAGGAATCAAAGAAATAAAAGCTTTCTTTATTTACCCTCTTAGGAGAAGAAGTAGAAAGATTAAAAAAAAATTAAAAAAATGGAGAAAAGAAAGAAGGAACAGAAGGAACATATTGATGTTAGACTGCAAGAATTGATCAGATTTTTTTATTCGCTTCAGGACATGTCTCTCCACAACTTCCTATCTTTTGTAGCTCTAAGCAATGTTCATCTACTTGCTATTCCACCCAGTCCATGTTTTACTATCCTTAGGTACGTTACTTGCTGTTTCTTTCTGCTCCTCTTGCCTTCAGCATGCCTTGTGAGTGTTAAATTCTCCAATCCCTCTTTCTTCAATTTAGAAATTTCAACTCTCTCTTTCTGATGCTAAGTGTAAGTATCCTTTTTGTTTGCAAGTTTTTTTTTATTTTACCAATTGAATATTTGAATAAAGACTACTCTCATTCCTATTGATTATATAAAGATGATGTTATTGGAAATGTTGTTACTTACTGTATCCTTAGAAATTCAAAATAAACAAAATTTAAAAAAAATAAATAGATTCTATATTATGTTTTTCCTACACATATCCCCTAAAAGGAAAACCATTGCTTTCTTTACATTTCATCATTTGATCTTTTGTGAATAGTGATTCTTCTTCTTCTGTATCTAAACAGTTACAAACAGCCTTGTGTACTAATGCCCATTTAATTATACTTCATCGACAATCACAAAATACTGCTAATAACAGTAGAATAATGTATGATAATAGTAAATTCCATTGCTGTAAAGCAGTCATAACTCAATGTTAACATTTTCTCAGCTGAGCTTGTATGGATACAAATTGACTTCATTGATATGTAATTATTCTTCAAATAGGCAATTTATTAAGAAGTTATGCCAGTAATGTATAAGATAGTGTTGTAGCATAGCTACGGACAATAATGGGTATGTCCACATTCACATAAATATAGTAGTAAATACTGTATGTTAGTCTGAAGTTGGAGATTCATTGTAGAACTCACTTGGCTCACTTCTAGTAATTGACTACTTCTACACATCGCTGGCAAAGCTTATATGTGTTGTTCTTGTCCTAAGTATTATCGATCATTACCAACCTTCGTGTGATTATTCTATTCAATAACCTTCTCTAGGTTATAAGAGGTAGAAATGGTTTTACTTTTTATTGTCAGTTTATTTGATAATGACAATGTTATCATTATTGGTTATCACACTGAGGCCAAGGTTAGCCTACCAACAAACATCACTTAAAATTTGTTTTCTTTTTAGTAATGTAGTATAAAATGACTCCCTGTATTTAAGAACATGATTCAAGTTTTAGTGAAAATAAGAAAATATCAGTAGAAGTATAGTTATAGGTTGACTTCATGCAAAGTTAAACTGAAATTATTGTTGTCAAAAATTTTTAATGAATCTCTAATGGGAATAATAACTTACCAGTTCAACAGAGGAAGAGAATCTAGCTGTGTCTTGCCTTGATTTTTTGAAAGGCAAGAACCTTCATTAAAAAAAAGTAAGATTGTTTTTTTTTAAGATTGCCTTAACCACATGAATAGTCATAAGGTGATATAAAAAGTTAAAAAAGAAAACAAAAAATATTTCAGATAACATATATGATTTTAAGAAATACATGCTTTTTTGTCATTATGAGATCTCTATCTATAAAAGGCAGGATGTGTGTGTAATGAATGCACGGCATCAATTTTCAACGGATTTGCACCAAAATTTACATGCACATGCTCCAAGTTAGCGGGAAGGACAAGACCGACTTTGCATTTCTCAATTTCCATCGATAGTGGAAATAATTGATTTTTTCATGCTTCTACGGCAGTTTTTATGTAGTCTGTGGCCATTTGCTACTGGCCAGAATGAGAGTCTATAGCTGGCTGCCACGAATAGGCAGCAAGATTCTATTGGTCAGCGTGAGAGCCAACAGCTGACTGACACAAATGTTAACTAGCATGCTAGCATGCAAAAAGATCGATAGCTGCATTCATCACAAGTGGGAAAAATTTAAATCTGCATGGCACTTTACTCCAATTGGCTCATTCGCTTGCTTAAACTCAACGTTGATTCTGATTCCACAGAACTGGGTTGGGTGTGAAAAAGTATTTGTTGTTAACATTCTTTTTTCATTCAGTTTTTCCAGTTATGAGTCCTTTTTTAAAGCTGATCATTTTGTGTTCATTTTGTTTAGTTCTTTTTTCGTAACAGATTTAATGTTTAGTATAGAGCTTAGAAAAAATTTGCAGTGTGAGATAGGCAAGAAGTAAGGCACGTAGCAACATCAGCATAGCAAAGGGCACTCCTTTAAAGGCAAGGAAGAGCAAAAATATTTTAAGTCAAGTGATAGCGATTGCTGTATGAGTCGTACGATTTTTGAATCAAGCACAGGCAACACCGGGCCATGCTGCTAGTTAATTATAATAATGATAATAATTTATCTTTGGGAGTTGTAGTCTATACCACTAAACCTAAAAAGCTACATTAAGAAAACCAGAATAAAGCCTAGTATCTCATACAAGAAGTCTGTGTCACTTGACCCTGCAAATATTCTGCAAAATGTACTGTCTGAGGGTGAACAATTTGATGGGGAACTCTCATAATGCATGATCTTCGACTGAAACTGAAAACCATGCATAAGAAGACAATGATAATAATGATAATATATTATAAACACTTCACCCTATTTTAATGGCAAATGAGAGATGCTAGGAGAGGGTGAGTTGACAATAAGCAGACATGGATTCTAAGGAAATTATTTTTGAAGAATTAAACATGACCGAATTATCTAATCTGGCTTGGTAGCAAGAGCTATTTTCAAACTGTCATCTCATTATGGTTTGAAAAGGGGAAAAAATTGAGGAAGAAATTGCATTTGTTAATTTCTTTCATTTGCTTTTTTTTTTTTTTTTGCATGGAAGAAATGAAAGAAATTTGAAAAAAATAAAGTTGAAGAAAAAAGTTTTAAAAAGATGTAGAGACAGCTGAAACAAAACAGAGAAACCCATTGTCAAGATCCAGGGCAAAGCAAATTGAGTATTTACTGTAAAGATTTTTCCTGTATTGTCGAGCAAAATGGTTTTAAAATGTAATGAATGACAGTAGGTCTAAAAAATATATATATATATATATAAAAAATTATCTGATTTCTTTCAAGGAATCATTGCTATTGATAATCTTTTAAATATTTATTCTGAATTTCTTAGATGAAATGACATCATTATTATTTATTTTTGAATAATTTATCTTTCATCTTATTTTTGTTGCTTGTTTACACCCCACCCCCCGCACTAGTAATAGATGTAATAGTGTCAAGTTTTTTAATTCCTTTGATGAAAAACAGTCAATTTTAAAAAAATCATTTCACTCCAAGCAAAGCGATAAAGCCACTAAGATACTGAGTGTGAAAGAGTCTGAAAAAAAATACATTATTAAGGAGAGAAAACAATAAAAGAACAGGAATTAAGATATTAATTGACACTGCATTTGAATTTGTGAAGATCAAAGTTGACGGGAAAGCAAGAAGACAGAAGAGAGTTTCTCAAGTGAGAAGTGTGAAAGAAGAAACTGTTAGTATAGAACTTATAGTTACATTTCGCATTTACACCTGTAAAATGATTAGACTTATCTGCCAATGTAGTACTGTTCATAAAGTTGAAATAACAAAAATTAAAGCTTATCAGAATAATTACCATGAAAATGTTTATAGAAAAGACACAGGGAAGCTACATTGTGGTGGTGGGAAAGTTAGTTGAGACGAGATGACAGATCATGACCAATAATATTGCAGATTTTTGTCTGGATTTTATCAAGAATCTCTAAATACTTAGATGCACCAAACCATGTGCTTATTAATTTTCCTATAATTTATTCTTCATCTTAATTTTGTTGCTTGCTTACATCTAGTAGTAGCTACAGACGTAATAGTGTTGCCTTAATTTTTTAGATGAAGCATTGTCATTATTATAAATCTTTTACTAGTTTTTCTTTCATCATGTTTTTGCTGTTTGTTTATACCTTGTAGTAGTAATTGATGTCACAATTTTAAGTTATCTGAACTGGGAGTAATTTTTTACTAGTATTTTTTTCAAAATAGCAAAGTATTGCAAATAATTGACTTCAAAACTGCATTGGATATAATTTATTATATAACAGCATTACAAGTATTCTATTACTAGTTTTACTCCATCTTATTATTGTTGCTTTTTATCACAACAATCTATGGTTGGTTTTTCAATAGAAACGTATTGTTAATGACTGACTAAAAAAATACATTAGATATGATTTATTACAGAACATCATTACAAGTTTTTATAACTAGTTCTACTCAATCTTACCATTATTGTTTTTATTGCAATATGTTGTATTCTTAAAGAGGTTATAAACAAAGGGGGTACTTGAGTGAAGGAACAGCAACATGGGCATAGATGAAATAAAGAGAGGTTTATTGTAAAAGAGAATACACTACTGAAAGCCAGGGAATCGTGTGGCAGGCTAGTAATTCCTGAAGCCAGTACCAGGTATATCCTGTGCTCATAATATATATAGACATATAGTCAGTCCACATAGGTGATAAGGAGTGTAGGACATTCCATTACAACACAATACTACTTTTGATGAAATCTGTACTAGATTATGAACAGTATGAAACTATAACTAAAAATGTAGGTTTTGATGAATTTTAAACTTACATTTTTAATGGGCCATGCTTTATTCACTTTGGCCATAGATCTCTATTTTAATGTTGCTGATATTTTAGAAACACAGTATTTAGTAAAGACAGTGGAAATCCTGTATGTCCAGCTTTCAGGAAATGAAAATGATAATAATTGTAGGATGCCAATCAGAGCAGGTTGGTTGGTGTGTCAATATTTCCCAATTATCTACACAAAGTGAGAATGATCAATACCATTCGACAGATTGATTATTGTAAATTTTTGGAAAGTTTACAGTTGAATTCATCTTAAATCTGCAAACACAGTCTTTCCTTTGGATCAAGCAGTTTCTAGTAAACAATGCCTTCTATATACTACCAGTAGCAAAGCATAAGCATTCTCTGACACAATTCTTGCTTTGTTAGAGCTACATCAACAGTAACATGGCTTGACTAGATTTGTGTTGGATGTTGCTATACAAGTATCATTTTTCATCACTTGTGAAGCTGATGTTAAGACATACATTGACTAAGCTCTTAGCATTACAGGTTCTATTCATTTTAGTTACTGCTGCTGCTGCTTTTGGAAGTCTGTGTTTTTTGTTATTTGATAAAGTTCTCCATGATTCTGTAGCCCCAGTTTGTAGAATCTGATAAAGTTTTGTCTTCTTTAAGACCTGAAGGATTCATTTATTTGAAGCTCAACATCCTGTACCAAATGTTCTGACAAATAGGATTCAAGATAAACCTTTCCAAAACAAACTGTGACCTGGAATTGGAATGATGGCACCTACTCTGAATCCATGATTCAGGATGTCAAATTAGTAAATACTAAACACTCCAAATACATTGGTATATGGATCAGTTACAACAAATTAAGTATAGAAGAAAAGGAACTTGAATATAGACTAGGCTGTGACAGGTAATTTCAGCCAACACTACAAATTGATATGAAACCAAAACATCAACCTGAAACTCATGTTCTTAAATAGCCTCATTTGATAGGGACTTTTATATGAATGTCATGCATGGTACCAAACCTGTTCAGAAATATCTAAACTGTCAACTACATACAACTGCTTTCTAAAATCAATGGTGAAAAATGCTTTGGATGAGTGAAGCTTGAGGGTCTTGGCAAAGACCACACTTCTTTGAAACTTGTAGACTGACACTACAGAATCATAAACAAAGAATTATACCAAATAACAGAAATAATATCACTTGAGGACTTCCAACTGCAGCAACAACTAAAATGGATATCACACATAACACAAAGAGAAAATAATGACATAATCAAGATGTTAACATTCCACACTACTTCAAATAAAAAGTTTACATGGAACTCCTTATCAATAATGGAAAGATTATTAATAGCTACTGGACTTGAGAAACCTGTCTTCCTGTAAAATCATTTTAAAAGAAAGATTTTATAAATTTCAATTGAATGCAGTACTGATTGCTCAGTCAGTGAATGCCAAATATTTCTTTATTGATCTTAGAAAACATTTGTAGATAGCTGATATTTCTGAATGAGACGCATTGCATGACATCCGTATGTGAGTTGAGATCTGATGAGTCTATTTAAGAACCTGACTGAAGTTGTTAGACTCATATTTTGGTTTAGTAGAATTTTACAGTATTGGAGAAAATGATCCTGAGTGCAGCCAATCATTGGCTTGCATGAGCTGACATGATTTTTGTTCTGATCCAATTTCACTTCAAGGCTTATCCAATGTCTTGAGTTCATTCAGCTGGAATGGGGTGATTCATAGAAAAGTCACTGTATGGCTGAAATTTCTTTTTCTGAATGCAAGGATTTCAAGTTCATTGAATCAACAATAATCAAACCAACTTTGAAAGCATACAAGATCTGTCTTGGAATTGATCCAACCACTTAATATCATTATTTATATTATTTCCATTTGGACTATTATCCTCATCTATTTTGTTATTTTCACCTTGTTTGAACCACTAGTGCCCTCAAGCCTTCTTCACGTACGTGTCAATCCAGGTAACCATCAGGGAATTTTGCACTGAACCCAACCCTATAGACGAAGATTGTTCCCTTTATTCATTTCTAGAGATATTTCATCTGGGTTAATTGTTTATTTATTGTTTGTCCTGTTTCCACTAAATCTGAGTATGTCCATTGTTGGTTCCACTCCAGTTGAGAATGATTGCAAAACACTTTCCCTTTCCCCAGTTTATAGACAAAACCAGGCAAATGCATGCTGTGATTTCTTCCTAGCCAATAAGATAGGCCACTTCTCAGCTCGGCCTCATCTGACTCAGTCCCGGTCTGTCTTGTCTCAAAGTCAGAATATTACATTCACTCATGTGTTAACTCCAGTTCTTAGTTTGTGGACATTTTGCCATATTACTGTTACTTTGCCTTATTACTATTAATTTACTTTGTTTCTTTGCTTTAAATTATTTTTGCCCTATTTTCTTTTCTTTTTCTTCTGATTGTTTATTACAAACTTTGTCAATTCTGCTTGTTGGGCAGCTCTGCCATTTACATTTAACCATGGCCACTTATTCTATATCCATACAGACTGGCCCAAGGATTGAACTCACAATTATTATGTCAACAAATTCTGTTGTCCATGTCTGAATATATGGATATCTTGTATTGTTCTTTTTTAGTAATGGACAATGGCCTAATGGTTTAAACTGTTGGTTTGTGAATTTGTTGTTATAGCAATTGTGAAATCAATCTAGACTCAGGCTCAGCTGAAGAAAAGGTTGAGCAGTAACTGAGCAGTACAAAAAAGAACAAGACAAAGATATCCCTAAAAATGGACAGAAAATGAAAAAAATCTACCCCTGTAGATTAAATAAAGGGTTTATTTCTAATTTTCTTGAAGGTTACCTGCATTGACAAATACCAAATTGGAGGGTATATTGCAATAATTCATGTTGTATCCTTAAAGAGGTTATAAACAGACAAAGGTGGTACTCAAGTGAAAGGAACAGCAAGGTGGGCGTAGATGAAAGAAAGAGAAGTGTATTGTAAAAGAGAATACACTACTGAAAGACAAAGAATCAGTTAGCAAGCTAGTAATTCCCAAAGCAAGGATATCTACCAACCACCCTACATGATCAGATGTGGCACAAGGCTGAATATGGGGTAATATGGGCCCATATGCTTGGGCAAAAATTTCCTGTATAAAACAGAGTTGGATAGCTGTTTCCCCAAGACAAGATTTTGCCCTTTGACATAGCCTCATCTGGGGATCCTCTCTGCACAAAAGCAGAGAGTTTGACCAGCACACCTGGAGATGAATTTCCAACTAATTCCTGAAGCAAGGTTATTTACCTTACCTCCCCGTGAGGCAGGATGTGGCACAAGGCCGTTTTTTAATGCAGGGTAAAACCGAGCCCATAGGCTTGGGCAAAAATTCTCAGTAGACCTCATATACATGGGGTCGGGTAGCTGTCTACCACCCCAGATGAGACTCTGCCCTTTAGTATAGCCTTGTCTGGATTCCTCTCTGCCCGAATCTCCAACTAATTGCCAAAGCAAGTCTGCCAGGTATATCCTGTGCTTACTATATATCTACTGATATAATAAGTCCACATATGTGATAGGCAGTGTGGGACATTCCATTACAACAAGTCATCAAATCTGATGGATACACAGTATGGATCCAGTTTACCTATAGCAATGGCAGTTTAATCCCTTTCAAATTACTCTCCATGAGACCTCACACACTTATCTCAGCATCTCTTCCACCTTTCAAAAGTCAGCAAAATTCTCTTTAGCTTTTAACATTAGATGCTTCCTTACACTTTCCTTAATCTTGTCTATAGTCTGAAATATCTCTCTTATTTCTTTTAACTTTCTTTGACTTTGGGAAAGGACGGCAGTTACATAAAGACAAATCTGACTATAGGTTTGGTTGTTGTTCAGAGATGACAAACAGACCTTAGTTATGCAGTGTAATTCCAAACAATTCTGCACAATGAAATATGCAAATTTCAGATATTTAAAATGGCTGGATAATTTCCAGACATTCTTCTGATTCTGTTGTCAGTTGCTGATTTCTTTTGCCTGCATCCCTGATATGTTCAACACCTTCAAGTGAAAAACTCCCAGAACATAGATTTTTTTTAATGTTATTTCTCTTTCATTAATTTTTACTTTTATATACTCAGTTTTATCTAATCCAAGGCTAAAGAGCCACAAGGCTAGAGAGTCACAAAGCTAGAGGCTTACCATTAATATAACAGTAATGCTGAATGAAGTGAGTGATACGAAGAGAAGATGAATATTATGTGGATAAGGAGGAATGATGACTACTTGAAGAAATCAAGATTAAAGTAGTTAGGGAAGCACCCACCCAGGAGCCTATTCCACAGAGATGTTATTCTTGGAATAAAGCTGAGTGGAACTTTGTTTAACCATTTGGAACACAGTGAAAATGAAAGTGATTTAACTCTATGGAAGCAGCAAGGTATGCCTATCTGTAAAGGTCTGAACTCAAGATAGATGGTTAATATCAACAAAATAGTAATTTTGAATGTGATGTGTGATATAAATGAAAAAAAGAAGTAGCAGGAAATTAAGATTATGAATATAAGGAAGAAAGATGATAATTGACCCTTAAATTGAAGAGGTCTAGATTGAAGAGACAACCAGTGAGAGTTTGTTCCACAAAGTTACTATTCTTGGAGAAAACCACTTCTTTTTTACATTTCGAACACAGGGGAAATGAAGACGATTCAACTCTATGGAAGTAGTCTGGCATATCCTAGCTATAAAGGTCTGAACTGATAAAACTAAAGAATGCTCTTCATCTGAACAATTTCCATGAAAATAAAAATAGATTAGCAATATGTTGAGTTTGTAGGAAAGAGATTACAGGGTGAAAAATAAGTTTTCTTCCACAAGACTGCTTAAAAGAGTGTGAAATTGAAAATTGAACTGTTTTGTCTCAGATATTGCAGCAGGACTATATTATTGATTTACTCAGACTTTTGTAAAGATTAACTGTAGAAGAAGAAGTCAAATTCTTCCTGGAGAGATAGAATTAGTTAACCATTTCCCACCATCTTTAGTAATGCATTGTATATATATATATATATATATATATATATATATATATATATATATTAAATACTTTCTGTTTATACATTATTTTTAATAGATACAATTTATTTAAGTAAATGCTCTGTTTTTTAAATAAATAGTATTAATTACATTTATCGGCCTGAATGTTCAAGAAATTTCATAGAAAATATGCATTCTCCAACAGGAATCGAACTTGTGTCCTATACAAAACCATCAATTGATCTGACATGCTATACTACTCAGTTACAGAGAAAGCATCTGGTTAACAAAATATAAATTAGTGTTTATAAACAACAGATCTGAAAGCTGAAAAAGAGTTCCACAAATCTGATGTGTGATAGAAGAAACTGCTAGCACAAAACTCATGGTTACATCTCGGTATTTCAAATGTAAAATTCTGAAACCTTTCCACCAATCTAGTACTGTGCTTAAATTCATAAAGTTTAGGTGCCATAGTGGAAAGTTCATCAGAACAATTACCATGAAAGTATATACAGAAAAAGCACAGGGAAGCTATGTTACAGTGGTGTGAAAGTGACTGAAGTTGAGATATCAATTCCACTTGAGGTCTGGGGTCAACTGGACCCAATGGATATTGAAAGCATGGAACCTCATTGAGAGAATGCAACTGGATATCATGACTACAAAAAAAATCTGAATGGTGCTCGGTCAATGAACCCAAATTCTTGTTAATAATTCAAATAGCTCATGTGAAGTGTAATGTTATATTAGTAATGGCGGATAAGAATACAAGTCTAAATCTTTCATAAATTATTATTTATTCACTTCTTGACTCTATCAAATTAATATTGACTGTTAAAAGATATGGTTGTTTCTGGAACTTTCTCCAAATATCTGAGCTTTATGCAAAGATGTGAGTAATTCTGCTTTCCTCCTTGTTGGTTGTGTGTTTATATAACTTATTGTCATCCAGTTGTCTTGTGGGCATATATCCTAAGTTCAGCTGATCTGTTTCCTAGTTTTTTTTGTTGATACAGCCACTGATCTCCTTTAAGGTCTGATTCTGAGCCTAGTGGCTATGAGTCTACCTTCTATGTCAATTTTCTGATGTACAGAGCTATTTTGATGTCCTAGTGTAATGCTGAGTGCAAATCTTACTTTGGTATCTCTTGGAATGAGCTCAGTTTATATTGGGATTACTTCAGATCAACTCTCAGAGTAAAAGTTCTTGAGTGACATTAAATTCAGACTTTTGGAAAGGCACAAATCCATTTCTACTACCTCTAGCTATAGATTAAATAGTAGGGTAGACTGGGCTCTCTAGCCAGTCAAAAAGAAGGACACCTCTGAATTTAAAATTATGGACAAGCCAGAGTGAAACTACTCAATAAACTTTCCCCAGAAGTATATGCTAATTTACCAATAATAAAGAAAAGAACCATGACTGCCTACGTCATGAAGGGAATTCATCACTTTTTATTTGCCATGCTTCTTCAGGAGTGTGCAATCATGGCTCTCCACATCTTATGCTTTGTAGCACAAAGAAATGTTTGTCTCCTTAAGTTCCCTCACACTCCCTGTCCTACCATCCATTTACACAAACTCCTTATATTGGTTACTTGATGTTTCCCTTCACCCCTCTTAACTTCATTATGGCGTGTGAGTATCAAATTCTCCAAGCTCTCTTTCTTCATTATGTGTTCTAGAAATTCCAAGTCTCTTTCTAATTCTAAGTATAAGTGAGCTTTTGTTTCCATTTACTTTAGAATTTCCTCATTACTTACTTGCTCTGTATCATTCTTTAGAACCATAACTCTGTTGCCTCTGGTTTCCACTTTATATACAAGAAAATTTACCATCATTTGCTGCTATATAAGAGGATCCATATCTGTTATATATTGTACTTATGAACATTAATGGGTATGTCTTAATCTTCATAAATACATTGAACACTATTGTAAGTAGGGGTAATATGCTATATAAGTAGTCCACCACTAGCAGTGGTTTACCTACTTCACTCCGCTGGCGAGTATTGTATTTTATTGATGTTATAAAGATTACCATTTCCATTTCCAACCTACGTTTTGGTTATTCCTCATTCAGTAATCTTTTCTAGGTTACAACAATATCACACAGCAGTTCAACACTCTTTGTTATTAGCAAAATTTTCCACTTTTTTAGTACTTTAAGTGAATGGTTGAATAAGAACCAAATGCAGGTCCTTCACTTAACCTGTGTTGATTATCAAAAGTCAGGTAAGATTAAAGATTGAAACTGCTAACTACAATTTCATCTGTTCTCTTTTCATGGCACTCAACCCATGCAGCTACCAAGAAGTGATAAGTAAATAGTAAGACTAACTGGGTTCTATAGGCTTGGGTGGCAACCAGTAGGAGAAGGAAAACTCTGACTTCAAAACTATATGTAGCCCTGGTTGAGCACATACCATTCAGGAGAGGATCATTTGCATTGATCCCGACTATGGTTGGCTCCCTTTTTTTAATACTTTGCTTAGTTTTCAGAAGGCATTTTTCACTATTCTAATGTGCTTCCGGATTTTTATGTTTCTTTATCCATCATCTTTTATGTCACTTTCCAGATCATTAAATTTCTGAGTTCCTTGATTCTGATATCTCAGATAGGTAGCTTGGCTGTCCAATAATGGCATCCCAAATTTCCAGGAAATGTTACTATAAAGGGAGGTAATCTATTCTGCCTATTTTCTTTTCAATCTGAGAATGGAAACAAACCACTTAAGGAATTAAACCATTTTGATAATTTAATAGAAAACATTTATTTATTAAGATATTTCCAAACTGAAATTCTTTTCTCATCATATTCCTGTTCAGAAGTATGATGTTTTTTGACTCTAGTGTCATCAACTGTGTCATGGTTTTTTAGCTACATTCGAACTGAATTGCAGCAATCCCAAAAACCAATGGAAGACATATCAAATTTATGACCAGAAGATTTGCCACATTTTTTTACCTTCAAAACGATTTCTTTTTTCATCATAGAAAATCCTCTTTTAGCCTCCACAAAACATACAGCAATGGTATTAATTATATTTTTAGCTATTATATATTGACTATTAATATATAAGATTATTTTTGGATAATCCAACATCCAGTTTGTTATGCTTTTATAATTTTAAGAATTAATTTGCATGAACCTGTAGGATATCAGTACTGCAACTGTCCCTCTTGCTCATGATCATACATTTTGTCTTCTTACAAATGATGGTCAATCCTTTTTCTTGTCATTTACTGCCTTGTCCAGTTCCTGCAATTTTCTTACTCTGTCTGCCCTTAACACAGTATCATCTGCATATCTTTTGTTGTTAATAAGTCCTGGTGGGACTTTGAATTCTCTTAGGATCACCTTGCTGTATAGGTTGAATACATCCTTGTCGCACACCATTTTCTATTTTTATATACTCGTTCAATTCATTTACTGTTCGTAAGAAGGAGGTTAGTTCCCAGTAAATGTTCTGGGTTTTTCTGATATCTTTCCCAAGATGGCATTAATACAAAAACCTCCATATTTTATAACAGACCTGTCATAGTCTTGCTAACTAAACATATAGAATCAAGAAGCTAGACAAGATATTAAGACAGCGATATTTTGCTATAAACTAAGAAAAGAGTGCTGAACTGTTATGAAAATATCACATCTGCTTTTTGGCAGTAAGTGCCAGACATTTCCTTATAGATGAAAAAGCTATTTGAAATGATAGAGAAGTCATTCCACTGACGAATTTAAGGAATCCCAGGGACAGAATATGTGAACAATGAGGGAATTTTAAGAGAAATAGGAACAACAAGGAACTTACAATCAAATAAAAAATTGTTAAAATTTCTGTGACTCATAATGAGGAAAGATGGCCTAGAGAATTTAACACTCACAAGACATACTGAAAGCAAAAGAAGCAGGAGAAAACAGCAACTATATCTTAATGGGTTTGTGTCAATATAAGACTTAACAAGGACAACGACGTGTGCTGCAATGTTAAAAATTACTTAGGACACGAAAAGCCAGGAAGTTGTAAAGAACCATGATCGTCAAAATCCTAAAAACTTTGGCACATAAAAGAAAAAGAACAGCTTATGAATAACATTTTACAACACAGTGGGGTAATGGTTAATGAGCTTGTCTGATTGAACATTACTACTGAGCATTGATTTTCATCTTCACTGCTACATGTTTGTGATCTTTTTCTAAGCTAAGTTTAGTAAGTAACAAGTACACCTCAATGTGGGGTAATGGTTAACAAGTTAATCTAATTGGCCATGACTATTGAATAGTGATTTCAGTCTTCATCTGATACCAAATACTTATAGCTTGGTGCAAAACTGAACTAATCTTAGGAAATAACACAGTCACCTCAATGTTGGATACTGGTTAATGAGCTTATTTGGTTGACAATAGTGACTGTGTAATGATTTTGATCTTCATTGACTACCTCATACTAATAACATTAAGCTCAACTAAGCTAAGCTTAGTAAATAACATGAGCACATCAATGTGAAGTAATGGTTAACGAGATAGTCTGGTTGACCATAACGATGTAGTGATTTTGATTTTCACTGGCTGCTACATACTTCTGAGCAAAGATGACTAAATAACAACTAATTGTAACAATATATGTAAACATTAATCAGACATAAAAAGGCAGATATTGTAGACATTGGCAAAGATTTAAGTCATGCTGATGACATTTTGTGTAATGTAAAATGAATATGAGAAAAATATATATACAGTAGTCATAGCAACGCTAATAGCAATGCTGTACGATTTTGTGGGAATCATTTTTTCAGGAAAAAAAAAGAAAATTTTCTTGTAAATTTATAGTGTGAACATTTAAAAATAATGTCATAAGTGAATGATAACGTAGCAACCAGGCTTGAAATTTTCAATTATGGAAAAAGCCAGAAAAAACAGAAAAATGGCTCCAGCCCAGTAATCCCTTGTTTGATTTAAAAAAAAGTTTTATTCTGTTTTTACTTCCCCAAAATAACATTTTTTTTGCGCTATTTAATTACAAGCAAAGTTTCTGGGGGTTTGTACAATACACAACAGTCAATCAAATATGATTCCTGTTCTAATTTAATTTTAAAAGTATTCATCCAAATTACTATTTGATTTACACCTGCAATTCATAAGGTATCTAGAAGTCCAGGGAAAATCTGTGGCGTCAGCTTTTCTTTTCGTACACATAATCTTCTTTCAAAATAATCTTCTGGATGCAGATAAACAGCAAATTGTTGCAAATATTCAAAGGCTGCACATTGTTTAAGCACAGTAAGGAGATGAGTCAGTAGGAATAATGAAAATTCTAGAGAGAAAGAAAATAACTTTAGTAACAGGATCCACAGTGGCTGGCCAGCTGCTATTGTGTATGAGGATAAAGTCAAAGAGGCTGATGTTGAGCTTGCAGCTTTGTGCAGTTTCTAGCATACTCAAAGGGCCGTGTAAAGTTGGTTTCCAGAAATTTTACAGGCCATGAAAGAGTAGAGAGGGGGTTGATTCCCAAGAACTTTGGGAGTCCTGAACTGGTTCACTCAAACTTTTGTTTGTTTTAGCCCATGAGAGATAAAGCTTCTCCAGTGATGATGAAATGAAAGCGGCAAAGAGCACATTGCTAAAAAAGTAGTTAAGAAGCTTCAACGAGGCAGGTACACATTCTCTCATACAAAGGTAGAATACCATGACTGAAAAGGAAGAAGTCTGTATTGAAGATTGGATTGAGAATCCCGGGACCTTTGTGTTCGTTTCTGTACGCTTTGAGTGCTTCTACTCTTAAATCTATTGTAATTAAAGAAGAACAAAACTTACTTTTTCTTTTCTTTTTTTTTTACTATTTCTCGTACTATGATTGAATAGGAACGACTATATTGAGGGCTATATTTGGAATGCAGAAATTTGTGTTTATTTTTTTTTATATCTCTTGTGTGCTTTAACGATTGAATCTGTTGTAATTAACGAAGAACAGACATTACATTTCGAATAGCTATCGAAACCTAATTTACTGGGAAGGAGTCTAAGTTAAAGATTCATTAGACTTGCAATTCTGAGATTTTTGCGTTCATTTTAGTAGGTTTTGTGTGATTCTACTATTAAATCTCCTGTAAATAAAGAAGATTATTGCCTAATCGGAGAGTCTTCGAAATCCAACTGAGTTTGTTATAATCACTTACGCGCAAATATCTTCACTAAAGGTATGAATGATTAGATCTCTCCTCCCCGCCTCCAGCTATGGGTAAATAATACGACAGACTGGGCCTGGATTGGCAAGAATTCTCAGAAAATATGCATTCTTCGACAAGAATCGAGCCTGTATCCCATACACAAATCGTCATTTATCCTGTAATTTGAGCTTTGCTAAACCGGAAGTCCTCTGTATCGATTAACAGAACGTAAGGCTAAATGACGGTTTCCGTATGGGATACAGGTTCGAATCTTGTCGGAGGAGGCATATTTTACGCAAAATTTCTCGAATATTCAGGCCGGTAAATGTAATTAATAATGTTTAATTAAAAAAAGGAACATTTACAAGTTATATCCATAAAAATAACGTATAAACATATATATATATATATATATATATATATATGTATATATATATATATATATATATATATATATATATATATATATATATATATAATCAAATGAATATATATATAAATAAATGTATGTGTAAGTGTTCACATACAAATACATATATCCTTTGGTGTAAGAAAAAGAGTGTTCAGTTACTAAATAACAGAGCTACTGTCGGCATAGCGTATTATGTATTTTTATTAATATATTTTATACACACACACACACATATATATATATATATATATATATATATAATATTTAGTTCTACTCTGTATTGAGCCTTCCTTTAAATTAAATGTAACATTCAATGGAATTACTCTGTTTTTGTTCTCATATTACCTGGATATAGTGGGCGAAAACAAGTATTCGTACACATAGAAATTTTAAATTTACTGTATTTCCAACTAATGTATAAACGTACCTTTTCATATAATTAACTGTACACATGCATAATAACTAAATATGCATATAAAACAGAAATAAATTTACTTTAATAGAAATAAATCTCATTTATCCATTTTACTAGGTGAAAAAAGTATTCGTACAATGCAAATTTCAGATTTTAAAAGTTTTAAATTGCTTTAATACTCTAGACTATTCAAGTGGAATATTCTAGAATGTTATCAGTAGTTATTTGTAGCCTAAAAGATACAAACAGAACATTCTGTAATTGATATTTGTGCAAGAAGGTTATCATCATGACAAGAGGTAAAGAATTGACAAATTCGCAAAAATGAACTGATTTTTAAGCCCTGGAAAGAAGGTAAAAGTTACATGTAAATCTCAGGCAATCTGAATATTTCATTTACTACCTCATTCATTGCAAGATATAAAAAAAACTCAAAATTGTCGAATACCAAAGCAGCACAGCTGCTTCGAGGAAATTAATGTGTCAAATTAAGCAAAATCAAATGGTTACTCGTCAAGAGTTGCAGGATGATTTGCTTTCATCAGGAATCTGTGTCACTAAATGGACAATAAGCAATGAAGTTCACAGGAATAATCTAATGTCACACTACCCTGGAAAATTCCACTGCTATTGAAAAGACACAGAGATGCCAGGTTGAAATTTGTTCGTGAACATAACGATAAAGAAAATCGTATTGTGAAAGAGAATTATGGACAGATGAAACCAAAATTGAGTTATTTGGACGTAATTCTAGAAATCATGTATGCGAGTGTAGAATTAGATTTCTACATTCTCTGTTTTAAACCTGTTAAAAGAGGATCACAGGTAAGTATTCTTAGTTTGTGCTGAACCCATTAAAATCAGCTCCAGAGTTCAGTACGGAACAATGCTTTCCGATTGGTCCATAAATAATTATGTCATGTTTCTGTCTACGTCCGCATGATTGACCGAGTTGACCTGTTCAGAGTTCAACGTGCCAAAAATGTAAGCGTTCTCAAGTCCCCACGTGTTCAAGAAAACTCATAAATATGAAACTTCGATGCAACAGTGAGTCTTTTCGGTTGGCTGGCCGAACACTCTGTCTCTGAGCAGAGAGGAACCCGGACGAGGCTATGCCGAAGGGCAGAGTCTCATTCGGGGAGGTTGAACAACTCGATCCCGTTTATGCAGGTCCTACGGGAATTTTTTGGCCGAGCTTCCGGTCTCGGAAAACCCACATTAAACTCGGCCTTGTACCACATCTACCCTATGGGGAGGGGGCTAGTAAATACCGTCCTTAAGATAATCAACTCGTCACATGAATCCATGAAACCTAACTTCCTCGCTAAAAGTTAATTTTTATTAACATCAACCTGGCTTGGGGAATTCAATTTCTTTTCAACATCAACTCATCTAGTGACGAATTCAACTAAGACGAGATTCAGAGATCAACTCACTCAATATCTTAACAACATAAAGGAAATCGTAACTATATCAGTCGAAGCGAGACAACTGTACACTAAGTCAAGCAATCTATTTCATTCAATTTCACTGTCAACATAAACTGTTTAATTCTTTACCAGATCTATTGCATAACACCTTTTATATTACCCTTGATCACACAACTAAGAACTCTGAAGTTTTAAACAACTTTATTATATCATGTGTACTTGCTGCTATATAAAGATATTTTCTGTTAAAACAAATCTCTGCCTATTTGATTATTTCTCTTGTTGTCTTTATTGCATTTGATTTAGTAAAAATAGTAGAGGGTCAGTTTAATTTGTATTTTCTCACCGATACAAATTGGCTAACCCACTACAGTGGAAAGATGGCAATGTCTTCAAGCAAACGAACACAGTCCCAACAGTGAAATTTGGTGATGGCAGCATCATGGTTTAGGGATATTTTTTCTGAAAAAAGTACAATATATATATATATATATATATATATATAATTTATTCAAAAATTATGCCATAGACATGTTATAACCTTACTACAAAAATAGCCATTTTGTTTCAACACTTTTGGTGTCTTCTCAAGTGATGTTGTTGAATGTTGAATAAAGAGTTTTAAAAGGTAATCAACCAAACACCCTTCGATAGGGGAAACGCTGTTACATAAACTACAATGACCAATCAAAATACAAGTATATGAGAATTCAAAAAACTTGACAACGGACCTTGGTTATACTTATTAATGTCTTAATGTTAATGTTAGGCTAACATAGAAATCATTCTGATTAATTTTAAATTTTACTATAAAATGGAAAATAAAAATTGCCAATTTTAAATTTTAAACCTCTCTTAAGTTTAAAATATAAAATTATTAAGTTTAAAATATAAAATTATTTAAAGAAGGAACTGAGGAAAAAATAATACATATATTTTATTATTTATTTTGTTTTAATCCAAAAAGCCAAAATTTCAGTGAGAGCAAACGCTAATCTAAAGAGATAGAAATATTGTATACATTTGAAGTGATGATATGGGTAGGGGAAGAAATTTTGCAAATGACAATACATACACAATCATATTATAATATACAAACACACAGACATATTTAGATATATAAACGCGTAAAACCACGGACGAAACAGGAAAGAGATGTCCACGACCAAAAAAGGAAATATAATATCAGACACATATACACACAATGAAAGGCATATATAAGCAATCCTACACACATACATTAATAAAGACATAGACATATATATATAGACAAACTCACAAAGATTCAAGTTTGAAAGTATTAATATGCGAATGATATATATATATATATATATATATATATATATATATATATATAAATATATATTCGCATTGACTTGTATACGAATTCAAATAAATATGTCATTATCGTGGAAGTATAATGAGAATTTATGTCTTGAAAAACAATCATAGAATGATACACTGAGAGATAATTCAAAATCTCAAATGTAGTATTGCAGTAAGAGAAGATGCAAACTATAACACAAAAATCGAAGGTACATCAGAATAACGTAAGATGTCTTCTAGAATCTAAGCAATGTATTAAGAGTTTGGAAAATGTTAGAAACAGCAACAACAAAAAAGAGTGCTGAACTGCGATGTAATATCTAATTTCTAATGTGTTTAGTGGATACCTGAAAATTCTTTCACCAATGAAAAGAAACTTGAAGTGACCGAGATGTGAATTCCGAGAATACTGTTTACTCAACAAGAAAGTTTTTAGGAAGAAATAAAAAGTACAAGGAACCTTATAATTCCAATCGGAAAGAGTTAGGTGAAATTTCTGGGACACATAATGAAGAAAGAGTGTCTAGAGAATGTAACACTCACAAGACATTTTGCAGGCAAGATAAACAGTAGTGCCCTGAATGTTGTTAAAGATGCTGGATAAATGGTTAAATCATTATACCACTCTAGTAAATATCTGACTCTCCCTGCTATTCTCTATCTTTACAAGAGTCAGATGAAACCAAAATTGGAGTATTGCTGCCATATCTGGGTTGGTGCTGCCCAGTCCTCCCCTGTCTGTCTTGATAGAATTCAAAAGCGTCTACGCGGCCTTGTGGGTGATAGATTATTTTCCACCCTACAAGCCCTTTCCCACAAATGAAACGTTTCGCTGCTCTATTGATATTTCTATGTCATGTGTTCTAACACGCTACATTCTTTAGTCCCACAAATTGTGACCCACCATACCACGTGCACCAAAAGTGAATCATCCCCATACTCTTCGTGTTCCGTTATTAAGAAGTAAGTGCCATTCGTACAGATCCTTCCCAAGAACTGTTGCTTTGGTGAACATACTTCCGAGAGGATGTTTCCCCAATCACTACAATCTTGACGTCTTCAAGTCTAGGGTTAATCATTATCTTTTCTACATGACCCATGAAGTTCACTTCTTGCCTTTTCGTACACTCATACAACACCACAAAGCAACCCTCTATCCTGTAACTATTGGGCCTTGTATTGGGTGAACATTAGTATTAAAAAATAGTGAGTAACCTACTTAACGAGTTACAGTGAATTGATGGCAGAAGAAGAACAAAGAGGGACAGTCGAGGAAGCCCTTTTCACATTGATGCCGTGTCATGGCTGCATTGGCTGTATATATAGCTATGGAGTCCAGTCTACCCCATTATGTTAGATAGCTCTTGTCCTAACAAGGAGGTTCATCCACAATTTGACAGGTGACTTGCTGATTGTCTCTAGCCATCTTCTTCACCAGAAAAAGTCTGTTTGGGGAACAAGTTTATTTGCCAATGGTTCAACCATGTGGCAGGTATTACTGGATTTCATGTTACCAGGAGAACTCATATAGTGAACTGTCATACATATATGCATACAGGGTGTCCCCAACCCACCAAAAAAAAATGAGCTTAATTGAGTTTTTTCTTTCCAGCTTAAACTTATTAGAATTAATGATGGCAGTCAGAATGAGCTTTGAACAAAGGAAATGCATTCTAAAATGCTACTGGAAACCTGAAAACGCAGTTGAAGTGCAAAGACAGTTTAGGAGGGAGTTTGAAACAGATCCACCAACGCGACTTACCATCACTCGAATTAGAGATAAGTTTCAAGCCGATGGAACTGTTCAGAATATCCTCGAGAAGCGTTCCGGAAGACTACGAACGTCCACAAATTTCAAAATCGTCTGTCTAACGCATTTTGAAGCGCTGTCAATGGAAAAGTTACATTCCAAATTTATTAGTCCTTGCTGTTAATGACGATAATCCAGACCGAAGTGTTGAGTTAGATCCTAGTTTGATGACATCTTGCCAAACAGATGGATTGGACGAATGGGGTTCGTAGAATACCCTCTGCGTTCACCAGACCCCTCACCACTAGACTTTTTTTTTATGGGGATACTTAAAAGACAAAATCTACGCTATGAAACTTGCAACAGTCACTGAATTGGAAGCAGTCATTGAACGAAAATGCACAAAAATACCAAACGAAATGTTTGGTAATGTTTGCGATTCCATTTTATTCGCGTTGTCAGCATTGCCTAGACTAAAACGGACGTCAGTTTGAGAACAGGCGTTAAGAAAACAATAAAATGATGTCTGTAGATTCTATTTAATTTTGAAAATGAAATGTATTTTAATTATCACTGGCTTTAAAGTGTGTATACGTTTTTTGGTACACCCTGTATATAGAAATGTCTTTGTGTGTGTGTTAAATTGTATATATTCAGAGGTTTTAATTGATTTTTCAGTTGATAAACACATAGATATGAATTGCTTCTCCCTCTTTTACTCACTACTTCTTATCAAAGGATTCGTTCTCCTGTCCAAAACTGAATTCAGAATGGTATCTTCATGCTCTATACTTATCAGACGGAACTGAGTACTGCGTCACCGCAGGATATTGACGGTCATGGCTCTCCACAATTTCCTTTCCTTTTTTTTCCCGAAACCTTGATCCACCATTCATTTATTCAAGCTCGCTAGGTAGGTTGTGCGTTGTTTTCCTCTATCTCACCTTCAATATGTCATATGAGTGTCAGTTTCCCCAAGCCTGCTTTCTTCATTATGTGCCCTGAAAATTCCAACATTCCTAGTAAGCTTACTGCACGCATGAACAGTCTCAGGTATTTCTACGTCCCAGCGTCAGTGATAGATGGCCGTTGATTCCATGAAAGGGTTCTTCCACACTTTGACATGTTTTTAATTCATCTGGGTGTTTAACCATCCATCTCACGAAAAAAGGTGGGAGAACCGATTTAGCTGCCGATGACCCGATCACACAGCAGGTAGTACTGGGTTACATGATATCATTAAGACTCGGAGAGTAACCTGACATAAAACCTGTCATTTTGTCTATATTTATGAAATGAGATATTGTAACTATTTACACTATTTTCATCGTTCAGACTGTTGTCTTCATCTTTATTGCCATAGCCTCGACGTTTCGGCCGTTGTGCGCTCCGGGGATATATGCATAAGGCATGGCACGTGGAATTAGAACAATCTATCTCCGTGGGCTAAATAAAGGGTTCGGTTCAAAATTCCAACGTATATCACCTGAAGAATGCCGGAGCGCACAATGGCCGAAACGTCGTGAATATGGCAATAAAGATGAGTTCGAAAGATGTAATTAATGTAAATAAACTTATTATTTATACCGGTTTTTTTTTTTTAGAAATCTATAAAAATCTTGTATTAATTATAATTAATACAAGATTTTTATTTAATTTTTACAATTAACATCGGATTTTACAGTGAGCTTGAAATTTTAAGAATCAGGAGAGGCTTGCACATAAACGAAACGAACTGATGAGCAAGGGAATTATTAATGTAGGCAAAATAATTTTCATCAGATTGAAGTTTCTCTCTTGGCGTAATGATTATGTTTTATATAAAATAAATTTTCTTACCTCTTCAAACAACAACAGTACGAAGGGAATAGAAAAACGCGAAATTTCTTTTTTTTTAAAATTTAACTTAAAACCTCATCTGAAAGAAAAAACAAACACAAAATAAAAAAAATGTTTGAATTACTTTATTTTATTTTTGCAATGATTTCAGCCCAATCAAGGTGATAATGCCAATAAGACGCAACGAAATGAAAGAGAATGAGAAAAATTTAGTGAAGAAAATGGCCAATAAAAGAACAGGATTCAGGAAAACAGAGAGAGAAAAAAAAAGGAAACTTGTTCTTAGAAAGACAGAATTTGGCGATTGGTGCTGCATTTAATTTTTTCAAGATTGTAAATCACTAGGAAGCAAGAAACCTGAAGAATGTTCCACAGATGAGAAGTGTGGGAAAAGAAAATATTAGAATAGAACTTAGGATTACATCGAACAAGTTCAACAGTGATTGACAACGATGAATCTTAGTTGACAATCTAGTATTACATCTAAATTTATGCAGTCGAGACATGAACGAGTAAAGCTTATCAAAACAATTGCCATGAAAATTCTTATAAAAAAGACAGAGGGGAGCCACGTCACGTCGGTGAGAAAGTGACTGAAGTCGAGACGCCATGTCAGGATCGATTATATTACAGACACTTCTTTGGATTTTGTCAAGAATTTTGAGATATATAGCAGGAGCACCAGACCAGACCAGACATGACAACAAGATTGAATGCACGGGCGAATGGTAGATTTATAAATGTGCAAAATGGTTTCTAAAAAAAAAAATTGTCTGACCCGACACAGTTAATCAACTTTTCTAGGAGCAGATTATTAGCGGCTCTGCAAGTGTGTGCGGAACAGCAAATCCTCAATCCCTTCTCTATTCAATCAACTCGAAGTCCTAACACCCACGGCTGATAAGGTTGAATGATTTGTTCTGAAATTCTCATCAAACTCAACACTTGACTCATCCGGTGTACCCACACCTGATTTTCCCCCTAGATCTGAGGCTCTAATGAGTGAAATGTACATAACACCATTGATGGTATTGGACATCATCTCTAAATTAGACACTCATAAAGTAAGTGGTGGTGACGGGACACCAGCCGTAGTCCTAAAGAAATGTGCTCCTGAGCTGGCTCCTGAGCTGGCTCCAGTTCTCTCCAAACTATATAACTATTGTCTCACTGATTCTTGCTTTCAATCCTCTTGAGGTTCTCAACAAAATCTAAAGACGGATATGCAATGTGATCGGTCCTGACTTGGGAACTCGACTGCAGTCAATTTCTCACAGTGGCTTCCTTCTGTCTTTTCTACAAATATTTTCATGGTGACTGCTCTGACGAGCTATTTTCACTGGTGCTCTGACTACATAAATTTAAGCGTGCTACTGGGTTGGCATTTCGGTCCCAAACAGTTAAATTTGACCGTCTCTTCTACTCCAACAGTTTCTTCTCTCGCACTTCCAGACAATGGAACTCTTTCCCCTCTTACTTGCTTCCCTGATAATTATAATCTTCAAAAATTTAAATGTAATGTCAATCGACATTTTCTGAGGCCTTGATCCCCGTTCTTCTTTTATTCCTTTCCTCAATCTCCCCTATACTCAGTCTTTTCTCTTACTTTTACTCTCCGTAAACCCTTGCGCATTAGTGGCACTCTCGCCTTGCTTGGGATGAATGCTTATTAAAAAAAAAGATCTAACAATTAATTTAATATAATCACTTCACTTCATATCAGTGGAAAAACTTCAGCCCAAGAAGGAACAATGAGTTGCTCTTTTTGATGTTAACCTCAGCCCTGCTGATGGAATGCAGAAAAGATTCTCTATGATGATTAAATCATAGCAATTTTGTTTTGGCAGCGTTAAAATTTACAAGTCATTCTTTGCTCTAGTTAACCACTGATTTTCGAGAGCAGTTATCAGTTTTACTTTGTCGGGCCTATTGGACTTGCTAGTAAGACAGGAGTAAATAGTTGTGTCACCCGCATAAATAACTAACTGAGAACCTATGACATCAGGCAGGTTGTTGATGAAGATAAGAAACAACGTAGGTCCAAGGATAGAGCCCTGAGGGAACACCGCATTACCGTGAAATGATCTAGAAGCGTGTCCGTTCAACATGATCTTCATTACATGATTTGTTAAGAAAGACTGGATTACTACGGTCAAATATTCATCCAGAAACACCATGGCACTTGAAGAGGGCCACGATGCCTGTCAACTACCTTCGGGATATATAAAGCCACAAACCGAGCCTTGCCGCTCTTATCTAAAGCCTGATAGACAAATTCAATTATAATCGTTAATATATCGACGGTATAGAGAAACGAAAGCTATACTGATTATTCGAAAAAAAGGCTGTGTGAAATAAGATGCTAAACCAATTCGTTCTTGATTACAGCCTGTAGTTCTTTGCCAAAAAGCGATATATGACATAATAAAGCGATAATTCGATGGATTAGAAGGTTCACCTTCTTTATGTACCGTATCCCTTCGTAGGTGATCATGGCTCTCCACTATTTCTTGTCCCTTGTAGTAATTAATAAATTTTGTCTTTTTGTTGTTTCTCATAAACCTTGTTCCGTCATCCATTTACTCAAGCTCACTATGTATGTTATACGTTGTTTTCCTCTTGTCTTTAATCTGTCCTGTGAGTATCAGATTTTCCAAACCTTCTTTCCTCACTATGTGCCCTAGAAATTTCAACTGTCTCTTACTGATGTTAAGTATAAGTTCCCTTTTTGCTTTCATTTCTTCTAAAACTTCGTTGTTGCTCACATAGTGTATAGTAGGGCACCTCGAGACGGTGTAATGGTTAACAAGCTTGTCTCGCTAGAACAATTACGATTTAGTAGTGAGTTCGATTCTCACTGGGTGCCCCCTACTATCGGTCTTGTGCCACATCTAAGCTACGCTTGGAAAATCACAATAATCTGTGTATGGCATCATCAGCATCCTTCTGTAGAACCATATTTCTGTTGCTTCAAGTGTCTTCTTCATCTTTGAGGAGATTGTTCTGCATTCACTGCCATAAAGGAGGATTCAAAGGTATCACAGTGCAAAAGCATATTAATGGACTATCAAGTAAAGATCGAAATTGTGCTCCTAGTTCCTTAATACATTTGCATCTTTAAAACCTCCCTTAATACATTTACATCTTTAATACATCCCTTAACATATTTACATCCTTAATACATCCCTTAATACATGTACTTATTTAAAACCTCCTTTAATACATTTACATCTTTAAAACCTCCCTTAATACATTTACATCTTTAAAACCTCCCTTAATACATGTACATCTTTAAAACCTCATTTAATACATTTACATCTTTAGAACCGCCATCAATACATTTACATCTTTAATACATCCCTTAATACATGTACATCTTTAAAACCTCCTTTAATACATTTAAATCTTTAAAACCGCCCTTAATACATTTACATCTTTAATACATCCCTTAATACATGTACATCTTTAAAACCTCCTTTAATACATTTACATCTTTAAAACCGCCCTTAATACATTTAGATCTTTAAAAACTCCCTTAAGACGTTTACATCTTTAATACATCCCTTAATACATATACACCTTTAAAAAAAAAACTTAATACATTTGCATCTTTAATACATACCTTAATACATGTACATCTTTAAAACCTCCCTTAATATATTTACATCTTTAAAACCTCCCTTAATACATTTACATCTTTAACACATCCATTAGTACATTTAAATATTTAATACATCTTTAATACACTATCTTTACACTATAGTGGGGTCCACACTTCTCTTATTTTTCATTTAAAAAAGAAAAATTATAAAAACTATAACATTTCTAGTCACCCCTTTTATTCCAATCAATCAAATGTAAATATTTAGAAGGGCAGCATAGTGTAACAGCAAGTTTGATTTTGTCAACCAACTTGTTCAACTGAATTGCTTCATTTATTATCAGACTCCATTACTGTGTACCTGTGGCAGACAGGATCAAATTAAGTAAATCTGTAAAGTAATGATTAGCAATTAGTCTTGCAAACTGTTTCTACCTCATTTATTTTGATCGTTACTGAGGGCCCCATTCTCGTAGCTTTGTGCCAGGATAAGCTAAGCTAAGCTTTGGAAATATAGTGACTAACCGTGAAGCGCTGGTTTCCAAACTAGTTTCAAATGTCAATGTGCAGAAATAGGGCAGAGGGTGCGACCGTCCCGGGCATCAATATTGGGTGGGCATCCAATCAGAGAATGAAATAAAAATTTAATTTATATTTAATTTGAATAAAGTGTTTGTTGCATGTTTCATCTGTTTTTACATATGTCTTTCTTTCTCACATTTCTCAGTACGAGGCTTTATAGGCCCCCCTCCTGTATGAGTATTAAGGACATGCAATCAAGGAGTTGGCCCCCGGGCATCACCAAACATCAACAAACCACTACACGTCACTGCTGAAGTGAGTGTGATCTTAACTGCGTGCTCCATTCTCGTGGCATTGTGCCAGACTAGAACACAGTAAACATTGGGTGCCTGACTATAAACCAATATAACCATGCTAGTCTCGCAGACTATTACAAATCAATTGAATTTGATCCTCACTAAGTGCTCTCTGCTTAAAACCTTAAGTTAAAGTAAGTACTATCAACTCTATTGGAAGTTCAGTCCTTATCAACTCTGTATTGGAAGTTCAGTGCTCTTAATTGTGGCCTTGGACCAAACTCAAACGTGAAGCAAAGTGGACCAACAATAAAGACAGGGAGTGAGTTTGATTCAAAGAGAAAAAGAGGAAGAGGTGACGAATAAGAAGAGAGATGCGAAAACGAGGAGGAGGAGGAGGAGGAACAGAAAGAGGGTAAGTGAAATAAAGAAGAAATGAAAGAAAACAGAGATCGTATCCAAAAAAAACAAGAAGTGAAAGGAGATTAGGCGATGACAAGGGAGAGTGAAAAAAAAATGGTCGAATAGGAATTGAAAAGGGAAGAACAAGAATCAATTAATTAAAATATGGAAGAAAATAGATAGCCGGTTGATTTTTTTTATAGATACAGAACCATATGATGGATGGTCGGCTGGAAGGGTGGGTGCCTATCCCATCAAAATGTCTGCAGTTCGACAGCCAAGTAGTCAGTCAGTGGCTGCAATCGACAGACATTGGACCGCGCACGTGCGTGCGCACACACACACGTGTTTTCTCTCTTTGTCATTTACTTAGATATTTGTTGATGGTGTAGTGTAGTGTATATTATTAACCCAATCTACTAATACAATCGAATACTTGTAAAATCTTCGATACCAAGGAGTTTGTTAAACATTCGTGCAGGTCACAGTCACGCGCTCAACGCAATTGACAGAAACAGCAATTTATTTATTTGTCGTCTGCTAAACATTTAATTCATTTTTTTTTTTATTTTGGTTTGTTCCTCTGTACGTTTTAAGTCAATACTTTTCTCTATTTTTCTTTCTTTCTTTCTTTCTTTCTTTCTTTCTTTCTTTCTTTCTTTCTTTCTTTCTTTCTTCTCCGCAAACTTTTCTTTTCCGGCTTTTTCATTTTAAAAATTTCATTTCAGTCAACATTTTTTTCTCTTCTCTTCACGTTTCTCACACACAAATCAATCTTTCTTTCTTTCTTTCTTTCTTTTTTTCTTTCTTTCTTTCTTTCTTTCTTTCTTTTGTCGCCTTTTTAGTCATTTTTTTACAGATGTCAACCCTTTTTCTCGCCTTTTCATTCCCTCTCCCTGCGTTACAGTCTTCCTCTCTCTCTCTCTCTCTCTCTCTCTCTCTCTCTCTCTCTCTCTCGTAAAATCCACAATACCAAAGTTATTTGTCTGTCTGTGATTAGCAGACAATAATCAGAAACTTGCAACCAATGCTAGAGGTCAGCTTTCGAGCTCTGGCAAAAGATTTTTAAGATTTGCTTTTCAACAAAAGAAGGCTTTTTGTTGAATGCCGATGTCATATCTACTCGAGAAAATTATTATTCCGCGATCTCCTCGAGAAATAATTACTTTCAATTCTTTACAATGTTTGCAATACCCGCGAAATCTATCTATCTATCTATCTATCTATCTATCTATCTATCTATCTATCTATCTATCTATATCTATCTATCTATCTATCTATTTAAAACTAACCTCGCAACTGAGAAAGCTGCGTGTATTTCCCACTCGTGTCAGTGGTTAATATTTAAGTGCGGTAAAAGCTATGATAAAAAAAAAAAAAAAGAAACAGGCACAGAAGTTTTCTTGGCGCAATGCAATCGTTCTTCCTCTATTTGGCCTTGTTCTGTGTAGAGCTAAGTTTCATAAATATCTATTATTTTCGCCTTAAAAAATTCTTACAAGTCTTTCAAGACTTTCAATATTTAAGAGATCTATCTATCTATCTATCTATCTATCTATCTATCTATCTATCTATCTATCTATCTATCACCTGCGTTGTTTTGCCTTTTCTACTACCATCAGAATTACAAATACTGATTTTAAAGATAGATATACTTTCGCCATGTGGAAGATAGTGGTTCACATTTTCTACGCCCTCGTTTGACCCTGTGTCACACTAAGATAATCTTATTCTTTATCTCTCTCTCTTTTCCAGCACACACACACACACACACACACACACACACACACACACACACACACACACATATGTATATGTATGTATATATATATATATATAAAAAGTGTGAGAGAGGCATACATTGTTCCTGCATCTGCAGATTGATTTTAACGTGAAATTTACAGAAATACTTATGAGTTTGTAAAAACCTGGATTTTAAACGATTTTGAACACGATTTAAAAAGCCTTAATTATGTATCGACTTTGTCGTGACTCCATCTCTGATATTGAACACTTCTTAAAAAAAACATTAGGTTGCATGCATTATCATTATTAGAATATATATATATATATATATATATATATATATATATATATATATATATATATAGTGAGATAGATAGATAGATAGATAGATAGATAGATAGATAGATAGATAGATAGATAGATTAGAGATGAACATGGATAGTTAGATAGATAGATATCAATTTATCGAAAGCTCACTTTCACCGTTCTCCTTTGTCAATTTTTTCTCTTTCCTCTTTTCGATTTCTATATTCGATACTTCTTGTCTTCTGAAAGTCAGATATTAAATTTTAATTTCTCTTTCCTCTCTTTTCGCTTATCTTTCGTCTCTTTATTTTTATCTCTCTATCTCGCTCACAATAATAATAATAATAATAATAATAATAACGATTTTTTTCTTTTTATTACCTTTTTACTTTAATTCCTTTCAGATGGTTTGCTCTGAACACTTTCTTCGGAATTTACCTTTCGAGATTTTTTTTTTCTTCCAGTACCAGCACTCTCGGGTGCGCTTGCCGTAGAGTGATGACGATTAAGGTGGTCTGGAAAGCCATTTGCTGGCCAAGAAGTGACTTCTCACCGGGCACTTCAGTACGGAGAAAAATTAAGCACATTGGAAATAAAGCCTTTATTTCTTCTCTTTTTTTTTTTTTTTTTTTTGATCCATACCATTTTCTTTTCGTTCTTAACTCTCTCTCTCTTTCTCTTTCCCTCTCTCACTTTGGTTCTATCCACTCTCTCTCTCTCTCTCTTTCTCTTTCTCTATCTCACTCTCTGGCTCAACTAGCTCTGTTATTTTTTTTTAGTGAATTTACTTATCTCATTTTCCTCTCATTCACTCCCGTTCATTATCCCTCTTTGTTTCTTTTCTAACTTTTTTCCTGATTTTGTCTTTTTTATTTTCATCACACACACACACAGAGAGAGAGAGAGAGAGAGAGAGAGAGAGAGAGGTGCGCGCACACACACACATATATATCATGATCTGTTCATCTCTCTCTCTTTCTATCTATCTATCTATCTATCTATCTATCTATCTATCTATCTATCTATCTATCTATCTATCACGATCTGTTCATATCTATCACGACCTGTTCATATCTATCTATCTATCTATCTATCTATCTATCTATCTATCTATCTATCTATCTATCTATCTATCACAATTTATTCATATCTATCTATCTATCTATCTATCTATCTATCTATCTATCTATCTATCTATCTATCTATCCGTTTTGTTCCAAAGCCATGTAAATTTCTTCTTTTCCGATTCTCTTCCTTTCTACTATTTAACATTTTCCATGACTTCTCCCACTCTTCTTTAACTTATTCGATCTCGATTTCTTAGCCGTTTCTTTCTTTCTTTCTTTCTTTCTTTCTTTCTTTCTTTGGAAAAAAAAAACAAACTTTTTACACTAAATCATCATTTTTGTCTTATCTTCCCTTTTTTTTCTTCTCCCCTACTTTCTTTCTTGCTTTTTATCTTAATTCCCCGATCCCTCATTATCTATCTTTTCACTTTATCTCTTTTGTTTTACCTCTGCTTCTTTAGCCCTCGCTATCTTTGACGCTTCCCTTTTCTAGACTTTTCTACTTTTACTTTCACTTTCTCCCTATACGTATACAGAGTTTATAAGCATCTTCAACTTTCGCTTACAGTCTACCGTCTACCGATGCCACTGCTACCGTCACTGTATCGTCTTTTTCGTCATCGTTGTCGTCGGCTGCTGCCTTATGTGCGGTGGCTCTTTCTTCATCTTACCTTCTCTTGGGCACAACGGCTTTACCGCTCGGGCGTTCGACATACTACTCAGCCGCGCACACGTACACAGCGAGTCAAAACCAAAGCCAAACACCAACCCATCCATCCGTCTTCCACCAAACCTAAACCACAGTCTCCACTTTACTTTTCCTTCAAACCAACATATCTCTTGCTCAACTCAGTCGGATCCACGTTCACTTAAACACTAGGAAGGAACACAAAAGCGAGCAGTTAACTAACTCTACTCTGTGTGCAAAGGAACGTTTTTTCCTTTACGAATACTGGCCAAAGGTGAGCGACTTTGCGTTAAGTTTTTTCTTCTCCCTACCTAAATGTATTCTTCGTCTATACTTTTTACTTTGTCGGGGCCTAAAATCTAAGGTCTCTCTCTCTCTCTCTCTCTCTCTCTCTCTCTATATATATATATATATATATATATATATATATAAAGAGATGAGATATAGATTTTTTACAGAAAAATGTGTAAAAGGAATCATAATTTTATAAAGTTTATTCTTATATCGTTATTCTTAATTATTATCTTAAAGATATATTTCAAGACAACTGTTGGCACAGTTGGAAATATAAGAAAACCCTAGCGGCAATAATTTCTAATCTTTTTCGGGTTCTATTCCTTATTAAACCGGTTCTCTAACTTAAGAATTATTATTCCAGACAAAACTTTTGAATGTCTAGTACAGTTTCATCAATTACAAATAAAAATTCTTTGTATAATAAACTCTTTATTCTATAAGTGAGCTTTTCAAAAAATATAATGGTTAACATGTTTGTTCTGCTTGGAGTCTCAAAATACTTTCTCCAAAGAATTTTGAACTTCTTTTCTACTGGTCGATTTTATTTTTAATTTTTGTTCTTTTCTTTTTTGCGACTAATACTTTAAATTTGTAGAGTATAGAGACATGTGCATTTATCTCTTGTTATTAGCAAACAGTATTTAAAGAAATGGAGGGAAATTATTTAAAAAGAAATATTCCTAAAAAGAAGTTTTCATTTTGGCAGTGAAAGGAATAGTTAAAAAAAAAAAAAAAACACGTAAAAATGATTTATTTTTAATTTATATGAAGTCGTTTTCGCGGTTGATTTATATATAAAATCACTTAATAACGAAAAGCTATCCTTTTCGTGGTGATGAAGCTGTATTTTATTGTACGCACAGGTTTCGTTCACTTTCTTTGAGAAGATTTGAAGTTTATAACAAAAAGAAAATTGTTTCGCCAGGACACAAAAATTTCATTTAAAAAATTAGTTCTTTTCTTTTTTTTACTTTCGCAGAGAGATTGTCACTGATGTATTGGTTACCATTCTTTTACCTGTAGTTCACTTTTTGAACGCTGTCATTTTTATACTTGTATATCAACGTATATCTGATATAATGTGCAAAAAAAAAAAAAAAATTCCGATAGTTGATAATCCGCGCTGACCATCTTCAGTGTAAGTAAATTCAGTTTCTCTCTTTATACAGAGATTTTTTCCCGTTTTTTTTTTTTTTTTTTTTTTTTTTGGCAGCGAAAATTTTCGTTTTGTGTATAATTCTGGGATTTTTATTTATTATTTTTTAAAAGTCTTATTTTAAGTGAGACTAAAACCAAAGCACTATTTTCGTTTACTTTTTTGGTTTGTCTGTCACGTTTAGTGAAGTACTTCACCGTTTGGAAGAGTTTTTGAAATCAAAGTTTTACAAGCTTTCGCTCTGTGTGTAGATAATAATAATAATAATAATAATAATAATAATAATAATAATAATAATAATTAGAAGAAGAAGTAGAAGAAGAAAAAAAAGAGGCCGATGCATGTGCCTGTTATCAAACAAACTGAGTGTCATGATGGGTATATTGACCTTCGTATGCCTCAGCGTCTCTCACCCAATAATAATAATAATAATAATAATAATAATTAGAAGAAGTAGAAGAAGAAAAAAAAGAGGCCGATGCATGTGCCTGTTATCAAACAAACTGAGTGTCATGATGGGTATATTGACCTTCGTATGCCTCAGCGTCTCTCACCCAATAATAATAATAATAATAATAATAATAATAATAATAATAATAATGATCTGAGAAGGCCCTGGAGTTTCTGTTCTTTTGGGCTTTACCATTCACACTGACAGACATGGTGATTATTAAAGTCTCCAAAGAAGCAACACCACAAACCTTACCTTCTCATACGGCAGTACCATCAAATTAAAATAATCTGTTAAGGAATATGATAAAATAAACAAATTATGAAGATCTTGAAATTGTAATTAAAAGAATGTGTCACCTTAAAACTACCTTTAATAATTGAAGCCCTGCGTACGATCAAGAAAGGCACTGAAAAGCACTTGGACATGATCACTAACAGGCCCTGTTTTACAGAAGATTAAGGAAATGCACTATGTGAAATTGCTCATCTACACAAGAGAGTCTTCTTATTGATGAAAAGAAAATATAAACACTGTACATGTTAAGCATCACTTAACATCGGTTTTTGTGTAAACAGAATGGCACTACCTTGCCTTCCCCTAGGTCTCAGGTAATAACCCGTTAAGGCATTGTACTGAACAGAAAGCAAATAACAATAATAATAATAATAATAATAATAATAATAATAATAATCGTCTGAGATACAAAATATTGTGCTCATGAGCACTGTAGACATAGTCAGGAAAACTCTCTCAAAATAATATGCTCGGTAACTTTCTAAGAAAAAACCTTACTTAACTCAGGTTTCAGGTAAAAGATTTGGAGAAAGACTGTGAAACAGCAAACCAAGAAAACAGGAAATAATAATAATAATTAAAGTGGAAGAAGTGAAATCAGGGGAATAATCGGAACCATCAAGATAACAGCATTATTGAAAACAGTTTATGAGAGTGTTAGAGTATTGAGGAGACTTGCTGTCACTTACTCTCCACTGAAAGCTTACAGTTACTATTCGTATCAGCAAAGAGTTAATAATAATAATAATAATAATAATAATAATAATAATTTATC